>WNGS01066681.1:3923726-3931226 GCA_020271785.1 Procambarus virginalis | reverse complement strand
TTCACTCACATGGTTATTTTCGAACATTCAGAATCAGTATCTCTTAGCATCTCTATGTATTAGATATCGACGTATTAATNGTACGTGTCCTCTCCTCCATAGTGCAGGGTACGTGTCCCCTCCTCCATAGTGCAGGGTACGTGTCCTCTCCTCCATATGCAGGGTACGTGTCCCCTCCTCCATAATGCACGGTACGTGTCCTCCCTCCATAGTGCAGGGTACGTGTCCCCTCCTCCATAGTGCAGGTACGTGTCCTCTCCTCCATAGTGCAGGGTACGTGTCCTCTCCTCCATAGTGCAGGGTACGTGTCCTCTCCTCCATAGTGCAGGGTACGTGTCCTCTCCTCCATAGTGCAGGGTACGTGTCCTCTCCTCCATAATGCAGGGTACGTGTCCCCTCCTCCATAATGCAGGGTACGTGTCCTCTCCTCCATAGTGCAGGGTACGTGTCCTCTCCTCCATAATGCAGGGTACGTGTCCTCTCAACCATAGTGCAGGGTACGTGTCCTCTCCTCCATAGTGCAGGGTACGTGTCCTCTCCTCCATAGTGCAGGGTACGTGTCCTCTCCTCCATAGTGCAGGGTACGTGTCCCCTCCTCCATAAAGCAGGGTACGTGTCCCTCCTCCATAGTGCAGGGTACGTGTCCTCTCCTCCATAGTGCAGGGTACGTGTCCCCTCCTCCATAGTGCAGGGTACGTGTCCCCTCCTCCATAAAGCAGGGTACGTGTCCTCTCCCACACAAGCATCGCCCGTGCTCGCTGCCCTGGACTTTTCATGCCCGCCCATCCAGCTGCACGACGCCCATACATAAGTCACACCTCCAACACACCCAACGACATAAAACAAACCATCAACACTTCACAATTTTTGTTTTAATTTCTACATGAGGTCCCAGACCAGCAAGCACAACAAATATTACATTTGGCCTCTGGGGACCTTTGGAGGACCTCTGGAGGACCTCTGGGGGACCTCTAGGGGACCTCCTCACCTTTAGTCTCTTCTGGAGATTCTGTTTTCGCCCGGTATGGAAGAAATAGTTATCGCCTATTTTGGGATAAATGTCTTTTAAAGGTTTGGAATGTATTCGCCATAAATATGTATTTTCTTGCAGTCATTTATATAAAGTTAAAAAAGTATTTTCCCATGTTAGAATAATTGGTTTCGAACAAAGGAACAGGAAGAAAATATTTGAATTGAAAACGTGGTCAAAAGAATATATATATATATATATATATATATATATATATATATATATATATATATATATATATATATATATATATATATATATATATATGCATCCAATGTCAGCAACCGGCACCCGTCTCACACCGCAGGCCCTCCGAATTGCCGTGGCTCTCCGTCTCGCTGCCCCAATCCACACCGAATACAGGTGTATTTGCGGCGAGGCAGAGGCCGACAGGTACGGACGGCATGGCCTTCTCTGCCAAAGGACAAGAGGATGGCATGCAAGACACGGCGAGGTCAATGACATTATTAAGAGAAGCCTTACCACAGCCGGCTGTCTAGCAGAGAGAGAGCCCCGCTACCTAATGTCCCACAACTCTAATGAGCCTGTCGGTCGCCCAAATGGAATCACGGTGAACCCCTGGAAGAATGGTAGACAGTTGGTGTGGGACTACACTTGCGTCTCAACTTTAGCCAATACCTATGTTGACTTCAGTGCTACTCAAGCAGGAGGAGCTGCCAATCACCGGGAAGCGGCCAAGTCACGTAAATACAGAGACCTTGAGCACCACTACAATTTTGTCCCCATTGCCTCAGAGACACTTGGTGCCTGGGGTAAAAGTGCTGCTAGCTTTTTGAAGGAGTTGGGGTCTAAGCTAATCGAAACAACTAGAGACCCTAGAGCTGCCAGTTTTCTTTTTCAGCGCCTCAGTGTGGCAATCCAGAGAGGAAATGCTCACTGCATCATTGGTTCCTGCCCGCCATCTGAGGAGCTGGAGGAGCTTTTCAACTTGTGACAAGCAGGCTTGTACCCTGTATGTAATCAATACTGTAACTTTTTTGTGTAATGACATTTTCAAATAAAGTTAGATAAATATACACACATACCAAAAGAATAGGGGTGGTAGGAGAAGAAAATATCAAAGTGTTCAGTGAGGATCCACAAGGTCTTCTCTGAGTACTCTTTATTTTCTTCTTCGAGGCTATGGTTCCCTACACTTGCACCAGAGGTGGTACCCCTTGTAGGTATGTTTATATATATATATATATATATATATATATATATATATATATATATATATATATATATATATATATATGTATATACACACACACACAGATAGGAAGGGAGTACCACCTCTGGCTGGAAGAAGGGGGACCCTTAGGCTCGGAGGCTACTTATCATTTTTATTAAGACATTTAGGTACATCACATTCATGCAGCTATCTTTGACTACATGAAGGGGGGGGAATAGCGTGTTAAGGACTACCTACTTGATGGTAACAAAGCCCCATCACACAGGATGGTTAGTCATACAGGGCCGTGTGATCAGTTGTCTACACTGGCAAAGTTTGTATGTATTATGAGGAACTCATCAAGAAGACGAGAGGGGACTCAGCTAGCCGCCTTCTACCGTTTTCATTAGAAGGTCACAATGGGTCCCGACCCTCTTTATAATAATATCAATAGAACCGACCCCGACCCGCCCATGTTGGGCGCCTACTCCATAGCAATCATCGTGCAAATTTGGTCATTGCTGCATGAAACAGTGTTTCCTCCAGTGGCTATACAACTCTTGCAATGGATGGCCTACGATCATGAAAGCAAATTAAGAGGCTTCTATACAAATGGTGCTACATGGCAGAGTTAGTGCTGCTAACATTAACGTTTCAACCAAAACGTTCATTAAACACCAGATAATTACGTATTATTTATGCCCTGATCTCCGCTAGATGCTGGAACCCTCATGAGCAAGTTGGTATCACCGTACAACTAGTCAGGCAGTTTGGGAAGATTGGAAATGAATAGTGAAGATTGGGAATTGTGTCATTGATGAGTAAACAAACTATTACCAATCATTATGGATACAGTTTAACATGTTTAAAATATAGAGTGCATAAGTATATGGGATAAAGGGTTTGGTCTTAAAGGGGACCCGCCTACTGTAAGCCAACAGGCCCACGGCGTTACAACTGTGGTTACCTTGTGGAGATTCCGAGGATCAAAGTCCCCGCGGCCCGGTCTCTGACCAGGCCTCCTGGTTGGTAGTCTGGTCAACCAGGCTGTTGGACGCGGCTGCTCGCAGCCAGACATATGAATCACAGACTGGTTGATCAGGTATACTTTGGAATTTTGTTTCGATGCTTAATATTTCTTATGTTCCGAGTGTGATGTAGAGCCTCATTGCCCTAGACCAAATATTGTTCATATTCTACTTCTAACTTATTGTAATGTTGTAATAACGGAAGTAATTATAATAGCTACAAGGATGATTATTTCTAGCACAAAATTATAACTGTAAAACAAATACTATTACAAAAGTATTACAATGTAATCAAAAGCAATGCACTTATAAAAATAGAGCATAGTTAAAGTTATTTCAACAAATCACCTGAAGCTGACTAACAGATGTCTGACTTGCGTCGATCCATCACTAAAGTTTATCTATACGAGGCTAAGTTGCCCTATCATTACCAAATATTTAACCTGAAAAATTTGGGTAAACAGGAGCCAACAGGTAGTGAAGAAGGGGAGAACGAGGGGAAATGTGAGGGCAAGTGACGGTCCGCCAGTACATTATGCTAATGACCTGTCTCCTACCTGCACTCCTCCTCCCCCAAGGTGAACAAGTGGCTCCTGCCTACCTGGCTTCCTCCACTGGCCTACCTCCTGGCCTACTAGGTAGGTAGGTAGGTAGGTCTGGCCTACCTCGGCCAGCTTCCTACAACAGACCATTTATACTGCATAATTCCAGGTCATGAAAGTTTAAAAACTTATGTTTTTTTGTTGGTTTTAAAAAGTAGAAATTCGTGATTGCTTAATAAATGAATTAAATATGCATTATTGCATTCCTTTATGCACTGCACATTCTGGAAAAAACATTATGCAAATTAGAAATGATTTCTGACAAAAGCAATTATCTAAACAAATTTAAAATAATTGTTAGTTAAGTGGAATTACTTCAAATATTTGAAAAAAATAGTATGAATAAAACATGATTTCCAGAAGGTATAAGAAACAGTTCAAAAAGTAGCATTAAAAAAAATTATCTACCCTTAGCGAGACTTGAGAAACTTTCAGGTTCTTGCGTGACTGGTTCGTTAAATATTTTCCAAAAATATGGAAAGTTTTGACTCACAGGCGACGTAAGAGAGATTTGGACAGGGGAAAAAATTACAACTTTGAGGACATTCATGAACTTTTGACATAATATGAAGCTTGAGCAGAAATCCTGAGGAGGCTGGTGGGGACAAAATGGCACTGCAGTCTTCCCCTCACACTGCAGTCTCCTCACACACTACAGTCTCCCTCACACTGCAAGCTCCCTCACACTGCAGCCTTCCCTCACACTGCAGTCTTCCCCTCACACTGCAGTCTCCTCACACACTACAGTCTCCCTCACACTGCAAGCTCCCTCACACTGCAGCCTTCCCTCACACTGCAGTCTTCCCCTCACACTGCAGTCTCCTCACACACTACAGTCTCCCTCACACTGCAAGCTCCCTCACACTGCAGCCTTCCCTCACACTGCAGTCTTCCCCTCACACTGCAGTCTCCTCACACACTACAGTCTCCCTCACACTGCAAGCTCCCTCACACTGCATCCTTCCCTCACACTGCAGTCTTCCCCTGACACTGGTCTCCTCAACACACTGCAGTCTTCCCTTACACTGCAGTCTTCCCTTCACACTGCAGTCTCCCTCACACTGTAGTCTTCCCTCACTCACACTGCAATCTTCCCTCACACTGCAGTCTCCCTCACACTGCAGGCTCCCTCACAC
Organism: Procambarus virginalis; assembly: GCA_020271785.1. Classification (NCBI taxonomy): domain Eukaryota; kingdom Metazoa; phylum Arthropoda; class Malacostraca; order Decapoda; family Cambaridae; genus Procambarus; species Procambarus virginalis. The sequence goes on along the minus strand of WNGS01066681.1, from coordinate 3,926,256 downwards.
TACAGTCTCCCTCACACTGCAGGCTCCCTCACACTGCAGTCTCCCTCACACTACAGTCTCCCTCACACTACAGTCTCCCTCACACTACAGTCTCCCTCACACTACAGTCTCCCTCACACTACAGTCTCCCTCACACTACAGTCTCCCTCACACTGCAAGTTCCATCACACTGCAGACTACTTCTCACTACAAGCTCCCTCACACTGAAGGTTAACTACCGCCAGGTTCCCTCATTTCCTTGGGTTATTACGTTGAGCTGATCACCTGCTCCTGGAGGCACTTCTTGGCCCACTGTTCCACTCGACTACTTCTTTGTCGTATACGCAATAAAATACCCGAATAAGTTTCCAGGGGCCAGGAATCATTTACGCAACCACTTACGAAACATGTGCATCTTTTCTCAATCATGGCGGCTACGTTTATTTGTATTACACCGTTCACGAAGTTCGAAAGTTCACAACCGAAGATTATTGTTAAAAAAAAAGCCCCATGGTGCTTCGGACCCCACAAATTGTTTAACAAATTGTTAAACAATTTCCAGTTAACAGTTAAACAAGTTTAACAAATCAAAACAAAGCCGCCATGATTGGGGAAAAAATGTACATGTTTCGTAAGTGGAAGCGTAAATGCTTGATGTACAGATTACCAACAGGCTGTTTCTCCAAGCAACAGCCTGGTGGACCAAGCTCTCACAAGTCAAGAATGGCCTCGGGCCGGGCTTGGGGAGTAGAAGAACTCCCAGAACCCCATCAACTAGGTATTACGGCAAATATTGGTTACGATTATTCAGGTCAGAATTGGCGCGCACTCTCGCCAGAGATACCAACCCCGAGGTACTCCACCCTGGGAAGCTGTTTTGTGTGAGTGATAACTTGAGGTTATCTTGAGATGATTTCGGGGCTTTAGTGTCCCCGGGGCCCGGTCCTCGACAGGCCTCCACCCCCAGGAAGCAGCCCGTGACAGCTGACTAACACCCAGGTACCTATTTTACTGCTAGATAACAGGGGCATAGGGTGAAAGAAACTCTGCCCATTATTTCTCGAACCCCATCCAACCCGGGACCACAGGATCACAAGTCCAGGGTAATGTCCGCTCGGCCGACCGGTGCAGGAGCAAGCACGTCCACAACCTCGCTATAACAAGCCTCACACCCCAAGTTATTACACGCAAGCTGCAATATATTTTTCATTTATTTTACCGTCGCATAGTACCCTTAAGGCTACTTTTTTTTTTTTTACTTCGACATATTGACAAAATTATGAAAAGCATACTCACTAATTAAACATCAAACAGGTGTTTTTTTAATATATGATGTTTGATCTTCACATAAAATTCAAAATTTCGTTAATGAGGAAATTATGGCGAGTAATTTTTTTTAAGCCCACGAGGCAGTCTTTAATGTTGCGAGGATAATGTACACGTCGACGGCAGCCCGTTCTCTTAATTTGCCATTCCGTAAAAAAAAAAAAAAAAAAAAAAAAAAAAGACAATGCTCCTAAATACGTCGCATTATTGACGTAATCGACCAATTCCTTAAAAAAAAATCGACGTATAAATACTAAAGTACAGTTCCATAGTGTTGCTGGTTTCGTTGCGTTGGTCTCAATAGGTTCGGCGGGACGCGTGAGTTAGTTCCCTTCTGGTTAGGAAAAGCATTTGTATCTTTACACAGTGGCGAATTCTCAAAACGGACTGGTGTGTATTTCTATTATATCCACTTAAGTTTCAATAATAATAATAATATATATATATATATATATATATATATATATATATATATATATATATATATATATATATATATATATATATATTATTAAATCAAAAGTAAGGGGTCTTGAAATTTTCCTGAAAGCAAAAGTCTTGTAGCAGGCTCAAGTTAGATAGTAATAAACAGTAGTAATTGTATTGTAGAACAGTCATTTTCCGGATTGTAAAAAGCCATGTTCATAAGTGTAGAACAACCATGGGCCAATTTTCACAATTGTAAACAGCCATGGGCCAATTTTCACAATTGTAAACAGCCATGGGCCAATTTTCACAATTGTAAACAGCCATGGGCCAATTTTCACAATTGTAAACAGCCATGGGCCAATTTTCACCAATTGTAAACAGCCATGGGCCAATTTTCACAATTGTAAACAGCCATGGGCCAATTTTCACAATTGTAAACAGCCATGGGCCAATTTTCACAATTGTAAACAGTCATGGGCCATGTTGAGACCCCATGCAGGGTACTAAGAGTGATAAACACGCTCTCGTTCTTAGGGCACAGCCGCTCGTAGTAACACGAACGCACGACGGTACTCCACTTGCAGGGTCAGTGCAGTAATTACCCTCGCTCCCCTCTCCCTAAGGGCGAGTGAAGATAATGCAATTGCTGTTTCAGTGAGCTAGTAAGAGACGTGCCCCGTCCTGTATAAAGCCATAAACAACACCCGCGGGTTCATGCTGCTTAGGGTGCTCACTGAACCCTGTGCAACGTTCCAAAAGGCAGAAGGAACATAAATGAAGGACTTGAGGAGCGAAA
>WNGS01066681.1:3880099-3915973 GCA_020271785.1 Procambarus virginalis | reverse complement strand
CACTAGAAGAAAACCCAGACATAATAGCACTCACAGAAACAAAGCTAACGAAAACCATAACAAACGCAGTGTTTCCACAGGCTACTATGTAGTGAGGAAGAGAGAGAAGGGAGAGGAGGAGGTGGTGTAGCTTTGCTACTGAGAAGGTTTGGAGTTTCGAAGAGATGGTAATTCAGAACTGTGAAGGTTTCAGTGACTACATATCGCACCATAGCAACTGGAGGACAGAAATTAAAGTAGTAGTCATATATAACCCCCCACCGAATGACAGAAGACCCAGACAGGAATATGATAGAAACACTTGGCCACCATCAATATAATAGAGAGAGCAGCTTCTGTGCCTAGCAGGAACGGATCCAGGCTACTAATCATGGGAGACTTCAACCATGGGAAGATTAGATTGGGGGAACAGAGACCCACATGGAGGCCCAGACACATGGAGAGCTAAGCTGCTGGATGTGGCAACAAGAAACTTTCTAAGTCAACACGTCAAGGGACCGACAAGAATGAGAGGAGGGGATGAACCAGCCTTGCTTGTTCTGATATTTACCCTAAATGAGTCGGATATAAGGGAAGTTAAGTTGGAAGCCCCTTGGGAATGAGTGATCATAGTGTATTGAGCTTTGAGTACCTGGTTGAGCTAGGAATTATCACCCCCAAAAAAGAACTGGGAACCAAAGGGCTGGCGTACCGAAAGGGAAACTATGAGGAGATGAATAAATTCCTATGGGATATACATTGGGACACAGAACTCGGAACCAAGTCCGTACAAGACATGATGGACTATGTCACCCAAAAATGTCAGGAGGCTGTAAGCAGGTTTGTCCCAGCCCGAACAGGAAAAAAAGAGAAGCAAAGGTTAATAGGGAATGTATGAAAGCAAAGGAGCTGAACAAAGGGCATGGAGGAACTTCCGTAATAACAGAACACCAGAAAGTAGAGAGAGATACCAGAGAACCAGGAACGAGTATGTTAGTGTGAGAAGAGCAGCTGAGAAAAGGTATGAAAATGATATAGCTAATAAGCCAAGACTGAACCAAAGCTACTACACAGTCACATCAGGAGGAAGACAACAGTGAAGGAACAGGTGATGAAACTTAGGGTGGGCGAGGACAGGTACACAGAGAATGACAAAGAGGTGTGTGAAGAACTCAACAAAAGGTTCCAGGAGGTCTTTACAATAGAACAGGGAGAATCACGGCGCTGGGAGAGGTGGCAGCAACCAGGTGACCTTGGATAGGTTCGAAATTACAAGAGATGAGGTCAAGAAACACCTATTGGAGCTGGATGTGAGAAAAGCTGTTGGCCGGATGGAATCTCACCATGGGTATTGAAAGAGTGTGCAGGAGCACTTTGCTTGCCACTCTCCATAGTGTATAGTAGGTCACTGGAAACGGGGACCTACCAGAAATATGGAAGACTGCTAATGTAGTACCAATATACAAAAGGGTGACAGACAAGAGGCACTGAACTACAGGCCAGTGTCCTTAACTTGTATACCATGCAAGGTGATGGAGAAGATTGTGAGAAAAAACCTAGTAACACATCTGGAGAGAAGAGACTTCGTGACACCCATCAACATGGGTTCAGGGAGGGTCTTGCCTTACAGGCTTGATAGAATTCTACGATCAGGTGACAAAGATTAAGCAAGAAAGAGAATGGGCGGACTGCATTTTTTTGGACTGTCGGAAAGCCTTTGACACAGTACCCCATAAAAGGTTGATGCATAAGCTGGAGAAACAGGCAGGAGTAACTGGTAGGGCGCTCCAGTGGATAAGGGAGTACCTAAGCAATAGGAAGCAGAGAGTTACAGTGAGGGGTGAGACCTCAGAATGGCGTGAAGTCACCAGTGGAGTCCCACAGGGCTCTGTGCTTGGACCTATCCTGTTTCTGATATACGTAAATGATCTCCCAGAGGGTATAGACTCATTCCTCTCAATGTTTGCTGACGACGCCAAAATTATGAGAAGGATTAAGACAGAGGAGGACAGCTTGAGGCTTCAAGAAGACCTGGACAAGCTGCAGGAATGGTCGAACAAATGGCTGTTAGAGTTTAACCCAAGCAAATGTAATGTAATGAAGATAGGGGTAGGAAGCAGGAGACCAGATACAAGGTATCATTTGGGAGATGAAATACTTCAAGAGTCAGAGAGAAAGACCTGGGGGTTGATATCACGCCAGACCAGTCCCCTGAAGCTCATATCAAGAGGATAACATCAGCAGCATATGCCAGGTTGGCTAACATAAGAACGGCCTTTAGAAACTTGTGTAAGGAATCTTTCAGAACATTATATACCACATATGTCAGACCAATCCTGGAGTATGCGGCTCCAGCATGGAGTCCATATCTAGTCAAGCATAAGACTAAACTGAAAAAGGTTCAAAGGTTTGCCACCAGACTAGTACCCGAGCTGAGAGGTATGAGCTACGAGGAGAGACTACGGGAATTAAACCTCACTTCGTTGGAAGACAGAAGAGTTAGGGGGGACATGATCACCACATTCAAGATTCTCAAGGAAATCGACAGGGTTGATAAAGACAGGCTATTTAACACAAGGGGCACACGCACTAGGGGACACAGGTGGAAACTGAGTGCCCAAATGAGCCACAGAGATATTAGAAAGAACTTTTTTACTGTCAGAGTGGTTGACAAATGGAATGCATTAGGAAGTAATGTGGTGGAGGCTGACTCCATACACAGTTTCAAGTGTAGATATGATAGAGCCCAATAGGCTCAGGAACCTGTACACCTGTTGATTGACGGTTGAGAGGCGGGACCAAAGAGCCAGAGCTCAACCCCCACAAGCACAACTAGGTGAGTACAACTCTCCACCACAATGGCAGAAGAGTACTTTATACATCTTACCAGCCTAGAAAATACTGACATTTACCACAACACAGCCTCTGCATTTCAGAATAAAACATCCCACCTCTACACTTAAATGTTGGCATTAAATATGAAATGGCGCTTTTAAATATGTTAGTGCCCAGGAAAATTAACGCACTTATAAAAGATGATGTACATTCATCAGTTGACTTTTATGGTACTTTTACAATTGATGAATCTGAAATTGAACATATAATATACACATTTACACCCAAGCAAGATATACTCTCACGAGATGTGAGGTATATGGTGTCTGAGCTTAACCGTCAATTGAAAACAGGATATGCAGTTAGGTTTTAAAGATGATTTTAATAAATATTTTTCAGATGGGGATACTATCCTCTCTTATGACTCAACATTGGAAAGAGTACTTTTATCCTCGATATGTTGTTGTTGTTAAAGATTCGCTACCTGGAACAAAGTTCCAAGTAGCACGGGCTACGGTGAGCCCGTAACTTGATATCCTCGATAATTAAAAATCGCGAAGGGCGAATCTTATCGTAGCTTAGGGTTCACTTTAAAGACCGAATGGCAAGATTGCTTGGTTTTGATGCTGACAAAAAAAAAATACTCTTTATCAATCTCGCCTAGTAAATATTGAGTCTGTATCAAAACAAATTGCTTTGTATCCACTAGACACGGATGGGGAGTGCGATTATTTTCTGGTGTACTGCGATGTCATCGAACCACAAATCTTTGGCAGTCAGTCTGTCAATATATTAGATGCTTTCAGCTTTCAAGATTCTTAGGCCAAAGGAGCTCAGCATCTAATGTATAAATCTCTCAATGCCAACATTTTAGATACAATCAGTTTTAAGATCACTGACCAATTTGGTCGGTTGGTTAGCATTGAGGGTGGGCGCTCAGTCACAGCCATTTTACACATACGTCCCAAATTATAATAAATAGAGTCGCTCCTGTCATATGTTAGTTATTATATAGGCAACCTCAGCCATGAGAGTACCTTTTCACCCACCGAGTCAGAAAGAATTTCTGGACTTATTTGGTGTCCACCCCGGGAAACGTGGAGGAGGTTTGGACGACACACGTGTATTCCAAGCACCTTACCATCATAGAGGTGGGGGATTTCTAAGTGCAGTGGCTGGGATGGCGCGCAGGGCAATACCATTTCTAATGCGCAGTATTGCCCCGAGCGCTGTGGTGGTATGGTAGTTGTCTTCAGCACACCAGTATACTCTTGCATCAGATTCAAACTTTCATTTACTTATTTTATTTGTTTCATAACAACAGCCAAGTGTTTTTGGGTTTCATTTTTGTCCATTAAGATTTCAGTCAATTGTTTTAATTATTTGATTTTCATTTGTTTCCACGTGCGTCTTAAACACTGCAAGGGGCCAAAGCCACATTATTTTTTATATCTATCTGTGTGACTAAGAGCTATACCACCTTGGTACAGAATAGTTGTAATACCATAACCCGTCACAGATTTGGGGGCCTGTCCAAGGAGCTGTTCCTTTGCATAATGTTGTGTTTAGTTGTTATACTTTGCTTTTATACTTTGCATTTTTCTAGAATTCATTTTAGATTTATATGCTGGTAACTGAACACTTTACTAATTGCTACATTTTACAGGTGTAGCAATTTGTGATCTGTTTATTAGATTGATTACGTCATGTTTTTAAGCGCAAATTCATGCTCGTAATGGTTAGTCTTCTAAGTTATTGCTATATCTTTACTATCCACATTTATTTTGTCCCAACAGAGGACACTCACTCAAGCAGATCATCCCCTCGAGTATTTATCTGGTACTTTGATTTGTCTTTGAACTTTTACGCTACACTTTTTATTACGAACTTAGGAGGAAGTATTGGACTAGAGATCCTTTCGCATCCAGAACTGTTATTCATTCGGGGCGTGTATAGCCGTTCTCGTCACAGTGGTGACACTCCCTTCACCCCTAAGCCTTTGTTCAAAGTTCATGATTAAATGCTCAGATAGGGAGTTTACTATTTTTTAACAGAGCACAAGGAATGGTTACTCTGCAGTTAATTATCTAGGTTCCAGTAGGACAACTCTTGCCCTTATCCTCACTAGAGTACAGGGTACAAACATCCCTACATCTTCTTTATATTTTACTACCTCGAAACATTCATTTATATTGTTTCTCCAAGTTCTAATTAAAGTCTTAAGACATCGTTTTATTTCACGTTATCATATATAGTACAGTAATTTATCTTTTAAAATTATTGTTGCTTTACTGGATAGTTACTTACATACTGTGTTGCCAGTTATATAACAACCATTCTCGTGCATATTGCCACATCACTTACAAGGCAGTCTATTAATCCTCACTTATTGGTTCGCCTACAAGGTACTCACATTTTTCTTCCACTGATATTTTGCTTTTATATAACCTTCAATATATTTAGATTAACAGCATTCCGTGCCAATCCGGAGCAGCAGCTCCATACATTAACTCGTGCTACTAGAGCAGAATAGATAACTTTCACAACTGAATATCACATCTCTCCTCCACGTGGGGTCACCAAAGTTGAGCTTCATAACCTGATTTTAGACCACCTTGCAGACCATGATCTTATGACTCCAGAGCAGCAGGACCAACACAGTTGCTGATAAAACCACCCTCACACACATGAAATTAAAAAATCGAGTTAGCACAACTAAAAGCTGCTGCCGATGATTGCAAATGGGAGATGAGACAAGAAGCTGAACTACAACGTAAGCGTGAACAAGAACAAATTCGGCTCTACGCACAAAAAGCGGAATTAGATTGTGCACGTGAACAAGAGCGACTCGAGATCCTCCAACAAGAAGCTAACCTGCAACTCCAAGAATAAGAAGCTGACTTGCAACGTCGCCGAGAAGTAGAACGACTGCAAATCCTAGCTCAAGAGCTTCAACTGAAGAGACAAGAGACAAGAGGAAGATGGAGTTGGCATCACATTACGCTTGGAACAAGCCAGATCAGACACCGCTCCTTAAGTTCCGACTTCATGAGTTAGAACTTGAAAGTTCCCACATCTCTCAGCGCCGTGAAACAGAAGTCAACTTACTGGTACGTTATAAGCCTACTGATTGCAGTAAAATTATGCCGCCTTTTGTAGAGGCAGAGATAGATTCATATTTTTGTGTCATTCGAGGCTTTGGCCACCCAATTACACTGGCCTAAGAATCTATGGTCTATTTTTCTCATGTCACACCTTACAGGAAGAGGTTCCCTTAACCAAATCCAGGGATCCCATCACAATGGTTGTACTCTTCAAGTCACTTGTGTTGCCCCGTCTTGAGTACTGCTCAGTACTCACTTCCCCCTTCAGAGTAGGAGAGATTGCTGAAGTAGAGGGAATACAGAGAACATATACGGCACGCATAGACGCGATAAAGCACCTAAATTATTGGGATCGTCTCAAAGCTCTCCAAATGTACTCACTATAAAGAAGACGAGAGAGATATCAAATAATATACACATGGAAGATACTGGAGGGCCAAGTACCAAATCTACACAGTAAAATAACAACGTACTGGAGTGAACGATATTGAAAAAAAATGCAAAATAGAACCAGTGAAGAGCAAGGGTGCCATAGGCACAATCAGAGAACACTGTATAAACATCAGAGGTCCACGGTTGTTCAACACCCTCCCAGCAAGCATAAGAAATATTGCCGGAACAACCGTGGACATCTTCAAGAGGAAACTAGATTTATTCCTCCAAGGAGTGCCGGACCAACCGGGCTGTGGTGGGTATGTGGGCCTGCGGGCCGCTCCAAGCAACAGCCTAGTGGACCAAACTCTCACAAGTCAAGCCTGGCCTCGGGCCGGGCTTGGGGAATAGAAGAACTCCCAGAACCCCATCAACCAGGTATCAGGTACCAGGTTAACCAGGTATCAGGTACCAGGTTAACCAGGTATCAGGTACCAGGTATCAACCCTCAGTACTCTTGCCACCGAGACTGACTACGATGTACTCAAGCAAGCAGCAGTCCTTGACGCCAATCTACTTTCCACAGAGAACTACCGACGACGCTTCAGGGACTATATCAAGACTCAAGCTCAAACCTACGTAGAGTATGCAGACCAAACCAGGTATTTTTTAAAATGGTCAGAATCAGCTCAGGTGACCGCATTCCAAGAACTTATAGATTTAATATTGATGGAAGAGTTTACCCGCAAAGTACCTATATCTTGCAGATAGAGAAGAAACGAACCATGGTAAATGTGCCCAGTTAGCTGATACTTACAGTTTAATTCATAAATCCTTTGACTCTGGTTACAGCAAACCATCTTGGTCCAGTCAAGCTTCACCTAAAGTAAGTCATAAAGACAATAACTATGCACTTTACTGTCGTTACTGTAGGACCTATGGACGCCTTATTGACCAATGTCCAAATCCTAAGTGTAAATCCACTACTACTGTTTCACCTAGGTCTAAGCCTCAGCCCACTATGCCTACCAAGCCTGTACTATATGTATATGTTCCTGTTACCGATCTTGCTTTATTTGACACACATGTGTTTCCAGGAACTGTGTCAGACAACAGTGGAGATTTCGAGGGTATGAGCCAAATACGCATCTTGAGACACAGCTTCGCTGTAGTCTATTCTACTAAAAGCTGCTGCACCTCAAGTAAACTACACTGGAGAAACCGTCCCGATCACTGACCTCACTGCAACTACACAATACCCGTTCGCCAGTCTACCTGAGTGTCTATTCATTCGTGGATAGGTCCAAGTCGCAATTCGGGAAAAACCTTTCCCCATGCCAGGAATTCAACTTCTCCTGGGCAACGACTTGGAACGCCATTAAGATTCCACTAATTTGATCATCTGCGACAATCCTCAGGTATGTGACTCAGCCACGGATTGAATTTTTCAGCAGCAGAAGAGGTAACCATGACAGAAGAATCAGCAGACATCTCCCAGCCTGTTCTAGTGACTACCCGTGATCAAGCCACTCAACCACCACAAGTAGCAGCAGCTGTCCCTCAAGACATGCGAGGCCTCCCTCCTAATCTCAACCAATTGGAGTTCCGTAAGTTACAACAAGCTGCTATGCCACTAACCCCTCTTCTCTATCAAGCACAGATTAAGACCGATGCCATTCCAGGATTTTATATAGACACTAACCAATTATTGTACCGTAGATACAGGCCCAGTGAACTTATTGCAGAGGATGATTGGTCTTAAGAGAATCAATTAGTTGTTCCAACATCATTAAGAAAAGATATTATATCTTTAGCACATGACCCAATGTCAGATTATGGGACCCATAAAACTTATAATGCCCTTTTACAGGACTATTTTTGACCAGGCATGGCACGAGATGTCAAGACCTTTGTTAATAATTGTCATACCTGTCAAATGACAGGAAAACAAAATGTAGGTATTCCCAAGGAACCACTTATCCTCTTCTAAGATCTTCACCCAGAATGGTTTCCCGAAGGAGATACAAAGTGACTGTGGAATTAATTTCACCAGTGAGTTATTTAAGAAAACCCTTCAGGAATTTAACATCACCCAAGTCTTGTCTAGTCCATATCATCCTGCTTCACAGGGATCTATAGAACGTACCCATCAAACCATTAAATCTTTGTTAAAAAAAATTTTGTATTGATACTGAGAAGAATTGGGATAAGCAATTAGATCTCCTTATGTGTAATTTTCAGAAGTCTTCCTAATGAGTCCCTTAGAGTATCTCCTTATGAGATACGGTCGTAAATGCCGTGGTCCTCTTAAAGCTTTTAAAGATTCCTTAACGTCAACCACATTCAGAGGTTTCCTTAATGTGCCACAGTTTCTTAAACCTGAGACAAACTTGAACAATTACATACGTTTGCTAGTGCTAATTTACTGACCTCCCAACATAAGATGAAAGCACACTTTGACAACAACACTAAGGTAAGAAAGTTTAATGTAGGAGACTTCGTTCTAGCCTATTTTTCTATCCCAAGCTCTCTAATAAAAAGTAAATTTGTAGGACCTTATCGCATCAAAGATTGCAAGAACAATAACAACTGCGTTCTAGAGGCTCCCGATCGGCGTCGCAAGACAATTGAGCCACGTCAACCTACTCAAAATAATGAAGATAATCCGCCACCAGTGTTATTATCTGTATCTGCTTTTACCGAGAGGTATCCCAACAGTGATGCATACCCTGCTAGCTCTCCATCTGAGTAAAACTACCATCGAGACCATGACGTCTAACAGTGAGATCTTAAAAGATCTTCCCAAATACCTGGAACATTATAATAATAGTGTTCCTATGATTAAATTACTATGTACCCATAACAACCTATTTTAAGACACTCCACAGGAAAGTACTTTAGAGCAACATGACATCCAGCTGCTTCCTGATACGATGCCAATCCGTCAACCTTACTACTACATCAGTCTACAGAAAAGAGAAGCCATGTTCGCAGAAGTACCTCTTCAGCAATGGATTAGCTACACCTTGTCAGTCTCCTTGGGCTTCACCATGCATATTGGGTCCCAAACCATATGTCAAGGTAAGGCTGTGCACCAATTACAGGAAGTTAAATGCAGTTACCATTAAAGATTCTTACTCTTTACCTTATATCTTAGATACTATAGGTAATGCCACCTTTTTGTCCCAAACAGACCTCTTCAAGGGCTATTATCAAATACGACTTTCTGAGCATGAAAAAGATCTCAGCCTTTACCACTCCTTTCGGCCTTTTTAGGTAAGAACTTTTACCTGTTGGACTTTGCAATGCCCCCAGCTACTTTCCATCTAACTGTCAACGTCGTCATCCAAAATCTTGACACCACCTATGCCTACCTGTACGACATCGTTGTAGCGACCAACTCGTGGGAAGCACATCTTGACCAATTACAACGCTATTTTACAAGCTTCTCCAGGCTGGTCTCACCATTAATTTGGGCAAATCCACGTTTACAAAAGGTAAAGTACAATACCTTGGTCATGTTATAGGCAGCTTAGAAGCTTTGCACTTTTAGACATACATCTTCAAGCCATCCAAAAATATCCACAGCCCACTTCTCGTAAAAAAAACTGAGATTCTTGGGACTTGAATCTTACTATCGTAGGTTCTGCAAGAACTTCATCATAGTTGCCACACCATTAATCAATCTTACCAGCCGTAAAAGGAAATATATTTGGACCAACTCACAATCCATTGCCTCCGAACAATTGAAAACTCTGCTGTGTACTAACCCTATTCTCGCCTCTCTCAGATGTGAAACAACCCTTCATCCGTAATGTTGTTGCCAGCAGCACCGGCATTGGGGGGTGTCCTGATGCAGCAGAGGGGAAAGTCTTACTAGTCAGATACTACAGATACAAGCTGAAACCTCAATAACATAACTAAAGCACTATAGAGAAGGAGCTACTCGCCATTATCTTATGCTTGTAACGATATGAACCTTCAAGGACACCAACCCATCACCATCTATTCCAATTATAATCATCTTCGTTTTCTACAACAAGCCCAATTCTCCAACCAGCGTCTACTTCGTTTGGCCTTGTACTTACAAAACCACAATGTCAAGATCTTCCGCATCAAAGGATCGGACAACATAGTTGCGGACGCTTTATCACATGTTCATGAAGTTTTTTTTTATATAAAAGAAAACTACAAAGTACAAACAGAAAAACCACATACAAGAAAACATGAGTACATACATGATACACAATACAGGATACAGGAACACAACAGGCAAAGAACCCAATCACAAGAATAATCAAGGTGAAATATACATGATACAAAGCATATAACAAACCCCAACACGGGCACAGAAGACAAGCTAAAAGCAGTACAGGACACAAGGCATGAATAACAAAAAACAGAACCACACAGGGAACCGTAAGTACAAAAAACAAACAAAAGGCACAAAAAACATTCAAACGACCAAAAGGCCGTAAGAACACAAGTACAAAATATATACCACCACCACACTAAACACACCACTTCAGCAGCACAATAGCACAACCAGCCACGCATACTACACACAGAGCTGGAAGTATAAAACCACACCCAACCACACAGAACATATACAGAAAGATAAGCACACGCAAACCCCACACAAGCAACCCATAAGCAGAAAAAAACGGAACATGCAGGAACCAGAAAACAAACCCCCCCGCCCGACCCAGACACACACAAGCAACCTCCACCCCACACCCACGCACTCAGGCGCAAACAACCCCACAACACACAAAAGTCAACAAGGAGGATATTTCTCAGGAAACTTCCATGACGGATACTTCCGCTTATAAGCCTCCCATATTATATACTCCAGTTCGGTAGGTGAACGGCCCTCACGACACTGCGGGTACTCCATATACTCAGGAATTGCCACATCCGGCGGAAGCGGTCGCGCCCAACTACGGTACACTGAAGATGAAGAACCCGACTTGGGAGGCAGAAACACCACCGCCGAGGAAGCAAGAGACACCAGAATAGCGGGCGGAGGCTGCCGAGGCGGCAACACCACCAACGACAAAGTAGGTGACTCAGAAGAAATGTACGGAGACGTGTGGGGCCGCAAAACCGCCGCCGACGAAACAGGGGACGGGGGTGGGGGCACGGAACCCTCAGAGCGTGCAGCTTTCTTCAATACCATCACCAGGTCACCACGTCCACTCTCAACGCCGCAAGGGGAAACCACCCCCCATGGAGAACCGGAACCATCCGACGCGGGTGACGCACCTGAAGCAAGAGGTACCGGCCCCCACCCCCACAGCAGGAGCCACACCAGGGCCCACACCATCCACCGGACCCACACCAGCACCAGATGCACCATCCTCGCACTCCACAGCTCTCAGGAAGAAACATCGAACAGCTCTCAGAAGAAACATCGACACTCGCCGCATCCTCACATTCCTCTGCCCACGAACGAGGAGGTGAAGCACCCGCATCCGTACGTGAGCGCTTCGGGACAGGCCGTTGATCATCGGAGTTGTCACCCCCTGCAGGAGGCACCCAAGAAGAGCCATCAGTATACTGCCCCCCAACCGTGGTAGCACGATCCTGCAGAATGTCAGCCTCAACAACACAGAGGACGAGACCGCCAACCAAAGAGGAGACAGAAGGAACAGGCGCGGCCGCAGGAGGGGAAGGATCCACAACACAGGTGAGGGAGCCTGCAGAGACGTCAAAGGCAACAGAGGTGCAGAGTCGGAAACAGGTGCAGAAGCCGGTAGAAGCGACGAGACAGACCGCGGGGGCGGAGCCGCACACACCACCACATCGTCGTGTACACCGCCGTCCACACACGCCAGGCCAACAGCCACCACCGGGTCAGTAGACGGCAGGGGAACCTCCCCACCCATTCCATCACGAGGTGGCAGGTCCTGCGCCACCAACGGGGGAAAATCCTCGTCCCGGAAGAAATTAATAGGTGCAGCCGCGACCCCAGTGCAATCAGCTGCCAGATGCCCCTCAATGCCACAACGAAAACATTGTCGAGGCTATCCCGTGTAGAACGCCCGCATAGTGTAGCCCATCAAGGTCACCGCGGAGAGAACAGGAGACTTGAGCCGCAGGCCGAGAGTCCGGGTCCCACACGAGACACCACGCCACCTGCCGGCAGAGACGGAGTTCATCCGGATGGAAACGACAGTCCCAAACTGGCCAAAATACTGTCGAAGCAAAGTCTCCATGAATTCAAATGGCACACCATGCAGGGCCACATACGTCACTGAGCAGCACTGGTCAGAGATAGTGACGGTACCACCGTCCCCAGGGAGAGGAAGTGAGCGCCCATTGTAACGGGCCACAAAGTCTCTATAGACAGCAGCGGAGTTAAACTTAAGTTAACAAGTGCTCGATGGGTGGTCAACAGTTGGAGCCTGTACACATCGGCAACACACACACACAGCATATCCAACAGGACAATCTCAAGGGCTAGGTAAGACACACGTCCAGAAAATTCCAGATCCACGGTCTCAAAGCAGCGAATAGGGGGGAGGGGGTCCCCATGGCGCCGCGGCAACAACAACACCCTCCCACACGGAACTACTAGGGCTACCCTAGTAACGACTGGGAAGCGCTTGGCGACCACGTCTAGACCCCCTGGCGGTCAGGCCAGCAATCAATGTTCATGAAGTGGAACCTCTCGCTCCCACCCTCCTTCCTGCATCGACACCTCAGGCATTAAGAAAAAGCTTCGGGGAGAAGCTGTCACGTGATTCCCTTGCTTAACAGTGAAACTGCCTTTTCCACTTACATTCAATGCCTCTGAACTGAAAGTTCATCTCTAAACCAGCCAAGATGAGTCATCAGTTCTGCCACCTCTCTGTATTCCCCAGGGCCAGGCACGGCCTGGTACGACTCTGCCGCAAGCAGGGAGCCGCAGCTTACCGGTAGTTTGCCTTCACAAACAAGCAGTTATTCGCCTTCAACTAGAAGTATGGCACCTTAACACAAAAGCACCGCCAGCCACAAACCAGCAGTTTGCTAGTAGCACTTGTTATCACCTTGTGTTGACACTGGCTGTGACATCATCGCCACCAGACTATATTAAGGGCACCGCCTCCCTAGAGAGCCCCTCTGTTCTTGGATCATATTAACCTCCTGCAACGTGGTATGCCAGATGCTGTGGTGGTATGGCAGTTGTCTTCAGCGCACCAGTATACTCCTGTATCAGATTCAAACTGTCATTTACTTATTTTATTTGTTCTATATTTACAACCAAGTGTTCTCAGGTATCATTTTTGTTCATGAAGATTTCAGTGAATTGTTTTAATTATTTGATTTTCATTTGTTTCCACCTGCGACTTAAGCACTGCAAGGGCCAATGCAGCATTTTTTTTTATCTGACTGAAAGCCATAACACCTTGGTTCAGAATAGCTGCGATACCAAAACACGTCACACTGTACAAATCCTCTTTCACATAATTTTGGTTTAATGCAAGACAATTGTACAATAGATTTTAATACCTCCTCCTACTGTTGTTAATGTTATATTGTTTTGTTTAAAGGTTATAGTTTTTTTATATTATAACCCAACGAATCACATAACACATCCAATGGATTAGAACGTCTATCACAATATGGAAGACATAGAAGAGTTCTTAAATTGGGTGATGGAAATGGGAGATTGCTTCATGCTGATGCTAATGGGAGCCACCACGGAGAAGGGCGCCAATTCTTGGTGGTTAAGGTCACAGCCCCATTCTCCACTGGACCCGAGATGAAGATCTGGATGGAAGCTAGTTAGAGAGTAGCTTGTTTGTTCTGGCTACCCAAGACAGTTAACAATAATAATTGAAGTGTCAATATGAAATAATAGCTAATTAGTCTGACCATTTCAGTCTATTTCCTGCTGTTTCAGGTATCCATGCTCGTGAATGGATCTCTCCTGCCGTTTCCACGTACATCTTGAACCTGTTGCTTACGGACGAGTCTTGGCGAGACCTGCTGAAGGGGACAGATTGGTACATCATGCCTGTGGTCAACCCGGACAAGTAAGTAATTATCAAAAGAAGGCACCAAACCGGGAAGGCTATGTAGCACCACCAAATGTGCGGAATAATCAGAGGGCACTAAATATCACCAAGGGTGTCAATACGATAACAGAAACGCATAAGGCGAACGATATCAAAAGTATCCGATTCACCAAGAATTCTATAGAGGGACAAGTGACCCACAAGAGACGGTCGGAAAGCAAGACACACGCTCGTCCTGAAAGTCAGGACATTCAACAAGGATATGCACGATGGTAAGAGGGACAATACAATTTGGACTATAAGGAGCTGGGCGGCGCTCCATTAAGTGACCGTGAGTTAAGCAAGTGAGTTAAGCAAGATCGTCTACATAGAGAGCGGAGAAGACGCCAGAAGGAAGGGAGGAAAGAAGACCATTGAGAGCAACAAGAAAAAGAGTACAACAAGAGAGAGAGAAGGGATCGTTATATGGAAGGTTGAGATGGGTACAGAAATCCAAAGGACGAGATTTAAGAAGAGGCTTACAAAGAAGGAAGGAATGGGGAGATGAGAAACAGAGCCAACAGATAAAAAGTGGGAACCCAATTCGGTAGCGACCTGCAACAGGTCCACCACAAGAGTACCACCGAGGTGAAGGACTGGGGAGACATTGGGAACGAACTTACCCGCTATCTTGCAGATACGCTTCCAGATCAGCAGGAGAGGAGTTTCGGAAGAGATGGTGAAGACATAAGACATCCAACATGCATGTTTATCCATACAGATGGTCCTACGGGCCACGGCACTTGCCTTCCGAAACAAAAGAAAAGATTCAGGCGTCTGCCGGCGACGATATCTCTTCGAGGCTGCACGCTTACAGCGGACAGCCCGAGCACAGTCCACATTCCACCGGGGAACGCACTTCAGTGTTCCCCGAGAGGAAGAGCGAGGAACAGAGCAGAGGACAGCGTCGAAGACGGTGAGGAAGAAAAAAAAGAGGAAGGCACGAGGGAGAGGCAGAATGGAAAGGTCGGAGATAGTAGCACGGAGGGTAAAGAGGGGCCAGTCAGCTTCGGCGAACCGCCACCTAGGGAAGGAGAGGGGAGGGCGAAAAGAGAAAAAGGAAACAAGAATGGGAAAATGGTCACTGCCATGGAGGTCATTAAGAACCCTCCACTCGAAATCTAAGTAAAGGGAAGACGAGCAAAGAGAAAGACCAAGACAGGAAAGGGAGCGAGTCCGAGAGTCTAAATGAGTGGGCTTACCAGAATTCAGAAGAGACAGGAAGAAGAGACAGCGAATTCATAAGAGATGAGAAGATGAACGGTTCAAGAAGGCGACCAAGGGTGTTTATCAGAACATCACCCCAAAGCGTATGTCGACAACTGAAATCACCTAGCAGGAGCACAGGCTCCGGCAAGGAGTCCAGTAGGTGTTTGAGATCAGGAAGAGAAAGCGGGACACTCGGGGGAGATAAATAGAAACGGTGTACCATTTCCTCACAAAGATACGAGGAGCAGAACAATGGAGAGGCGAAGGAAAAAGTAAGGGGACGAGGGTAACATCAGAGCGAATCAAGAGAGCAGAAGAGATAGGAGCCCCAGCAACAGCTGGGGGGGGGGGGGGGAGAGAAAGGAATAGCACGGAAGCGACCAGGACGAGCACCAAGCATCGGCTCCTGGAGACAGACACAAAGGGGCGAAAATCGTGAAAGCAGAAGTTGGAGTTCAAGGAAATTGGCATAATAACCATGAATATTCCATTGAAGAATAGACATCGACAAAAAGAGAAAGGGCAGCAACAGAGAACAACAAAGAAACAAAGGAAAAGTTAAAGTTAAAGAAAGCACAGGATCAGGGTCAGAGAAGTCAGGGTTAGGGGGTATGGGTAAACTGAGTAAAGAAGGAGAGAAGGGAGCTGGAGGACCGACCAGGGGCGGACGAACAGGGCCTGGAGGGGAAAGAGAGGGGGGGGGGACAGCCGAGGGTCTGGAGGGGAAAGAGAGGGGGGGGGACAGCCGAGGGTCAAGGACAGCAGCAGGAGGGGCAGAACCCAGGGAGGGCACCTCAGCAAGGGCAGCAACCGAGAGGGGAGCGGGGGCTAAAGAGACCTCCATAGCAGGAACAGGGGGCGGAACCACCGAAACGGGAGGGGACGGAGTGAGAGAGTCAGAGGTAGGGGGCGAGGAGAAAGCGAAGCCTTCTTACCCGCCGGGGAGGAGGAAGGAGAGGAGCCAAGCTTATGCTTCTGACTCAAAGAGGCAGGCGTCCCAGCAACAATGTACTGGGCAACAGATTCTAGTGTCTCAACAGGAGAAACAGAACGAGAGCAAATACGACGGCCGTTTCGGAGAGAGATGGACATCAGTCCGCACTGACAGGCGTCGTGGAGAGTAAAGAGATGGAGAAGAAGGATGGGAACGAGGATCGGAGCGAGACGAGGAAGAAGACACAGGAGACACAACAGATTGGGAAGAAAGAAGGGGGGAAACCCCAGACAGAGAGGCAGGAGGGGGACCCTCCGGGACAGAATGCAAAGGAACAGAAGAGGAGGCAGTGGGGGGTGTCTGGGTCCAAGGCCCGGAAACGGTTGGGAGACTGAGGAAGGCGGGAAGGATGAGGAGAGGAAGAGCGCAATACCCGAGCATAAGAGACGTTAGCATAAGGGGGGAGACGGCGAACTTAGCGCCTCACCTCAGGAAACGACAAACGTTCCCGGTGCTTCAAGTTGAGGACGGTTGCCTCAAGCTTGTAATGTATACACGTGCGGGAGAAGGTAGGGTGGGCCTCACCACAATTGAGGCAGCAAGCCTGGGGAGAAGTGCACTCCGACTTAAGTGACCTTCGTCCCCACACACAGGACAGAGAGAGACAGTATTGGAGCAGCGTAGGGCTCCATGCCCAAACCTCCAGCACTTATTACAGAGCCGAGGAGAGGGAATGTTCTCCTGGACGGAGCACTTGCCACCAGCAAGAATGACAGAGGGCAGAAGAGTCCTACCATCAAAGGTAATCTTCACAACCCGAAGGAATTTAAATAGAAATTGAAATAAGTTTATTAAGGTAAAATACACACAAAGGTATGAGGTAGCTCAAGCTATTCTCAACCTGTTCAGTACAACGTGTTCATACATATATAGACACACATCACAAACAAACATATTGCCGAACATTCTAAGAGATAAACATATACAATTCCTCCTTTACAGAGGTAATATGGTATTAGACGTACATACAAATACTTTTATGACTCAGGTATACTGTGTGGGAAAACTTAACTCATGTAAATCATATAAATTGATACTATTTAAATAGCTACGAAGGACCACCACTTTTTGAGAAAAAATGGAAAACAAGGGTAGAGCAAGTGGTTGAATATTTCACTCCATGAACCAGTGTCCTATGGAAGTTTAAATTAATATTACATTGAATATTAAAGGGACTGTATTATGAGTCAAATTCACTCACTCAAATTGGGGGGTTACATGCGAAAAGATTAGTGCATCCCTAGCATTATTCTGACGCTGGTTCTTCGCCAGAGTAAATAAAATCTGAAAGTAAAAAAAGGTTGATTATATAATAATAATTAGAGGTAAATGCACCTCAATATACTACTGTAATATTGACTAGTGTATGGTAATTCAAAGGGTTAACATAACTGATCTCCTTGGAGATCATTAATATAACTACAGAGTTATTTCTACAGATAAACATGGCCAGCTTAGCTGTAAAACTAGAGACGTGTAATCGGTTGCCACGCTCCACCAACGACGTGTTGCATCGAGCAAATTGTTGCACGTGTAGGTGGGGAAGCCTATTGTTACCAGATCGTTCGTCATGGCTCGTAACCCAGTACAGCAGCAAGACCTTTCAGTCTAGGGACATTGTAAAATTGCTGTAATATAGAGCGGGTCACCAGTGTAACCAAAT
The DNA here is from genome assembly GCA_020271785.1 of Procambarus virginalis. Lineage (NCBI taxonomy): Eukaryota > Metazoa > Arthropoda > Malacostraca > Decapoda > Cambaridae > Procambarus > Procambarus virginalis. The sequence continues at coordinate 3,897,772 of WNGS01066681.1, read as the reverse complement.
GATTGGCACAAGCAAGTATAAAGTAGTTACCCCTTAGGACTAAGAAATATACATATAAATTATTATATATATATTAACAATAACATAAGTACAAGATATTATATATATAGCACAGATGGACAAGATCACTTATAAAAGCAAATTAAAGTATTGTCTCTCTTAAAATATAAATGTATGTATGGCAAAACAAATATTAACAGACTTATCTCCCAAGTTGTTATCTCTCCTGTCCCGTGCGAGTTACTGAATACTAAAACTGCGGGAGTCAAAAACATTGCTTCCGCCCCGCGGAAAATTGCCAAACTAACATTATTTAATTAAACTTACATGGAGCAAAATAATGTGACAAGAGTAATCTTAAAGTAACTTAGTAAATGGTCAGAATAACATGCATAACAAAAATAATGTAATTATTAATACATGCAGTAATTAAAATAAAATAACAAAGGGAAAATATTGGCAACGCTCCCCCGCCACCGGAACTAGAAGTTTCTCACGGAATGTTTCCCCCCAATGTTCAAACAATTACAGAATTCCCATCAGTGATTCCTACTGATGATCATAGATAAAACCACTTTCCCACGAAATCAACCGTGAACCAACAAAGAAACTCTAATCGTTCCCACGGGTGGAAAAGTTAGGCCTAATTCAACATATAAATCAGGCAACACATATCTTACATACAAGTAAAGAATATTTAGATGTACATACATATAATCAGATAAAACAAGGCATATATATAAGTACAAATTAATGTAGAAGTACAAATTAAATGTATTTAATTACGTAGCTTATAGAGGTACGTAACACTTCCACCTCCAAGAAAAAAAAATGCAATGGATTGAAGATCAATGGCATTTTTTCTGAAGTAAAAATGTTAAGCACAAAAAAATAATACACAGGATGTTCAATATTATCTAAACCAACTTGAATCAACACAGCCCCTATACCAACATCTGACGCATCAATGTGTAATATGAAAGGTTTATCAAATTGGGGACTAGCAAGAACAGGTGATGTAGACAATATGCCATTTAGGTTCTGAAAAGCATTCTGACAATCTTGTGTCCACTGAAACTTTATATGCTTGTGTAACACATATTGAGCATGTCCAATTGATTTAATACATTCCTCTAACAGAGGTAAGGGAAAAACGTCCACAGTAGTGTGTTTGTTCAGTTTACGATAATCAACACACAATCTCCAGGTTCCTCCTGGTTTTGGCACTAATAAACACGGAGAGCTCCAAGTACTTTGACTTGGCCGAATGAAATTATGCTGGAGCAGATAGTCCACTTCTGCTTGTAGAATCTTCCTCTTTTCGGGATTCACTCGGTACGGATGTTGTCGAATGGGTGTGTTGTCCAGGAGCTGAATGTCGTGGGTGATGAGGTGGGTCTGAGTGGGAACCTCCCCAAACAGAGATGTATGGTTGTCCAGCAGAACCTGGAACTCATCACGTTGCTCCTCCTGTAAATGACATAGCATCTCCCTGCCATTGGAACTGGAACTGAGAAGTTGAATATTAACATCATTTCCCTCACTGCAATGATCCTCAGGTGTATACTCTTCCCGACTAAAACAAGTTACTACACCTGGTCCAACATAAGCTTTTAATCTGTTAATGTGCACAGTCATTTGGGGTTCTGAAAGATTAGGGTTAATTATTTTATAAGTTAGGTCTCCCACCTTCTCTACCACTTGGTAGGGTCCTGCAAACTTATGGGACATGGAAGTCCCCAAACGAGGTTTCAACACCAACACCAAATCTCCGACAGCAAACGACCTGAGTTTAGCCTTGAACTTCTTGTCATATCGTAATTTCATGGCTTGTTGAGTTCTTCCCAGATGTTCTTTCGCCAACTCACGAGCCCGACACAACTTGTCCTTGACCTTACTCAAGTACAAATCACTCTGATGAACAGAGACATCTCCCAACAACTTTTCGTGGAGCATTTTAAGAGGACCTCTCACTTGGTGACCAAACACGAGTTCAAAAGGTGAACATCCCAAAGACTCTTGTAACCCTTCTCTCGCAGCAAACAACACGAAGGGGAGATTCTCATCCCAATTACGTGGATAAGTCTCTCCGGTTGTCCTCAACATTTGTTTTAAAGTCTGGTGGAAACGTTCAAGCCCACCTTGGCTTTGTGGATGATATGGACTAGACAATTTGTGCTGAATCCCTCGGGACTCGCAAAAAGTTCTGAAAACTTTAGAACAAAAGTTTCCCCCATTATCACTCTGAATAACCCTAGGCATCCCAAACAAAGAGAAAAAGCGTTCAAGACACTTGATGAGATTATGAGCTTGGGTATTCCTTAGAGCATAAGCTTCTGGAAATCTAGTAGTCATACACATGAGAGTGAATAAAAACATGTTACCCGACTTAGTCTTAGGTAAAGGACCTACACAATCAATTACAACATGAGTAAATGGTTCATCAGGAACTACAATAGGTTGCAATGGTGCTCTAGGCACAGATTGATTAGGTTTTCCAACAAGTTGACAAGGTACACAGTTATGACAATATCTAACCACGTCTTTCTTTAACTTAGGCCAGAAAAAATATTTACATATCTTATGGTACATATTTGAGATACCTTGGTGACCTCCCATGGGGTCATCATGTGCAGCTTGCAAGATCTGCCTACGATAATCATTGGGGACAACGAGTTGGGTTCTAATCTCACAATCATCTGAAGAGGGAGTTCCCTTGGGTCTCCACCTTCTCATCAGAAGTCGATCCTGGAAAAAGAAACCCGTCCCTTCCTCCAATGCATCAACATTATCAGGTGCCTCAGAAATACACTTAATTAAACTAGGATCAGTAGTCTGTTCAACACTTAAGGGCAATGACTCAGACTCAGCAGCGAGCGGGCAAGAACCTAGTAGCTTGATCTCTTTTCCTGATTGATCAGAATAAAATGGAGCCATAGCTACTTCGGCCTCACTCTCGACAACTGGTTCACTGGAGACAAGCGGGCAAGGTACAGATAGTTCAGCCTCCTCACCTTCACTTTCCTTGTGACTTAGGTTCGGCGGGGCTTCTACTACTGCCTCACTCTCATCATCCAGTCGAGTCATAAAAGAATCCTCAAGATCCACCTCCCACTCCTTTCCTGAAGGGGTCCTGGTCTTGGGAAGAGCAACCTCAGTGAAATTAGAATTACTCTCACCTGTTTTTCCCATTGATCTAGTAACCACACAAGCAGGGTAAATAATATCATCTGCCTCTGGTTTAGCTAATACATTCTGGGGATTGGTTAACATTATGGGACACTTGGGCCCTGCAACCTGTCGGTTGCCAAAATCATTACCTAATATAATGTCTACCCCAGGAATGGGCAGTTGCTTACTTACACCAACATTACACCATCCTGAAGTATATTTAGAATCAAGATTAATTTGCATTAAAGATACAGGTTGTACTCTACCGGCAATACCTTGGAGAAGTACAACTTCACCCAGATCTCGGGTGTCAACATCAGCAAGTACATTTTGGGCAATAAGAGACTGTGAAGCTCCAGTATCACGGAGTAATTGAACAGTCTTATGGTTACCATTATTACATAATAATGTACCTGTGGAAATATATGGTTTAAAGTCAGCCATCCAATTGGGATTGACTGTAGTACATGAAGAATTAATATGTTGCAATCCTTTACTCATAATAAGACCAGTTGGCCGTAGTTCAGGATGCAAACTAAAACATGAAGTAATCACATGACCCCTTCTCTTACAATGTGTACAATGCTTGAAAGTGGGCACACTGGTAGAACCAACTGCAGGTTTATAATGAGCATTACTAGGCTTAGATGATCCTGGCAGTGGAGTAACAATCTTAGGGTTAGTAAGAGAAGAGTTCACGGGAGTAACTGGCGGACTAGGAGTGGGCTTATAATGATAAGGAGTTCTGTGAGCATTGTAATTTACTCTATGACTAGACTTAGGTGAAGTGGCCGTAAACTGGGCCTTAGTCAACAACTCATGCTCATCAGCGAGCTTTGACAGCTCATAAATGTCTGTTATATTCTTTTGTTCTGCCATAAAAGTAGACAATTTGTCTGGGAGACAAGACAATACTTCTTCCATGATAAGAAGATTCTTTAAAGCATCAAACTCTGTGACTGAAAGTGACTTTAACCATCTGTTGCAATAGTTCGTCTTTTGACGAGTAAAATCAGCTATTGTCTGATCACTTACCCTCCTTAGGTTTCTAAATTTTTGCCTGTGTGCCTCTGGATTTAATTGATAAGCATTTAAGATGCTTTTCTTTACAAATTCATAATCAAAACTATGAGCGTCAGGTAGGGATGTAAAAACCTCCTGACTACGCCCCTTAAATTGAGACTGCATAATTGCTACCCATTGATCCCTTGGCCAGTTCATACTGATGGCAATCTTATTAAAATGTGCAAAGAAAACCTCAGGATCCTCCTCATTAAACTTGGGTAATTCTATATATTTACTCATCCTTATGGGATTATTATCATTATTAATTGAAACATTACTAGAATTTCCATGCCCAGCTGCCATACGCTGTGTTTCAAGCCTGAGATTAGTGTCAGCCATTTGTTGTTGAATCTCTAATTGTTCCTTCTTTGTTGCTTCTAGTTGCAACTCCATTAAAACTCTCTGGTTTTGTGCCGCAAGTTATAAACGCCTAGTCTCAAGCTCCCTCTGCTGAGCTTCAGCCTCTAATAATTTCTGTTGCCTTGCACATTCGTTGGCTTTTCTTGAGCCTCAAGTTTAGCATACGTTACTTGTGCATCTAACTCAAGACGCCTTAAAGCAATTTGATCACTTGACTCTTCTCTAACTTCCTCCAGACATTCTTCTCCTAATTCTTGGTTCTCAACAAAATGTGTCACTATGACTCTCAGAATTTGTGCCTTAGTCATGCTATTTCTGGCGGTTAATTCTAGCTTATTGGCCATATTTACTAACGCAGACTTTGTTAGGTTTTTAATTCCCTCAAAGTTTGGTCGAGCCAACAACAACAACACTTGGTCCTCCATCGTGATTAACACTTGGCACTTGATTCACAACAATAATAATAAACACACTGGCACTGCACTTCACTTCACTGTAAAATTTTCACCACACTGAAAATTCGCTTGGCCTCACTGCACAAACAAAAGTTATAGGATGACTTACCTCAAAATCGTGAAACGTTGTTACTTGACACACAGGAAGGCTTGCATGGCACATGGAATAGTTAATAGTAGAAAACACACAAGACACTGGTACCTAGGAAGGCAAGGTTAGATTAGCACAGTTAAGTTTAAGTGGGAAAAATATTTCCCGGCACAGGCCCCCATAACTATGTTACCAGATCGTTCGTCACGGCTCGTAACCCTGTACAGCAGCAAGACCTTTCAGTCTAGGGACATGTAAAATTGCTGTAATATAGAGCGGGTCACCAGTGTAACCACATGATTGGCACAAGCAAGAATAAAGTATTTATCCCTTAGGACTAAGAAATATACATATAAATTATTATATATATTAACAATAATATAAGTACAAGATATTATATATATAGCACAGATGGACAAGATCACTTATAAAAGCAAATTAAAGTATTGTCTCTCTTATAATATAAATGTATGTATGGCAAAACAAATATTAACAGACTTATCTCCCAAGTTGTTATCTCTCCTGTCCCGTGCGAGTTACTGAATACTAAAACTGCGGGAGTCAAAAACATTGCTTCCGCCTCGCGGAAAATTGCCAAACTAACATTATTTAATTAAACTTACATGGAGCAAAATAATGTGACAAGAGTAATCTTAAAGTAACTTAGTAAATGGTCAGAATAAAATGCATAACAAAAATAATGTATTTATTAATACATGCAGTAATTAAAATAAAATAACAAAGGGAAAATATTGGCAACGCTCCCCCGCCACCGGAACTAGAAGTTTCTCACGGAATGTTTCCCCCCAATGTTCAAACAATTACAGAATTCCCATCAGTGATTCCTACTGATGATCATAGATAAAACCACTTTCCCACGAAATCAACCGTGAACCAACAAAGAAACTCTAATCATTCCCACGGGTGGAAAAGTTAGGCCTAATTCAACATATAAATCAGGCAACACATATCTTACATACAAGTAAAGAATATTTAGATGTACATACATATAATCAGATAAAACAAGGCATATATATAAGTACAAGTTAATGTAGAAGTACAAATTAATGTATTTAATTACGTAGCTTATAGAGGTATGTAACACCTATCACCTCAGTTGACGTGGACCCGGAGCTGGAAGGCAATTACATTGTAGAAATCTTCTACATAACGAACTACAAGTACATCCTAGATTAAGGAATTCTTCATATGGGAAAATAATTGGTATATATGTTCAAGCACTGTAAAATTCTTCTACAGAAATAATGAATATAATCACCTATTTAGATTATAAAACGCCTCGAGAGGACACGTATGGGCTTTTGTTATTTTATATACGACCTAACGACAACTAGTCTAAATGTTAACTGTGGCCACATGATAACAGAAAGGAAATAATAGTTGCCGAGCCGCGTGTCCGTTGATGGAGAGAACTGGGCAATCCTTCGTCCTCCAGCTACTGTTTGAAGGGCGTTGACTGTGGAATTGCAGTTATTCTCGTTCCAGGACACGGCTGTGATGTGCCAAATGACGTGGCACCACTCTACTGGTCGTGGGGGCGAAATAAGCAAGATCGAAACGTAGCTCTCTGTTACACGCTGCTAATTGCGTCCGAGTCGCGTGGTGGCTGGCGACACTCTCTCGTCTTCTTCCTCTTCCCGATTGGCATGCGCGGCTCTCGATAGACATCTTGAGCATAAATGGATTTATATATATCGAAATCAACTAAGGAAAGAAGAGATGGTGACGAGTATTGATGTCACATTTAATTCTTTCGTGTTAAAATATAACTTCGCGTAACTTAATTGGTTTATTAAAGTTGCGCAGCTAATTGAAGAAATTAAAGTGAAATCATTTAAATTAAAAGAATTTCCTCTAGAATGCTTAGAATCAACTAAATAAAGGAGTTCCAGTAAGCGTAGTATGCTACGAAAATAAACTTATTAGTAAGTAACTATTCTTAGTAAAGGTAATGATAAACTGGACTCTGTTATAAATCCAACTAAATGTGGAAAGAATTCATGTTTCAGCCTGTCATTCCTCGCGTCGTCACTCTGACTAGGAAGAATCTGACAATATGGTTATTGTAAATCATGATGATAATTAAATCTACAAGTTAATTATTGATTTTTGTAACTACTTGTGGTTAATACAAAGGTTGAATACAAATACAAGAGATGTATGATGGTTGGATAATTTCCAACATAACTCCGGGGGGGGGGGGAGAAAACTCGGGTCGTAATTCAGGTCTTAGTACTAACGTACACCTGTTTCTCTATCCTGAAGTTATATTCATGGGTCATGGGTTGGTAGGTTAGTAGGTTAGTACGCACGTAACGAACGTCCCGAATCTGTGGTACAGATATGACTAAGTCAGCACGGGCACGTAAATTAAATGTTGAAAATGTTGAATAATGTTGAATTCATCTATAATCAAAAACTTTCTAAAGCTTACAGCAGATTCAATGACTAGTGTCGCTAAGACATGTAATGGTTGAATTACTTAGTCACTGAACTGATCTGCAAACTCAGAAAATGTTCTTAAGAACAGATGATTATGGTCTGCAATGAGGCAGAATGAAACACTGTATAAATTGTATTCTACATTATTATACATTAATTGAAGAATATTAATCATTGGGTCATTCAAGATCAAGGGGACTTCGATACTACAGTAAGGTCATTGTCTAGGGTCGCTGTGACTTGTAACTTGTATAGTTACTAGACAATAACATCACTGAGCATCATGATAACCCCAAACTCAAATGTGAAAATTTTCTGCTCTTAGGCAGAACTAAATTTGGTTTAAATTTGCACTGCAGTGCAGTTGTCATTTTAGACTAATGTATAACTAAGTTTCTAACCTAACTAAATAAGTATGAGTACAGATTAGGCTGATACTCAGTTGAAAAAGTAATGTCCCTAATACCTACCTAAATAGATGGCTGAATTTTCCCAAACCTACCTAAGTAGAGGGTTAAGTTAATTATGACAACTTAGCATTGGTAGTGTCACACTAGTTGAATGATGAACATTAAATCTGCTCAGGTGTAAATAAGTTAGGCTACAGTGCTATAGCCCTCTAGAGACTGAACAAACACGTAGTCTAACTAAATTGTTTATGAGTAGTGGGTTCTACTCGGTTTATATCATGGTGAGCAATAATAATTGCAGGTTATCACAGTGAGCAGTGGTATACTCGGATTAACATGGTGAGCAGTGGTATGCTCGGTTCAAGGGTGAGCAGTGGTATGCTCGGTTCAAGGGTGAGCAGTGGTATGCTCGGTTCAAGGGTGAGCAGTGGTATACTCGGATTAACATGGTGAGCAGTGGTATGCTCGGTTCAAGGGTGAGCAGTGGTATGCTCGGTTCAAGAGTGAGCAGTGGTATGCTCGGTTCAAGAGTGAGCAGTGGTATGCTCGGTTCAAGAGTGAGCAGTGGTATGCTCGGTTCAAGAGTGAGCAGTGGTATGCTCGGTTCAAGGGTGAGCAGTGGTAAGCTCGGTTCAAGGGTAAGCAGTGGTATGCTCATTAAGCATGTTGGGTTACAATGCTTAAGGTTGAATGTTAGTGCCTGATCCTTCTTGAGGGATAGCCAAGCACAGAATCTATGAAAGATTCAAGGGATAGCAAGTTGAATCTGCTCATTAAGCATGTTGGTTACAATGCTTAAGGTGGAATGTTAGTGCCTGATCCTTCTTGAGGGATGGCCAAGCACAGAATCTATGAAAGATTCAAGGGTGAGCAAGTTAAGTCCGCTCGTGTTAAGCATGTTGGGTTACAATGCTTAACGTTTAATGTTGATACATTAAATGATGGGAAACCTAAGGCTGCTGGAAAATTACTAGTTACTATCACTAAACTTGTTTAGAAGATAATTTGTAATGGTTTATCCCAACCTATACTGTTATAAGTGTGGTCAGAGAAACAATCTTCGTCCACATGGTTTTATTCTCCGCCAGTAACAACAACAAAACAATTATCAGGTACATGAAATATTCTTAACAAGATCATAAACAAAAGAGCATCTGCTCCAAACATGCTACCTCCACCATCTGTAGTACTCAATCCCAACATTCCTCCCCTTTTAAATAAACTCTATCCCTACAGGCTAAGTCTATCAGGCAGTCGTATGACTCTTCCTGATTTTCTCAACTGGGAGTCCTGACCTGTTACTTCTGGGAAACATTCTTCTGAATTAATCTTTGTAGAGTCCCTAGGGTTAACTGTATCCCCATTACCCTCTGCTGCCCCTTGCTCTGCCTCCCGGTTTCCTGCAGGTGATGCTACTCCTTCATTATTAGGATGGATATCACTAGTTGCCCACCCCCACCTGAAGGGTCTTCAAAATTCTCTGTGAACGTTGGCAAGAGCTGATCTGTATGCCTTTTCCAATTAATGTTCCCAAAACTCTGCACTTGCACAGTGAAATTCCTGCGGCCCAGAACTTCCCTAACTTTTCCTTCCACCCAGGACTTTCCACTTCCAAAATTCCTTGCATATACTGCATCCCCCTCATTAAACAACAATTCCTCTCCCTGAGCCAACTGACTGGCCAAGCTAGTTACCGATTTCTCTTTATCGGGATCTGTCTTCACTGCTTCCATGTGCACTTTAAAGTGCCTATTAAACAGTAATTCAGAAGGAGATTTACCAGTAGTAGAATGAACAGTTTTCCTTTGATTATATAAAAATCTACAAAGCCTTGTATTAATAGTACCTTCCGTAAACCGCTTTAACCCTTCTTTCAATGATCTCACTGCTCTCTCTGCTAGACCATTTGAAGAAGGATTATAGGGGGGCAGGTGTTACATGTTTAATACCATTTTTTTCGAAAAAAATCTTCCATTTCCACAGAAACAAAATAAGAAGCATTGTCTGAGACAATTATGTCTGGCAATCCAAAATTACAAAATGTTTTCCTTAGTAATTCACAAGTTACAGATGATGTGGTGGAATTACACACATGCACATCCAGAAATTTGGTGTATGAATCCACCACCACTAGGTAATATTTGTTATCCATTGGTCCCGCATAATCTACATGAAGTCTAGACCAGGGTTTTACAGTGCATGGCCAAGAAAGTACTGGGGCCTGTGGTTTCTGATAATTCTTAAAGCAAATATGACAATTTTTTGTTACCTCAGCAATATCCTGGTCTATTTTTGGCCACCAAACCCAACTTCTAGCTTCTGCTTTCATAGCATTTATGCCATTATGGCCTACATGCATCTGTTCCAAAATCTTACATCTCAGTTCCCCAGGCACCACCACTCTATTCCTATACAAGAGTACATCCTGGTGAATACTAAGATCAGCCTTTACTGCAGCATACTCTGACAATAATAAATTATCATTCCAACCATAATTGACATATTTCATCAGCAGACTTAATTTGGGATCTCTACCAGTTGTCTTCCTAATAGTCTGGAATGAAATATCCTTAAAAGACATAGATTCTACCAGGTTAACATACTCCACTGGAATACTGGAATTTAATTCTTCTGTCACAGGCAATCTACTTAATGCATCAGCTACTACATTATCCTTGCCTGGCTTAAACTCTAAATCATACTCAAACTGCGAGAGTAGTAATGCCCATCTTTGAATTCTAGCATTGGCATTAACTGGAATCTGCTTACCTCTGCCAAACAATCCTAGCAGGGGTTTATGGTCCGTTCTAGCAAGAAATTTCCTCCCCAGCAGAAAATATCTCAGTTTTTTACAGCATATACCAAAGCTAAGGCTTCTTTATCTAACTGAGAATAATTCTGTTCCGCAGGAGATAATTTCTTGCTAGCAAAATATACTACTTTATCCTGACCATCTACTTCCTGTAATAATACACAACCCACTCCTACTGGGGAAGCATCTACCTCCAGTTTTAACGGGAGTCTACCTGTAAAATTAGTGAGCACTGGAGAATTGATCAATTCCTGCTTAATATTCATGAATGCATTTTCCTCTCTTGCTGCCCACTTAAATCTAGCCAATTTTTTCAACAATTCATACAAGGGTGCTAATTTTGTTGAAAAGTTCTTCACGAACTTACAAAAATATGTAAACATCCCAACAAAAGACTGTACTTCCCCAACTGATGTTGGAGCTGGGGCATCTATTATAGTTGCTACATTTTAGTGAGGAGTAAAGCCCTTACCTGAAATATGGTACCTCAGGTATTCAATGGCCTTGGTCTTCAACGTTGTTTTTCCCTTATTAATCTTCACATTGTGCTTTTTCAAAAGATTCAAAACTTGTTCTAATCTAGCATCATGCACTTCCTCATTCTCTCCACATACAATAATGTCATCTAAAAAAATAGCCACACCTTCAATGTTTACTAACAACTGGGACATGAATCTCTGAAAAATTGCTGGAGACGAGGAGAGTCCAAAAGGAAGTCTTTTATACTTAAATAACCCCTTGTGGGTATTAATCACTAACAATTTCTGGCTCTCCTCCTCTACAGGAATTTGCAAGTAAGCAACTTTCAGGTCAATCTTAGAAAAAATTGCCCCCTTGCAGACCATTGACAACAACTCATCTATCTTAGGTAAAGGGTACTTCTCACAGTGTATGCGGTTGTTCAGTTCCTTGAAGTCTGCACAGATTCTCAAGGATTTCCAATCTGCCTTCAACACTGGTACAATTGGGGCTGCCCACTCACTATGTGTAATTGGCTCTAAGATGCCTTCTGCCACATGCTTTTCCAGGGCTGATTCTACCAAATGCTTGTAATGAAACGGCACTGTTCTTGCCTTGAAAAATTTAGGTAAAGCCCCACTTTTCAGGTGAATTTTTGCCACCATGCTATTAATTGGCTTATTTGCCTCCACTGAGTATTTATCTAACATTTGTTAGGCACTTTTAATTGTTTTAACTATCGACAATTCATCTAGGCCCGCCAAGAAAATTCCCACTTTTTCCATGAGATCCTTACCACATAGGCTAGGATTATGTGAATCCACTACATAAAAATCCTGGACAATTTCTTTTCCATTATAACCTACTTTTGCCGTCACCTTGCCATAGACCTTAATCGGTACATTATCATAAGCACTTAATGATTTTTTACCTGGTTTTACATTCAATTGCAAGGTATCTGCCCAATCTCTAGACAATGTTGACACTGCAGCACCAGTGTCTAGTTCCAAGGCAACTAACTTCCCATTAATTACAAAATTCAGCACTTGTGACTTCACTGAACATACCTTTTCTTTCACCGAATATAGTCGGTTTTCCTCACCTGCAGCTTCTTCAGACGATTTCCATTCCTCTACTGCCTTGACCACAGTACCACTACCTCTTCGTCCTGCATTCCCTGGTCGTCTCCTCTCCCAGGCCTTGCTGTTCCTGTTCCGATATCACCTACACACTCTCTGCAAGTGTCCCTCCTTGTTGCAAAAGTTGCATATATAAGCACGAAACTTGCACTTGTTACTTATGTGCTTGTATCCACAGTGTTTGCATCTGGTCTGGCCCTGTACGACCATAATTTCCTGAGTAGAAGTCTTACTTCCAAAAGCCCTTTCCAGGTTCAATATCTTCTTGAGCACTGTCCATGAAGTCATCGATTGTAGATCCAAATTTTCTGCCACAAGGTTAGGGAAATAATTCTCCTTTTCCACTGCCAAGAACAACTGGTCCCTAACCCTGCCGTCCAACTGTGCTCCGAAGTTGCAGTGGTTAGCCAAAGCCTTCAATTCCGCAAATAAATCCTGTACGGATTCCTGCTGCTTTTTCGTCCTCTTCTGGAAATCCATCATCTCCTGTGATATGATGGTTTCACCACATACTGACGTTTAAGCAGAGCAATCAGGTCTACATAGGTCTTCGTGTGAGGTAGCTCAGGTGCACACAAATTTCCAAGAACACTATATGCTTCAGAACCCAGTGAAACTAAGAGTACCTCTTTCTTGTTGGCGTCCTCCTTAATCTCCCGGTACTGAAAGTTTGCTTCCAGCAGGCTGAGCCAAAGGTCCAATGAGATCTTGGGAGTGTTTTAACGGCTCGAGTGATATGAGCGGCGTATCCATGGCCACGGTGGTAGCACACTCCACTGTTGTATGTGAAGCGTCCACTCGTTCACACGACGTACCCTGCTCTCTCTTGATCCTCACACCACGTCTCGTACCCAGGCGCTCTGCCGGAGATGTTTAATCCTCGTCGCCACTGTTATAATTGTGGTCAGAGAAACAATCTTCGTCCACATGGTTTTATTCTCCGCCAGTAACAACAAAACAATTATCAGGTACATGAAATATTCTTAACAAGATCATAAACAAAAGAGCATCTGCTCCAAACCTGCTACCTCCAACGTCTATAGTACTCAATCCCAACATATACGTTTCACGGTTCATTAGTTCACTGTAGGTTCACTTGCATATTGGTAAGTTTGCAATTTTGTTCGTGCTGCGCTCCTACAATAATAAGTAGAAACGAAAGAAAAACAGCTCAAACAAAAATTAATGCAAATAAGTCACTAGATCCTAGGTGTGCAGAAAACATTGAATAAATGTTGTAGTCTGTTTAAGACTAGTTTATGTTGTAGTCTGGTTAAGACTATTGTGTTGTAGTCTGGTTAAGACTATTGTGTTGTAGTCTGGTTAAGACTATTGTAAGGTTTTCTTGGCAGACCTTAAGTGCAGGTATAATGGACTTTGGACCTAATGAATTTACAGGTGTCGAAGTTTCTTGATGACTTCGTGTTACTTTTAAATTCATAAAATGCTGGGAGCATAGGGTGCTAGAATCTCTAGCCTAATATTATTAATTTACACAGAGAAACAGTGTGGTCAATTATTACTGTCGATAATAATTCTGGATCTACAGTGGGTTCAATGAATTGGTCGCCATGACTTGGTCGCCATGACATATACCTGTTTAGGCTACGGACCACTGATTGTCCACTGAGAGCCATAAAACATCCCGACAAATATTAATTGTTCTACATTCAATCTGGGTTTATTACTCAGCTGGGTTTCTCACTCAGCTTGTTGCTGGAGAATTAAATGTTGCTGATTAATTTCTGTTGTTATTGGCAGGCATAGGCTTCTTTAGGTTTGTTTCCTTAGTGTAGACTGCAGTGTGGAAACCTCCGCTCCTTTCCATGACTGTTACATCTAGAAAGGGCAGCTTCCCATCCTTCTCCATCTGGTAAGTGAAATGCAACACAGAATTCTGCTCAAACGCCTCCTTCAGCTCCTGCAGATGTCTGACATCAGGTACCTGTGTAAAAATGTCGTCAACATACCTGCAGTATATGGCCGGTTTCAAGTTCAAGTCGACTAAGACTTTTTTCTCGATAGTACCCATGTAGAAGTTCGAAAACAGGACACCTAGGGGAGAACCCATGGCGACCCCATCTACTTGCTTATACATGTGCCCATCTGGGCTCAAGAAGGGTGCCTCTTTAGTACAAGCTTGGAGTAGTTTCCTCAGGATATTTTCTGGTATGTCAAGAGGAGTACAGGCTGGATCACGATACACTCGGTCCACTATCATCCCGATTGTTTCATCCACAGGTACGTTGGTAAACAGTGATTCTACGTCCAACGAGGCTCTAATCCCTGTGACCCGTGTTCCCCGCAGTAAGTCAACAAATTCCTTCGGGGACTTCAGGCTGAAGGTGCAAGGGTCATAAGGAGTCAGTAAGCCGTTGAGTCGTTTCGCCAGTCTGTACGTGGGTGTGGGTATCTGGCTGATGATTGGCCGAAGTGGGTTTCCAGGCTTATGTGTCTTGACATTTCCATACGCATATCCAGGTTTATATTCCCCAATAATCTTTGGCAGGTGGAGTCCGGATTTCTTGGCATTCACAGTTTCAATCAATTTGTTGACCTTTGCTTTCAATTCGGCTGTAGTGTCCTTCGTTACCCTTTGGAATTTAGTTTGGTCAGAGAGTATGAGGTTCATTTTCGCCAGATATTCGTCTTTCTTAAGGATGACGTATATTGGCGACTTGTCGCCTCTCCTGACAACTATCTCCTTGTTCTCACGAAGGCTCTTAGCTGCCGCTTTGAGCTCGGGGGTCAGTATGGTGCTTCTGTAGTTGCCTCGATTCTTTCCTTCTTCTGCAATAAGTTCTGCTTGTAAGGTGTCTTTGGTGGTGACCTTCTTTTGCGCTTCGAGGTCAAATATGTCGTCCAACAGGATCTCCAACTCCACTTTCCGGGCCAACGCACTTGGTCTGGACATAAAATGACAGTTTATACCCAGATTTAGGAGAGTGACTTGGTCTTCAGTGAGGTTGATTCCTGCAAAGTTCAGGAAGCCGTCTCTTGGTCGTGGAATTGCCATGGGTCCTCCATATAATGTTGTTAGTTTCTTGATTATCTTTGTTTCCGAGCTGAGGTGATGTCGGTCTGTGAGGATGTCGAGGTGTTGTTCGATACGGGTACGGAGACTTTCGTCGATGTTGCTGTTTCTCCATTCGTTTGTAGCATGAAGTAGTTGCGTTTTGTTGTCTTTGATTTCATTTTCTGCCTTGTATATCTGATTACGAATCAGTTCTTGGCGATATTTTATCGTGAAGACTTTATTCCTTGCTGCTGGGTCGTGCGTTTTAATATTAGTATATTTTGGTAGCAGTCTTTCCTGTAGACATTTATTATTAAATATGACCAAAAAAGTAAGATTAAAAATTCTAACACGAATTTTCTCGATTTTCCTTATGTTTCTTTTTACTGGTGACGGTAAATGAAAAATCAATTCTCCAAAATTCATTTTTATTTCTAGTCTGACGCAACACTTGAGCGCGTTTCGTAAAACTGATTATATTTTCAAAGACTTTAGTTTATCCACACACAACTTATTACTGAAATAGCATTGGCTCTTATACCTGCATTTGGGTGAGGTGATGTAATACAATAGTGGGGTGAAAAACAAACTTTCAACAAAACACAGAACACGGAACAATGGGTATAAATTTGTAGAAGATGGGTAAAGATAGAACTGCAGAATATATATATATATATATATATATATATATATATATATATATATATATATATATATATATATATATATATATATATATATATATATATATATATATATATATATATATGTCGTATCTAGTAGCCAGAACGCACTTCTCAGCCTACTATGCAAGGCCCGATTTGCCTAATAAGCCAAGTTTTTATGAAATAATGTTTTTTCGACTACCTAACCTACCTAACCTAACCTAACCTAACTTTTTCGGCTACCTAACCAAACCTAACCTATAAAGATAGGTTAGGTTAGGTTAGGTAGGGTTGGTTAGGTTCGGTCATATATCTACGTTAATTTTTAACTCCAATAAAATAAAATTGACCTCATACATAATGAAATGGGTAGCTTTATCATTTCATAAGAAAAAAATAGAGAAAATATATTAATTCAGGAAAACTTGGCTTATTAGGCAAATCGGGCCTTGCATAGTAGGCTGAGAAGTGCGTTCTGGCTACTAGGTACGACATATATATATATATATATATATATATATATATATATATATATATATATATATATATATATATATATATATATATATATATATATATATGTCGTACCTAGTAGCCAGAACGCACTTCTCAGCCTACTATGCAAGGCTCGATTTGCCTAATAAGCCAAGTTTTCCTGAATTAATATATTTTCTCTAATTATTTTCTTATGAAATGATAAAGCTACCCATTTCATTATGTATGAGGTCAATTTTATTTTATTGGAGTTAAAATTAATGTAGATACATGACCGAACCTAACCAACCCTACCTAACCTAACCTAACCTATCTTTATAGGTTAGGTTAGGTTAGGTAGCCGAAAAAGTTGGGTTAGGTTAGGTTAGGTAGGTTAGATAGTCGAAAAAACTTTAATTCATGAAAACTTGGCTTATTAGGCAAATCGGCCTTGCATAGTAGGCTGAGAAGTACGTTCTGGCTACTAGGTACGACATATATATATATATATATGTTAGAGGTCAATTTTTTTATTGGAGTTAAAATTAACGTAGTTATATGACCGAACCTAACCAACCCTACCTAACCTAACCTAACCTATCTTTATAGGTTAGGTTACGTTAGGTAGCCGAAAAAGTTATGTTAGGTTAGGTTAGGTAGGTTAGGTAGTCGTAAAACAATTAATTCATGAAAACTTGGCTTATTAGGCAAATCGGGCCTTGCATAGTAGGCTGAGAAGTGCGTTCTGGCTACTAGGTACGACATATATATATATATATATATATATATATATATATATATATATATATATATATATATATATATATATATATATATATATATATGTTATTAAATATGACTGAAAAGTAAGATTAATAATGCTAACACGAATTTTCTCGATGTTCCTTATGTTTCTTTTTACTGGTGACGGTAAATGAAAAATCAATTCTCCAAATTCATTTTTTATTTCTAGTCTGATGCGACACTTGAGCGCGTTTCGTAAAACTTATTACATTTTCAAAGACTTCAGTTTATCCATACACAACTTTATGACTGAAACAGCATTTTGGCTCTTATACCTGCATTTGGGTGA
>WNGS01066681.1:3823609-3872632 GCA_020271785.1 Procambarus virginalis | reverse complement strand
TGTGGCCGACAACCAAGTGCTGGACGATTATACTGAATTCGCCCCACGGACTGGATCATTTATATGATGAGTTCTCTACACTGACTGCGTCCCAACTCTAGTCAGTGCCTACACACAACAATATACTCTACAGATAACATAAATTATAACATACGTCAGTTTACAGTGACCAATTGTCCCACGCCAGGTACTGCGCCCCACGTCACCGGGCAGGCCACATACGGGCGTCTCAGCTCGCCTTCCGCTAGCCTGGCCCGGGCTAGGGGGACCCACAACAAACTGTGTCTCTATTACTCTTTTAACTGCCGACCTTTTAATACACTGTGATAAAGTACTCACGTTTCCTTCACACATTTCCTCATTTCCCAGGTCCTTACCACCTGCGCATGTCAACACTTAGCTTGCTCCTCGTGGCTCGACAAGATGTGGCCTTAGCGCTGTCCTGGGAATGTGGGCCAAAGGGGTGCCAAAGGGGTGGCCCACATGTGGCCACTGCGTGGCCTACAGGAGGGTGGCCACGGGTGGCGCCGTGACGATCACAGCACCCACACCCCACCCGGGCTAACTCGCCGCTGCGCGAGGGTCTATCAGGTCGGCCGGGCCGGCGGGCCAGGGCCGGGCCGCGGGCCGGGCTGGGCCGGGCACGCACGGGTGGCCAGGTGTTGGCCACGTGGCGCACTGGGGTTATCACACACATAGGATGGGGAATCCACTAACAACCCCATCATACCAGGCTTGACTCGCTCTTACACTGGGGTGACAGGGGTGACAGTGGCCGGCGTCACCTACCACAATGGACGACGTCGTGGCGGAATTCAAAGTCCCAAGTCTCCTGTTTCTCGCAAATTGTGGGTTCGACAACACCCAGAGGTGGCCTGGATGCCCATGCAAATTGAGTAAACAGAAACGACAGGAGCGATAACGGTGGTGGGGGTGGCAGGTCCCGCCACCCCGGCACCTAGAAACTTCTTCACACCCTGGCTGCCCAATTCAAACTAAACTCTCTTGGCGGCTAGAGAGGCCTCATCATTGCCCATATTTCTCCCCTACGGCTTGTCTTGACCAATCAGTCAGAGAAGCCTGGCACTTAGGTCGACCATGCCGCTTCCCAATGACAGCGTATTCTCGCGTGCCAAAACTCGGCATAGGAGTAGGGGTGCGTTAGACCCATCACACGGGCCCCTCGCAGCTGGTGGCGTGACGTGACGTTCACAAGGAGGGTGAGGCCATTACACACAACGTCTCAATGTCTCCCTTGGTGGGGGGGAGGCAGCGTTCGCCCCACTGTCCCCCCTCCACCTCCTCCATACGCGTTTTTTGTTATACTCCCCTCTCTTGTTTCACAGAACAGGCAAATTTTGCTGTAATTCTCTCCACACGAGCAATCACAGACCCATCCTCACTAGTGTTTAACTGACAGTCCTATTAACCAAAGCGGTTCATCATGACACCCCAACAAGTATAGTAGTACATTCTGAAAGCTTCCAGTTTCTGAGAGTCCCTAGGACGACTAGGCTATCTACGAAACAGTAGGAAAACTGAGCTGAGGAGATTCTACATCTCCTCACAAAATGTAAATATGAAAAAGAATTGAATTGCCTAAAAATGTTGGGAAGGCAGGGTAGGAGCCTAGCTCGACCCTGCAAGCACATCTAAGTGAGAAAGTGCGTATACACACACGAGTACAATTTCCTAAATATCAAATACGCCAAGATGAGACGGAGTAATTGTGAAGGAAGTCTGAGAGAGCAGGTCACACATTATAATATTCCTGAGCTGGCTTGACTTACCCCTTACCCACAGACTCTAACGCAAGACGATAAATGTGTCAGATGAGAAGAGGGAGGAGAATGGAAAAAGAGGGAAATAAGGGAAATAAAGAGAAAGGAAGGTAGTCAGAAAGTAAGGAGCAAAAGAAGAGAATGAGCAGGGAGGAGAAGTCAAAAAGAGGAAAGGAGGAAGGGGGAATGGTCAAAGAGGAGGATTAAGAGGAGAAGAACAGTGGAAATGTGATGAGGAAAATAATAAGGGTAAAAAAACTGCAGAAGGCTTAACAACCAAGAAGGACAAAGATGAACCCGTTTGGAACTGTTAACGTAACGTTCTTGTGCTATGTAGGGAAAGCCTGTGGCACAGACTGAGACCCAAATACATGTTACCCTATTTTAGCAAGTCCACACAACAGTCGGACATGTGTGTAATCCTTCAGAAAGCAGAGTGTCTAAAAGTCACACAAATACAAACCCTTGGAAAACCTGAATTGCCTGGGTGTGAGGAGGAAGTGTATTGTTCTCATAATTGACAAACTATTTGGGTTTGTGCAATTAACCCTCCAAGTGTGCTATGGAAAATCACAAACTATGAACATACCAGAGATCATGGCAATAGGGAATTATTAGTGAAAGGACTGTTAAAGGTCAATGTGATGAATGAACACGAAAAACAAAAGAGTAAAAGATATGAACAGTAGAAACTATCTAAAGAACACACAGATAAATGTAGCAACTTTTATGTGAGTTGATTATCTTGAAATTTGATTACAAAATCACAATACAATGACGATACATCAATATTAACAACGATATATCAATATTAACATCGATAAATCAGTATAAACATCGATAAATCAGTATAAACATCGACACATCAGTATAAACATCGATAAATCAGTATAAACATCGATACATCAGTACAAACATCGATACATCAGTATAAACATCGATAAATCAGTACAAACATCGATACATCAGTATAAACATCGATACATCAGTATAAACATCGATACATCAGTATAAACATCGATACATCAGTATAAACATCGATACATCAGTATAAGCCCAATGATATTTCCAGACATCGGCGGAACAGGTCCGGGACACGACAACTACACTTACCAGGTCAAGACTAGGAGCCTCCACGCTGTTCCTTAATTTATATAAAAGTATGCAAGCAAAGGAAATACCCCAGGTATTTCGAGTGAACTCTCCTCTAACGAGCACATGAGAGTCGGGGCAAACAGTTCTGATACTGGTGCTTTTCAAACATTATTTAGTATCAGCCTCAGATTAGCCGGGCAACCCAGGTAAAGGGAGATAAGAGAGACAGGGAGAGGACTGCATACAGCACCAATAACAAGTTAAAAGCAGACTCCACACAAAGGTACACAGGAGTAATATTACCTGATATTGTGATGGGGGCAGGGGTGAGGGGATGGGAGAGGGAGGGAAGGGCAAGGAGGAAATGAGAGAGGGAGGGGAGGGAAGGGAGAGATTGGAGGGAGAGGCATGGGAGGGAAGAGAGAGAAAAGGGAGAGGGAGAGATGGAAGGGAATATGAAATTAAACAAGACAAGAAACCAAGGAAGAAAGGAAAAGAAACCAAGAAAGATAGGAAAAAGAGCGACAGATGTAATCGGAGGAGAGGAGAGTGGCTATACTGGAGAGGAAAGACGCCGAGAGGTAAAAGAGGATATTGCAGGAGAGAAGATGCAGAAGGGGAAAAGGGAGAAAGCTAAGAGCATGAAGACACGATGAGACATGATACAGATAGACAGTAACTGTGCAAGAAGGATAAAAAAGACAAACAGATGAAACGGAATATGAGGAAATGGAGAGAGAGGACCAGCAGTGTTAAGGCAAGAGTGGGGAGAAGTGAGGTAAGGGAGACAGGAGGAGACGGGGAGGGGGTAAGGCAATGGGGGTGTCGAGTGCTCCCAGTTCAACACATTATGGAAATTACCTGTCTGAGGAGCGGCTCGGAGATGACAGAGGTAAATAAACCACATAATAGAATAGGCAAAATCAAATATAGTTAAAAAATACCTTTTTGGACCTCAACAACGCCAAACAACTAAAAAAGCTTTCGGGGATATCGTGGACAGGGAGCAGGAAGCCGATACACATTCTTTAAAAGGTAATCAATTTCCAAACAAACTTCAATTAGTAGCTGATGCATAAGTTTCTGTGTTATATTGTCAGTTGCCCTAAATAGGAAAAATTCAAATGCGTTATAAACTGACGTATATTGGAATATAATATATTACTTCCAGGTACCTCCTGAAGGTCACCCACTCGAAAGGCGAACGCCAAGACTTGAGCTAAAGCAGAGGAAGTAGGGAGGAGCAAGAGGAAGCAGGTAAAGCAGGTAAGCAGGGAAGACAGTGAGGAAGTCTGATAAAGTTGAGGTAGAGAGAAGAAGCAGAGAGAGGACGGGTAGGGGGCACCTCATGACCATAAGAGTAATGGCCCCTCATCGCCCATCCTCATCCTGATGAGTATCCCCGCTCCCCAGTAATTAAAGATGGTGTCCTCTCCTCCATAATGCACGGTACGTGTCCCCTCCTCCATAATGCACGGTACGTGTCCTCTCCTCCATAGTGCACGGTACGTGTCCTCTCCTCCATAGTGCAGGGTACGTGTCCTCTCCTCCATAGTGCAGGGTACGTGTCCTCTCAACCATAGTGCAGGGTACGTGTCCTCTCCTCCATAGTGCAGGGTACGTGTCCTCTCCTCCATAATGCAGGGTACGTGTCCTCTCAACCATAGTGCAGGGTACGTGTCCTCTCCTCCATAGTGCAGGGTACGTGTCCTCTCCTCCATAGTGCAGGGTACGTGTCCTCTCCTCCATAGTGCAGGGTACGTGTCCCCTCCTCCATAAAGCAGGGTACGTGTCCCTCCTCCATAGTGCAGGGTACGTGTCCTCTCCTCCATAGTGCAGGGTACGTGTCCCCTCCTCCATAGTGCAGGGTACGTGTCCCCTCCTCCATAAAGCAGGGTACGTGTCCTCTCCCACACAAGCATCGCCCGTGCTCGCTGCCCTGGACTTTTCATGCCCGCCCATCCAGCTGCACGACGCCCATACATAAGTCACACCTCCAACACACCCAACGACATAAAACAAACCATCAACACTTCACAATTTTTGTTTTAATTTCTACATGAGGTCCCAGACCAGCAAGCACAACAAATATTACATTGGCCTCTGGGGACCTTTGGAGGACCTCTGGAGGACCTCTGGGGGACCTCTAGGGGACCTCCTCACCTTTAGTCTCTTCTGGAGATTCTGTTTTCGCCCGGTATGGAAGAAATAGTTATCGCCTATTTTNTTGTGTGTGTGAGAGAGAGTGAGTCCGTGCGCGCGTGCGTGAGAGCTTGCGGTGTATTTTCAGGCAGATGCTCTTGCACTCAACCTTGCTTGCTGTTCTCGTAAGGAATTATTTCAGCGTGCAAATATGGAACTATTCCCTCCAGTGCTTTACAGGCGTAGATTATGATATACATTTATCGCCTTCTCTCCAAGGAATACAATACGAGGTATTTAATGCTTTCCCAATAGTGAAGGTGTTACAGCACTATGAATGGACGCGGCCAGTGAATGCATTCTGCACGCTCGCCATATCACCAATTTCGCCAGCCTGAAATTGGAGTGTTAGTGTAGAGTAATATTCCTCTCTAGAGGATACAAGAGCATTAACAGATTTAATGCCTTGACATCTCGTGTTTAGAAGGATGGCGTTATCCAGCCTGTCATGTTACTTGCAGCTGTGATAGTTACCATTTTCATGAATACATTTAGGTACATTTGCATTTGTGCAGCTATAGAGGCGTAAACTATACAGATTGTGTCAAGAACTAGCTATGTGATGCTAAAAATCCCCCATCATACAGGAGGGTTAGTCATAGAGCGCCATGTGATCAGTAGCCTGCACTGACAAAGGCTGGGTGCATTATGAGGATATCCTCAAGAACACGAGAGAAAATAAAGTAATTGCAAAGCTTTTGCAAAATTGTCAATGGGTATGATTGGGCATTTGGTGATGTAGTGTTCGAGATCAGTTCCTGCTCACAGAGTCTGCACCTGGAGTGCTCAGGATTGGAAGATCCGTTACCTGTAGCCACCTGCCACAGGTAACGGTAACCCAACCTGATCCTGGCAAGCACTGTGTCGCACAGTCTGGTGGACGTTTTGTGCTGCCCATAAACAAAGGTTTCAGATCTGAACAAATCATAGCTTTTATACTGGTGCTTTCAAGCCTTTGGGAGTCAGTAATTTTTTCCTATTAGACCCGAGTGTTCGGAACAGAATTTTGACAACAGAGATGGGGATACCTAGGTCTAATTCAACTTCATCCTTGTTACACGCTAATTTGGCTGCAATGCCTATGTCATTATGATGGGTTATATGAAGGGATCCATACAAAAGGGTCTAAACCTTTTACTCTGTGCACTGATCAGGTCATTTGTAATGGTTAGTATGAGGTTCTTGCTTTCGATCTTGCAGGAAAAGATTTAAAGTGCTTGGTGAGCAGACTTTGAGTCACAAAATATTATTCTTCCTGTGTTTGTTAATGTTCTGGTAGGTAATTGTAGTACAGTTGATTCTGTTTCTGTTAAGGCCAGCCAGTTGTTTAGTCTGACGCTGAAAGTCTGTGTGCAAGCATTGTTTGTATAATACCTACATGCTGCTGCAGTCCGTCCTGTTGACGACTGGACTGAGCCGTCGGTGTAGACACAATGCTCGTGAGATCTTAGGATTTTGATAGAGAAGGCATTTGTTTCAAGTATGACAGCTTCGAAAGAGCAAAATAATCATTACCTTTCTTAGTGACTGGTGTGTATGCTACTTGAATGGTGGGGTAGAGATAAAGAGATTGACAGATCAGTGACAGGTACATTGCGATTGCATTTAAAAGGAATGTTCAGTATGATGAGATTGTAGAAATTTTTACTCAGCATTTATCATACAAGGAGTGAGTTGGTACGTTGGCACAACTCAAGAGTGTGTTAACAGCACTGAATAATTTGTCTGAGCAATGGAGGAGATGTAGGATCTCTCATGACTTTAAGGCAAAAGGTCGCGTTGACTTGCATAATTCTCTCTAGTATGGTTGGAAGCTTCAGTCCTTCCCTCATGTTGATGATTCTAGTGCATCTTGTAGCACCAAGAATCACCCTCGAGGCTTCATTCTATGTTACTTCTAGTTTGAACAAAACAGAGGCGGGCAAGTTAATTAGGTACAAGACATGATAATCAACTGGGGAATCTAACAATCATCATGGACTAGCTTATTTAACATTGATATTCTTACCAGTAAGTGTTTTCAATGGTTTAATTTCAAGTGGTCATTTACAATGTTACTGTTGATACCTACTCCAAGGTGCTGCCTACAAGTGTTGTAATGTTCTGGTTGTTGATTTTTAAAACTAGAGGGACATTATTTCTTTTCTGGAGATGAAGAGTTCTGGATAGTTCTGTGGTGTAGAGTGATTATCCAGTCTTACATCACTCCACACGGTTACTGCCAAGTTTCTTCACTGGCCTTCCAAATCTTATGTACATTTCTCCTCTCCTCTATATATTCATTTCTTTCCCCCCTCTCTACATTCATTCCTTCCCTGCCCCTCTACCAACATTAATTCCTTCCCTTCACATCACAACATTCAATCCTTCCTAATTCTTGCTCTTTCATGCTTCTCTTCTCTCACTGACTTAACATAACAATACCTCGGAAAAGTACCTTATGACCAAAGAACATCTGAGGCCAAACTAACGTTCCCTCTAAGGCGCTAGCGATACAACACACCACCATCTGAACCCGTTACAATCAGTACACCGTCAAATAATTATACAATATGCAAACACACAAAAATACATTCTCGTGGTTTTAAATTGATATATATTTTTTTTCGTTTGCAATGAAGCTGATAATTTTCCACACTACTGAGTTGCTGAAGTGGATTTTGGCAGCGGCACGCTGTAACGAGGTGGGAGGTAGTTCCACAGTTCCAGGAGCAGGTTTCAATCTCGAGTTGTGAGAAGGTGTGATCCTGCCTGATCCCCCCGGGGGGCGCACCCCCCCCCACACTGCTGGCTTCTCTTAACTCTCCACTTCCATTTTTTTACCCCTCCCCATCCACTCCTACCCCCTACTCTCCACTTTATCTTCCCTTTCTCTACCCTTCCCTTCCCTGTCTCCACCCTCCTACCTATCCCTTCTCATCTCCACCCACAATCCTTTCCCTCCCTATTTCCAGCGTCCTACCGCTATCCTACCCTTCACCACCCTTCTACCCATCTCTCCTCTCCATTGCTACCCTCTCACTCCCATCCCACCTACCTTTCCCCCACCCCCATTTAAACCACTGCTTCCCCCCCCCTCCTCCCTCTGCATCCCTCCAATACCTCACCTATCCCCACTCTTCTCCTACTCCCTTTTTTATCGACTTCCGTATTCTCAGGGCATTATCATTCTCTGTACTAAATTGGTATTCAGCGTTAGAGGCAGAAGATTGAGGCAACACAATGTGACCTTTATAAGGGTCATGCGTGTCCCCTCTGCAACTCTCTCAATCCCTCGTCAATCTCCATCTTTCAATTACTTGGAATAATATTCATCCTTGAAAATACAGCTTCCCTCTTCCTGTCCTCAAGGGAACTGCCGTATCGAGGTGAACCATTTCTCAAGAGCTTCCAACCCCTTCTGTCCTCCTCATCCCAGAGCAGCCGTCCCCCACATTTTTTGAGTGAGGCGCTCGCAATTTCTCAGCAGTAAGTCTATATAATTTAGTAGTTGGATTAGTATAGTGGTGGAGGTAGTGTGGTGGTGGAGGTAGTGTAGTGGTGGAGGTAGTGTAGTGGTGGAGGTAGTGTGGTGGTGGAGGTAGTGTGGTGGTGGAGGTAGTGTGGTGGTGGAGGTGGAACAGTAAAAACAGTACAAGCAGTGCTGGTAGTGGCGAGGTAAAGTTACTTAGGCACATGCAGGCCCAGGCTCCCTGACCTGCAGGCGAAGAGTCACAATAACGTGGCTGAAGTATGTTGACCAGACCACACACTAGAAGGTGAAGGGACGACGACGTTTCTTGACCTGTTGCACCTGAAGGTATCACAGCCTCAACAAAGGATTCATCAAACGTTTATGTGCCCACTTACGAAACCCGTACATCATTTTTCATTCATGGCGGCTTAGTCAGTATTTTCGAAACAGCTCAGAAGCGCTTCGGGGTTGTCTATAACGATAATATCATTGATCTCCGAAGGTTCGAAACTCTACAACTCTTTAATAAATACACATTAAGCTACCATGATAAATCTTGGCCCAGCATGGGGAGCCGGTCGGCCGAGCGGACAGCATACTGGACTTGTGATCCTGTGGTCCTGGGTTCGATCCCAGGCGCCGGCGAGAAACAATGGGCAGAGTTTCTTTCACCCTATGCCCCTGTTACCTAGCAGTAAAATAGGTACTTGGGTGTTAGTCAGCTGTCACAGGCTGCTTCCTGGATGTGAAGGCCTGGTCAAGGACCGGGCCGCGGGGACACTAAAAAGCCCCGAAATCATCTCAAGATAACCTCTCAAGATAGCAGCCCGTCGTCCGCTTGAGTTGCCACAACGAACAAAAATCGGTGTGCAAAAAGCGCGACCCTAACCTAACCTATCGATACACGCATAGAAAACGTAGTTACAGTATTTGAGTCACAGCACTGTCGTATTTGGTTCATTGGGGATTTGGCGTCCAAATACGACACCTTATTTGAGAGGACAAGTTGGATTGCCTGTTCCACCCAGACTTGTAACTTAGCTGCGATACTTTGTAGTTCCTCAAGTGGTGGTCATTCGTGATGCTCTGTCAACTATTCCAATTGTTGTGGCCCATAGTATGTTTTATTTGTGAATAAAGCGTATTGTTGTTGAGAACTAAGGTGTGCAGTCCTGGGCCGCCAGTCACCATCTTCGACTTAAGTTTCTTCTATATTTCTCAGCATGATCTTTCTTCATTTCTTCTGTTTCTTCTACGTTTCATTAATTGTTCTTTCTACACTTATTCGTCTATTTCTCCTAATTCCCCTCTCATCTTCTTATCTTTTGTTTTCTTCTCGCCATCATTTGTCTCCTGATACTGCTATCACTATCAATCAGGACTTACACTCCATCTGTACCACCACCACAACCAACACTACCACTACCACTATCACCACCACCACCACCACCACCACTATCACCACCACCACCACCACCACCACCACCCTCTACAAACGCCTCACCAAACCACTATCACCCGCAACTACCAACACCATAACCATTGAACCTCCACCAAAACACACACACACACACACACACACACACACACACACACACACACACCACACACACACACACACACACACACACACACACACACACTAAAGGAGCTGAACCTCACATCCCTGGAAAACAGAAGAGTAAGCGGAGACATGATAACCACCTACAAAATTATCAGGGGAATTGACAGGGTGGACAAAGACAAACTCTTCAGCCCGGGTGGGACACGAACAAGGGGACATAGGTGGAAACTTAGTACCCAGATTAGCCACAGAGACGTTAGAAAAAATTATTTCAGTGTCAGAATAGTTAATAAATGGAATGCACTAGGAAGTGATGTGGTGGAGGCTGACTCAAATCAAATCAAATCAAATGTTTATTTAGGTAAGGTACATACATACAAGAGATTTTACAAAGGGTGATGGATTTATAGATAGGGCTAGTACATACAATGCCTAAAGCCACTATTACACAAAGCGTTTCGGGCATGACTCCAGACACAGTTTAATATGTAGATATGATAGACCCCAGTAGGCTCAGGAATCTGTACACCAGTTGATTGACAGTTGAGAGGCGGGACCAAAAAGCCAAACCTCAACCCCCGCAAGCATAATTAGGTGAGTACAATTAGGTGAGTATACACACACACACACGCATGAAGCGAGACCGTAGTCCTACCGTCCAGCCTAAGGGGGAATAAGGGGGGGGGGGAAGAAATAGGAGGATTGAGAATGGAAAAGAGGACAGTGGAAAGGGTCTAAGAGTTCGATCTTAGGGCCTCTAAGAGCTAAGAGGCCCAAATAAGCGAGTACGCGCTCTAGCCAGCCCCAGGCCACACCCACCTTCACCAGGGCTGGGCGAGGGGACCACAGCTACACGCCGGGGTGACGGTGGGCGAGGGGACCACAGCTACACGCCGGGGTGACGGTGGGCGAGGGGACCACAGCTACACGCCGGGGTGACGGTGGGCGAGGGGACCACAGCTACACGCCAGGGTGACGGTGGGCGAGGGGACCACAGCTACACGCCGGGGTGACGGTGGGCGAGGGGACCACAGCTTCACGCCGGGGTGACGGTGGGCGAGGGGACAACAGCACGCCGGGGTGACGGTGGGCGAGGGGACCACAGCTACACGCCGGGTGACGGTGGGCGAGGGGACCACAGCTACACGCCGGGGTGACGGTGGGCGAGGGGACCACAGCTACACGCCAGGGTGACGGTGGGCGAGGGGACCACAGCTACACGCCGGGGTGACGGTGGGCGAGGGGACCACAGCTTCACGCCGGGGTGACGGTGGGCGAGGGGACAACAGCACGCCGGGGTGACGGTGGGCGAGGGGACCCGCCTTCACAACGTATCTGGCGTGTAATGAGTAAGTGACTGGCTGACTTTAATAAAGGTGCCGAGGCATCCACCAGCCACCGCTGGCCGGGCACTTTTTACTTTTTAATATCGAGCGACTTGCTCACAACTGCTACACCATCTGCCGTAATTTCTCTGTTGCTTGGATATAAAGTGGAACAACTCCACCAGTTGGACGAAACTCATTTTAACTTTTGCAGGACAAATGTTCAACTTTGGATTCATACTGTTTCCAAACAAAGATCAAAATTCAAGATCTGCCTTCAAACTTTGGACTTGTATCCAGCGATAGAGCTCCCTCCCCCCCTCCCCCCCCGTCACACAATCGCAACATATATGTACAGCGCCAGACCAATTAACTTTTATCAACGTGTCGGGTTGGTCATAAACCCACAAATACATCTGTCCCTCGAAAAGTCAATAAAAAAGGAAAAAGTTTGTCCCAGAATGTCTACTATTAAAACTTGGCGCGGTATATCACAGCGGATCTGCTTTACGGGCAAGTAGGGCCATTCTCTGTTTCCAGCCCCGCTCTCACTCCAGCGGGGCTTACTGGCTTACCTAACTCTCTCACTCCAGCCGGGCTTACTGGCTTACCTAACCCTCTTACTCCAGCCGGGCTTACTGGCTTGCCTAACCCTATCACTCCAGCCGGGCTTACTGGCTTGCCTAACCCTATCACTCCAGCCCGCCTTACTGGCTTACCTAACCCTCGTACTCCAGCCGGGTTTACTGGCTTACCTAACCCTATCACTCCAGCCGGGCTTACTGGCTTGCCTAACCCTCTTACTCCAGCCGGGCTTACTGGCTTGCCTAACCCTATCACTCCAGCCCGCCTTACTGGCTTACCTAACCCTCGTACTCCAGCCGGGTTTACTGGCTTACCTAATCCTATCACTCCAGCCCGCCTTACTGGCTTACCTAACCTTCTTACTCCAGCCGGGCTTACTGGCTTACCTAACCCTATCACTACAGCCAGGCTTACTGGCTTACCTAACCCTATCACTCCAGTCGGGCTTACTGGCTTACCTAACCCTATCACTCCAGCCCGCCTTACTGGCTTACCTAACCATATCACTCCAGCCGGGCTTACTGGCTTACCTAACCCTATCACTCTAGCCGGGCTTACTGGCTTACCTAACCCTATCACTCCAGCCGGGATTACTGGCTTACCTAACCCTATCACTCCAGCCGGGCTTACTGGCCTACCTAACCCTATCACTCCAGCCGGGATTACTGGCTTACCTAACCCTATCACTCCAGCCGGGCTTACTGGCTTACCTAACCCTATCACTCCAGCCAGGCTTACTGGCTTACCTAACCCTATCACTCCAGCCGGGCTTACTGGCCTACCTAACCCTATCACTCCAGCCGGGCTTACTGGCTTACCTAACCCTATCACTCCAGCCAGGCTTACTGGCTTACCTAACCCTATCACTCCAGCCAGCTTACTGGCTTACCTAACCCTATCACTCCAGCCGGCTTACTGGCTTACCTAACCCTATCACTCCAGCCGGGCTTACTGGCTTACCTAACCCTATCACTCCAGCCGGGCTTACTGGCTTACCTAACCCTATCACTCCAGCCGGGCTTACTGGCTTACCTAACCCTATCACTCCAGCCGGGCTTACTGGCTTACCTAACCCTATCACTCCAGCCGGCTTACTGGCTTGCCTAACCCTCTCCCCCACGCCCAAGTTACTCTCTTAGATGAAGAACATTATTGGCCTGTGAGTAGCTTATACTGAACAATATTATTGAATATAACACAGTGCATTGCGATGTTGAGTGTCTGTCTGTCTCAACCAATCATTTCTCTACGTCCAACTCTCCTCTTAAGTTTTCTCCTCCCTAACAATGATTCTCAAGTACTTTCCATTCACACGCCCTTTACCTCCAGAGACTCGCCGCCCACGCCCACCCCCACCAATCATGCCACCACCACCCCCCACCAATCATACCACCACCACCCCCCACCAATCATACCACCACCACCCCCCACCAATCATGCCACCACCCCCCACCAATCATACACCACCACCACCCCCACCAATCATACCACCACCACCCACCAATCATACCACCACCACCCCCACCAATCATACCCCCCCCCACCAATCACCACTACTACTATTCCTCCACCTACTCTCTCAGTCTCAGCCCACCCCTTTAAATCATTAATTCATAGCAGTTATCTGATTCCGATACATGGCCAGGATAATTGGTTATTGGATTATCGGTGAAGTATGCATACATATATACTCCTACTGTGTATATAAATATATATATATATATATATATATATATATATATATATATATATAGAATCATCATATATATATATATATATATATATATATATATATATATATATATATATTCACAGGGATTTAATATTCATACAATATCAACACAAAGTGCTATATGCTTTCTCTCTAACACACTGTAGGTGCTTTCTTTTTCTCCCAGGCACACTCGTTCGCTTTCAGGTCCTCTCATTTAGAAGAGACACAGAGAATACTTGATCACCACATACAAAATACTTAGAAACTAAACACGACTTCAACGGTAAATATACCCAAGACAAAAAATCTCTGAAAATTGAAAGGCTGGACCCAAGAGCTGAGTTACAATTCCCACCAGCACATCAAGGAGAGTATAAATCGCCAGCCAGCCTACCAGACTGAAACACGTGCTCAAGTGTATACAATAGCTGGAGTGGTGAGGCAGTAGGGGAACACGAGTTTAAAAAGGTTTAAAAACTACTTGGTGTACCACACACTGCCTCTAAATGATGGCAACACCCGAGGTCCTGCACGAGGGGTGTGTGTGTGTGTGTGTGTGTGTGTGTGTGTGTGTGTGTGTGTGTGTGTGTGTGTGGTGTGTGTGTGTGTGTGTGTGTGTGTGTGTGTGTGTGTGTGTGTGTGTGTGTGTGAGTGCGTGCGTGCGTGCGTGCGTGCGTGCGTGCGTGCGTGCGTGCGTGTGTGTGTGTGTGTGTTTACTCACCTAGTTGTGCTGGCGGGGGTTGAGCTCTGGCCCTTTGGTCCAGAGTGTGTGTGTGTGTGGATGTGTATGCGTGCGCGCGGATATTTGTGCACATATGCGAGTAACAACACTGCACATTCCATTACATGCCTATAGTTGCACACTAATCAAATCACGCGACAGGCCGTCCACCCCCGCCGTCGGGCTCAACCCTCGGCGCCGTGTACGAGCAGGCCAAATTACCCAATCTGGCCAGGCTATCTCACCGCATGCATAATTCCTCGTGTCAAGAATACCGACGTCCACGGAGACTGAGTCCTACTACTGAGTTATGTACACGGCTTGGCCTGCCCAGCCTCCTCCTGCTCTACGGCCCTCCGCTCCCCTCTCACCTAATCTAACCTAACCTAACCTAACCTCCTCTATCTCACACAATGAAATCACAACAACGTTATGTATCTGAGAGGCAAAGTTGAGGCTGTAGGCTGGGATCGAACCTGCGTCCCTGGACTCTCCACACACACACACACACAGACACAGACACACAGACACACAAACACACAGACACACAGACACAGACACACACACACACACACACACACACACACACACACACACCACACACACACACACACACACACACACACACACACAACACACACACACGGGACCAAAGAGCCAAAGCTCAAAATCATTTTTCAAACAGAAGTACTACCTGAGCTCATCAGTTTCTCGTCACATTACGGACTCTCCCTGTCACACACACTCTGGACTCTCCCGTCATATCATGGACTTACCGCTGCGCTACGGACTCTACCGCAGGGAGAGAAGCTAATAAATAACATCCCCAGGTAAACACAGCTCACAGGTAACTGATTACGTATTCGCCATTTCCCCCCCCCCTGCCAGGGCCCAAATTATATTTTACACCCGGGGGATAAGTGTCCCCACATTAGCAACAATTCCATTTCTAATTCTTGGCTCGCGACTATATTATCATAATTTTAGTAATATGCACAAAGCTATTACAAAGTCGCGGAGCAATTTCGGCTCTATTCCCGGGGCGATTAAAGAGCAGTATTCAAGAGTCTTGAACACAAGACAGTCCGTTGCGAATTTGTGTCCTGGGGACGGCAAAGAGCAGTTGTGAGAGCATGGTGAGGTGGGGCATGGTGAGGTGGGGCGTGGTGAGGTGGGGCGTGGTGAGGTGGGGGCGTTGTGAGGTGGGGCGTGGTGAGGTGGGGCGTGGTGAGGTGGGGCATGGTGAGGTGGGGCATGGTGAGGTGGGGGCGTTGTGAGGTGGGCGTGATGAGGTGGGGCGTGGTGAGGTGGGACGTGGTGAGGTGGGGCGTGTGAGGTGGGGCGTGGTGAGGTGGGGGCGTTGTGAGGTGGGACGTGGTGAGGTGGGACGTGGTGAGGTGGTGCGTGGTGAGGTGGGACGTGGTGAGGTGGGACGTGGTGAGGTGGGGCGTGGTGAGGTGGGACGTGGTGAGGTGGGACGTGGTGAGGTGGACGTGGTGAGGTGGTGCGTGGTGAGGTGGGACGGTGAGGTGGGGACGTGGTGAGGTGGGACGTGGTGAGGTGGTGCGTGGTGAGGTGGGACGTGGTGAGGTGGGACGTGGTGAGGTGGGACGTGGTGAGGTGGGGCGTGGTGAGGTGGGGCATGGTGAGGTGGGACGTGGTGAGGTGGAGCATGGTGAGGTGGTGCGTGGTGAGGTTGGCGTGGTGAGGTGGGGCGTGGTGAGGTGGGGACGTGGTGAGGTGGGGAGCATGGTGAGGTGGGACGTGGTGAGGTGGGGCGTGGGTGAGGTGTGGGGAGGTGAGGTGGGGCGTGGGGGGGGGGCGTGGTGTTGGTGCGTGGTGAGGGGGGCGTGGTGATGGTGGGGCGGGTGAGGTGGACGTGGTGAGGTGGGACGTGGTGAGGTGGGGGCGTGGTGAGGTGGGGCGTGGTGAGGTGGGGCGTGGTGAGGTGGGACGTGGTGAGGTGGGGCCGTGGTGAGGAGAGACGTGGTGAGGTGGTGCGTGGTGAGGTGGGGCGTGGGGGGAGGTGGGGCGTGGTGATGTGGGGAGTGGTGAGGTGGGGCGTGGGGGACGAGGGGCGTGGGAGGGGGGGATGGTGAGGTGGGGCGTGGTGAGGTGGTACGTGGTGAGGTAAGGCGTGGTGAAGAGGGGCGTGGTGAGGTGGGGCATGGTGAGGTTGGGCGTGGTGAGGTGGGGGCGTGGTGAGGTGGGGGCGTTGTGAGGTGGGGCGTGGTGAGGTGGGGGCGTGGTGAGGTGGGACGTGGTGAGGTGGGGGCGTGGTGAGGTGGGGCATGGTGAGGTGGGGGTGGTGAGTGGTACTGGTGAGGTAAGGCGTGGTGAAGAGGGCGTGGTGAGGTGGGGGCGTGGTGAGGTGGGGCGTGGTGAGGTGGGGGCGTGGTGAGGTGGGGCGTGGTGAAGAGGGGCGTTGTGAGGTGGGGCGTGGTGAGGTGGGGCGTGGTGAATATGAACCGCATCCCCACTGCCCAGTGTGGCAGTGAATATGAGCAGCATCCTCACTACAGTAAGATCTAATTCACTTTCTCCCATTAGACAAAACTGTACACTGATTTTGTCAATAAAGTTGTTAACAATAACTGGGATCTGGCCAGCTCCTTCACTCTACTGATGCCACAGCAACTCTGGGAAAAATCTTGGTATTGGTTGTGCGAGAATTTACAGCTTCTAACGATCCAAAACTTACTGTTGCGACTTGATAAGGGTCCAGGAGAGACCGAAACGTCGACACTTTCCTTTTACGAGTGTGGGTTGGTGTAGTTGTTTCAGCGCCTTATTGCCTCGTTCTCCATTCAGAAAAAACCCAGTGATTCGACATATAAAAATAAATTAAAAAAATGACAATAATATTAATAAATAATAACTAATGATTGTAGCCCGTCACTGGAGCCTATACTTAGCACATATCTCACAATGCAAACAATATTATGAATATATGGATAGAAAATCTAGAAGCTTGGAATCGTTTCAGTGGAAGCTGCAAGAAGAGTCAATGAGAGTGGTGTGTAAGTTAGAGAGGGAGAAAGGAGAGAGAGGGTAGGAGGAGGAAGTGAAGGAATGTGTGCTAAGAGTAAGGATAAAGGGAACAGATGAAAGAGAGAGAAGGAGGTAAATTGATTGATGAAGATCAAGCCACCCAAGAGGTGGCACGGGCATGAATAGCCCGCAAGGGAGGTAGAGACAAGTGAATTATTATGAGTGAGACAAAAAGGAAGAAGGTAGTGAACAGACAGCAAGGTGAAACAAAAATAATCCAGGCAGAAGATTACAGTATTAGGCGAGAAAGAAGATGTCGATGTAAGGGAGGGGCGTGTGGGAGAGAATTGAGGAAGGAACGAAACTAAAGAGCATAAACGGAGAACGAATGGATAGAAGGTAGATATAAGGAGAGGAGAGAGCAGTAGACGGTTGAGAGGAGGAAGAGAGGGTAGAGGTGGAGACGCGGTGCCGTAGACACCATGCAGCCTGAGTCACCTACCATACATGGCATGGGTGGTGGAGCAGGTGTGTTGCCTACACCTGCCTCCCGCCGCCTCTAAACTCACCACTTACCGCACTTCACCCACACTCTCAAGCCCTCCTAGAGCAGTTTGCTTAACTAAAATACAAGTGAATCGACGTATGTGAATGTGAGTGTCAGAATAACTAAGCGAAGAGATATTTGCCACCACACGAGCCTGGAGATAGCGTATCAGTGTGTGGGTGGCGGGGGGTGGGCAGTGGGTGGCGGGGGTTGGGCAGTGGGTGGCAGGGGTGGGCGGTAGTTGTCGTGGGCGTGCCTAGACAGCAAGAGGATGTGCAGCCCACCAGCCACACTGCGGTGCTGGACTGAGTGACCCTCGCCTCTCACTCACCTTCCACAGTGGCTCACCCTGGCTACATCAACACTCTCACAACACTCACCTGCAAATACAAACAAACGACAAGAATTAGTAAAGAAACAAACTCAACACGACACAACGCTGCCCAAAAACAATGTCAGTCTTAAAACATCAATAATCGACAAGTTTGCATTATGAACAAATATGCAGACAAATTGTCTTTACAGGAAGTAATGGCGGTAATTTAGTTCATATTAATTTTTGTTTAATGACATTATTCCTGATTAGAGTGTTCGCTGCCTCAGCCCATCCATTAGCAGGATTAGCAAGAGTCATCAGTGTATATATAATTAATTCGTTCCTGGCCTTTTATTTACTTTAGTCTGATATACGTGTCTCATTTCCAGTACCATGTTGGCCTTCTTTGTTATCATCAGGTTCACCTGATCCTGCTTGGTGGTTCCTCCCAGGGAGGTAACTCCCCTGAAGGCAGGAGCTCACGGGATGTTCCTGCTTGCTTGATACCTGCTTCATGGTGTTGGGAGTTCTTCTACTCCCCAAGCCCGGCCCGAGGCCAGGCTCGAGCCGGGCTTGGCTCGGGCTCCCGGGCTCCCAATGCCTGTTCAAGCAGCTCAAGTACCTCGAGCAAGCATCAGTCTTGCCACTTGCAGTATTAAGGCTAATTTGTAAATGCATAAACGATCTAGTTCCAATAGATAAAGAAGCTATGGACAAATGTTACTAACAATGTGAAAATATAAAGTCAAGCATGCACAAATAAATCACATTAACGTGATGTATCCCTGGTAAAATCAGTAGAATTCATGAAGAAGATTCGAACCTATGCTTTGGGTTCTCCCGAGCACACGTCTTAGACCCAGATCATAGATTCGAATCCTTCTCATAGCTCTTACTGATTTGCCTAAAGTCAAGCATACAACCTTACGTTCAAAACCGACTAATGTGCTGATGTCTATAACTCCTTGAACTGGTTTTAGACAGGTCTTGAGCAAAATATACTAAGCAGTGATATAGAGGGAAGCAAAGCAGCCGGGTTGTGTTGGTACGAAGGTCTACGGGACGCTCCAAGACACACTCTCTTGCACCAAGTTATCACAAGTAATGCCTGGCCCAGTTTTGGGGAGAAGAACTCTCAGAACCCACTCCAGGTATACTCCAGGTATATTAGATCCTCAAAGAGAATAGAAGCCATACACAATCCCTATAAAATGGAATATCTTTAACTGTTCTTGCTAAAAATACAACACATTTCTGCATGTTGCAAAACATCGCAGGGTATAGTTTGCAACCAAGATTATTGGGATCATGAGTTGATATCAGTGCATGTCAGTTGCATATTTGGTGGTGCTTAAGCCAATTCGATTTCAATATACCGCTTAAGGTTACCCTACGATGAGTTTTAAAACGGGGCTTAAAGCCTAAAACCAGGGGGGTATACTTGGCTTAATACAATATGGGTCTTCTGTATTATCATGTATATATTTCACAATAGTATGCAGAGATGTTCTAAAAATATTATCCACTCCCTCCCTTCCCAACGTCACTCCTTCCCCGTCAACGTCACCCCCTCCCAGATCAAACGTCACCCCCTTCCCTATCAACGTCACCCCCTCCCCTATCAACGTCACCCCCCCCTATCAACGTCACCCCCTCCCCTATCAACGTCACCCCCTCCCCTATCAACGTCACCCCCTTCCCTATCAACGTCACCCCCTCCCCTATCAACGTCACCCCCTTCCCTATCAAACGTCACCCCCTACCCTATCAACGTCACCCACTTCCCTATCAACGTCACCCCTCCCCTATCAACGTCACCCCCTCCCTATCAACGTCACCCCCTTCCCTATCAACGTCACCCCCTTCCTATCAACGTCACCCCCTTCCCTATCAACGTCACCCCNTCTACTACTTCTTTCTCGCCTTCCTCCTTCCTCCTCGCCCTCCTCTTCCTTCCTCCTTGCCCTCCTTCTTACTTCTCGCACTCCTCCTTCCTCCTCGCCCTATTCCTCCTTCTTCCTCCTCTTTCCTCCTCGCCCTACTCCTCCTTCCTCCTCGCCCTTCTCCTCTTCCCCCTCGTCGCCCTCCTCCTCCTCCTTCCTCCTCGCCCTCCTCCTCCTTCCTCTTCGCCCTACTCCTCCTTCATCCTCGCCCTCCTCCTCCTCCTCCTCGCCCTCCTCCTCCTTCCTCCTCGCCCTCCTCCTCCTTACTCCTCGCCCTCCTCCTCCTTCCTCCTCGCCCTTTCTCCTCCTTCTCCTCGCCCAACTCCTCCTTCCTCCTCGCCAACTCCTCCTTCCTCCTCGCCCTATTCCTCCTTCCTCCTCGCCCTATTCTCGTTTCTCCTCGCCCTACTCCTCCTTCCTCCTCGCCCTCCTCCTCCTTCCTCCTCGCCCTCCGCCTCCTCCTTCCTCCTCACCCTCCTCCTCCTCCTTCTTCCTCGCCTTCCTCCTCTCTTTCCTCCTCGCCCTCCTCCTCCTCCTTCCTCCTCGCCCTCCTCCTCCTCCTTCCTCCTCGCCCTACTCCTCACCCGGTAAAACCTATGTGTTGGATTTTTGGATTAAAAGTTTCTCAAGGTTCTCCTGCACCATTCTCAATGCAAGTCATTCCTACACCTATGGGAGAGATAGATGAACGTTTTCTATACGATTTGTGTTTGCTGGGAGTCTACTGCCTTCTCGTTGTCATTCCTCCATGTGTTTGTAGTCGACTCTCGTAGTTCGTAGACTCGACTCCTCATTGTTCTGGAGTCCTTTAATCCAGTCCATCGGGTTGTCGAGATTCAACATTGGCTGTTTCTTATCCAGTAAATTTAAGTCTAGAGTTTTGCTGAGTTCGCAGCCATCTTGGTGTCTTTAAATGAGCATGCGGACGCTGCCGCTAAGGAAGCTAGCCGCTCTTGTCTCATCTCCTGTAAAGGTTTCCCCTTATTCTGACTTTTACCCGTTATTCATTCCTCCATTCTTGCCCATTGGCAGGGATGTTGGTCATTTGTTGCTATAAACAAACTGCGTAATCTTTAGAGTAGTGTGTCTCCCATGGCCTTCTTCCTACCACCGTAACTGGCGGTGGGAAACGGCTGTGACAAGGTTGCGTATTGGTCATACACGCTTAACTCACGGTCATTTAATGGAACGCCACCCTGTTCCTTATTGTCCAAACTACATTGTCCCTCTTATGGTTGTGCATATCTTTGTTGAATGTCCTGACTTCCAGGATGAGTGTATGTCTTGATACCTGCTTGATGGGGTTCTGGGAGTTCTTCTACTCTGCAAGCCCGGCCCCAGGTCAGGCTTGACTTGTGAGAGTGGTCCACCAGGCTGTTGCTTGGAGCAGCCCACAATCCCACATACCCATCACAGCCCGGTTGGTCCGGCACTCCTTGAAGAAAACAATCTAGTTTTCTGTTGAAGATGTCTACGGTTGTTCCGGCAATATTTCTTATGCTCGCTGGTAGGACGTTGAACAACCGCGGACCTCTGATGTTCATACAGTGTTCTCTGATTGTGCCTATGACACCTCTGCACTTCACTGGTTCTATTCTGCATTTTCTTCCATATCGTTCACTCCAGTACTTTGTTATTATAATGTGCAGATTTGGGACCTGGCCCTCCAGTATTTTCCATGTGTATATTATTTGGTATCTCTCTCGTCTCCTTTCTAGTGAGTACATTTGGAGAGCTTTGAGACGATCCCAATAATTTAGGTGCTTTATCTCGTCTATGCGTGCCGTATATGTTCTCTGTATTCCTTCTATTTCAGCAATCTCCTGTTCTGAAGGGAAAGTGAGTACTGAGTAGTACTCAAGACGGGACAACACAAGTGATTCGAAGAGTACAACCATTGTGATGGGATCTCTGGACTTGAAGGTTCTCGTAATCCACCCTATCATTTTTCTGGCTGACACAATACTTGCTTGGTTATGCTCCCTAAACGTTAGGTCGTCGGACATCATTATTCCCAAATCCTTGACATGCTGTTTTCCTACTATGGGCAGATTCAGTTGCGTTTTGTACCCTGTATTATGTTCCAGATCCTCATTTTTGCTGTATCTGAGTACCTGG
The DNA here is from genome assembly GCA_020271785.1 of Procambarus virginalis. NCBI lineage: Eukaryota > Metazoa > Arthropoda > Malacostraca > Decapoda > Cambaridae > Procambarus > Procambarus virginalis. The sequence goes on along the minus strand of WNGS01066681.1, from coordinate 3,850,276 downwards.
AATTTATCACCGTTAAAGTTCATGTTATTTTCTGCAGCCCAATCGAAAACTTTGTTAATGTCTGTTTGTAGTTTTTCAATGTCTTCCGCAGAGGTAATTTTCATCCTGATATTTTTATCATCTGCAAAGGATGACACGAAGCTGTGACTTGTATTTTTTACTATATCTGATATGAGAATAAGGAACAGCAGTGGTGCAAGGACTGTACCTTGAGTTACAGAGCTTTTAATTGCGCTCGGACTCGATTTTACTTGATTGACTGTTACTCTTTGTGTTCTGTTCGACAGGAAATTGAGTATCCAGCGTCCTTCTTTACCAGTTATACCCATTGACCTCATTTTGTGTGCAATCACTCCATGGTCACATTTGTCGAATGCCTTTGCAAAATCTGTGTATACATCTGCATTCTGTTTTACTTCTAATGCCTCAGTGATTTTGTCATAATGGTCAAGTAGCTGTGAGAGGCATAATCTTCCTGCTCTAAATCCATGTTGGCCTCCACAATCCATGTTGGATTGTGGAGGTCATTGGTTTCCACGAATCTAGTGGAAATCTAGTGACTCCTAATCACTCTCTCAAATACTTTTATTATGTGGGACGTTAGTGCAACTGGTCTATAATTCTTTGCCAATGCTTTGCTACCTCCCTTGTGTAGAGGGGCTATGTCTGCTGCTTTCAGCGCATCTGGTATCTCCCCCGTGTCTGAGCTCTTCCTCCACACTATACAGAGTGCCTGTGCTACTGGCACTTTGCATTTCTTTATATATATTGAATTCCATGAGTGGATCCGGGGCCGAGTGCATTGGCATATTGTCAATTTCTCTTTCAAAATCTGCTATGCTCGTGTTGATATCAGTTATATTTACAGGTGTTTGGATATCACTCATAAAGAAATTGTCCGAATCTTCCACTTTCATGCTGTGTATCGGAGTGCTAAACATGTCCTCATACTGCCTTTTTAGGATTTCACTAATTTCTTTGTCATCCTCAGTGCATGAACCTTCACTAATACGAATAGGTCCAATAATGGCAGTGGTTTTCACTTTTGATTTAGCATATGTGAAGAAATATTTTGGGTTTTTCTATATTTCTTGAATTGCTTTCTGTTCTAGTTGCCTTTCTTCAGTCTGATAGGAATGCTTCAGTCTCTGTTCGATTTCTTCAATCTCTTGTTTAAATTATTTCTTCTTTGTATGGAGTCGTGTCTGCTTAAGCATTTCCGTTAATTTCTTCTTTCTTTTGTAATGTCGTCTGCGTTCTCTTTCTACATTTGACCTCTTTCTGGCTTTCCTCAAAGGAACATTTTTCAGACAGATTTCATATGCTTCAGAAGTCAGTTTTTCCATTCCTTGTGTAGGATTATTATTTCTTAGAATATTTTCCCATTGAATGTTTGTAAGTTCCCTGTTTATTTTCTCCCAGTCTATCCTTTTATTATTAAAATTGAATTTATTGAATAACCCTTCTCGCTTGTTGTTTCTCTTGGGCCTACTACCGTTATTAATGTTAGTTTGCACTTCAATGAGCTTGTGGTTCGAGTACGTAGTGTCTAAGACAGTAATGTCTATGATTAGCTCCTCATTGTTCGTGTATATCAGGTCCAGCGTGTTTTCGTTCCTATTTGGTTCTGTAATTTGCTGACTTAGCGAAAATTTGTCACAGAATCTCAGTAGTTCTCTGACATGTCGTTGGTTATTTCCAGGTTGATTTCCTACTATAACGTTATTGTTTACTATTCTCCATTTTAAACTGGGTAGATTGAAGTCTCCAAGGAAGATAATATCTGGTACTGGGTTTGCTAGGTTATCAAGGATATTCTCTATTTTGTGGATCTGTTCAGTGAATTCTTCAATTGTTGCATCTGGCGGTTTGTATATTCAAATAATAAGTAGAGTAATATTTTCTACCTTGATTCCAAGTACCTCTATCACCTCATTGGACGAGTTCAGGAACTCTGTGCAAGCCAGCTCCTCTTCAATATACAGGCCTACTCCTCCACTTGACCTAATTACTCTGTCACATCTATATACATTATAATTCGGAATCCAGATTTCACTATCCATGTGGTCTTTTGTGTGGTTTTCTGCAAATGCACCAAATATTGAGTTCGATTCTATTAGGAGGCCATATATGAACTTAACTTTATTTCTTGATTTTGATTTCAAGCCTTGTATGTTTGCAAATGTGAATGATTTCCCAAATTGCGTGTCACTTCTGGTGGGCTTTGGTAGTTATCCCCCCCACTCTACCCAGGTCCAGGGTGTGTTGTTTTGGAAGTGATTCATCCAGTTTTGGTAGTAGGACGGGTGATGTGTGGTGTAGCACCTGTGTGCTTGTTGATAATTTGTATTCCAGTCTTGTGGGTATCTCCGTTCCCCTCTGTAATCCTGTAGTGGTTCCGCCTGACTGTTCCTCTCTTATATTTTCTACTCTGTTTCTGCCTTCCTCTAAAAAATTTCCAGTTGTGTCATATTGATCTTCCCGTCTATAACGCTGTGTACCTCTCACGTGGAATTCCGTACACTGAAGATTGTAGCATTTTTTTTTATCCCTAATTGAAAATTTACATAATTTAGGGTGGAAGTATCTGCACCCCATTCCAAAACGGCATGTACCCCTCGCCAACATGTTCCTGCATTTTCGAGGAAGCAGAAAATTACATTTTGCTCCTAATTTTCCATATTTGCATATTCCTTGAGCGCAGAATTTGCAAATATTTTCAGTTTTTGCGTTTTTCAAGGTATTTATACCTGTGCCTGTCTTGTCTACCTCTTTATTGGAGCCATCTCCGTCTTTCGTCCTAATTCCTTCATTTATGCACTCTGTCTCACTGTTGCTCTCATTGTTTATATTACTTGGCTCTGCAATATTGCTGTTGTTTTGTACCACAATACTCTCTTCCTCCACACTACTGCTGCGGTTCTCTAAACTACCTGTTCCTGAGTTTTGGTCGTTATCTAGTGTTTTCTTTTCCTAGTCCGCATATATCACTGGTAGCTTTTCTGTGAATGATAATCTCTGTGACTCGGAAATGTTTTTCATCAGTTTAGTTATGTTCTCCCACATTAACCTGTCATCTTTGCAAACCCAGTAAATTCCTTGCCTGTTTGTGCATCCTAGCGATAATTCTGCACAGCCCAGGTGAAATCTTATGTTACAGATGCAACACTTGACGCCTACATTACGTCTTCCCAATACTTCCGAACACTCGCCACACCTCTCCATTGTCTGATGTATTGAATTGTATTTGTGCTTCACTGTATGGATCACTTGTTGATATCAGTAATTTTACTCTATAAAAGTTTATGTATATATTTATAATGTTATATGTTTACCGTATATTTGTAATGTTATATATGTTATTTTGTTCAAACTTTATGGCAGGTACTTAGCGTAGGGTAGCGAAGATGGTCCGGTGCGGTATAGTTGACCCTCTGTTGTTCCAGGATGATACCACCAGTTTCCAGTTACTCGATTTATAACACTGACTTATTATTTGCTTGTCTTTATTTTGTCTTTCTTTCCGACCCTCCCTCGCGATCACGTGTCCCTCGATAGAATTTTTGGTGAATCGGATACTTTTCATATCGTTTGCATTATGCGTTTGTGTTCTCTTATTGGTATCCTTAGTGATATTTAGAGCCCACTGATTATTCCGCACATTTCATGGTGCTACAAAGCCTTCCCGGCTGGGTGCCTTCTGTTGATAATTACTTGCTTCTCATCACACCGCTGCCCTGTTGTTGTTGTTATGTTGATACGTTATGTTGTTGTCATGTTGATACGTTTATCACATCAGCACCCACCTTGTTGAGATGTTCATCACATCAGCACCCACCTTGTTGAGATGTTCATCACATCAGCACCCACCTTGTTGAGATGTTCATCACATCAGCACCCACCTTGTTGAGATGTTCATCACATCAGCACCCACCTTGTTGAGATGTTCATCACATCAGCACCCACCTTGTTGAGATGTTCATCACATCAGCACCCACCTTGTTGAGATGTTCATCACATCAGCACCCACCTTGTTGAGATGTTCATCACATCAGCACCCACCTTGTTGAGATGTTCATCACATCAGCACCCACCTTGTTGAGATGTTCATCACATCAGCACCCACCTTGTTGAGATGTTCATCACATCAGCACCCACCTTGTTGAGATGTTCATCACATCAGCACCCACCTTGTTGAGATGTTCATCACATCAGCACCCACCTTGTTGAGATGTTCATCACATCAGCACCCACCTTGTTGAGATGTTCATCACATCAGCACCCACCTTGTTGAGATGTTCATCACATCAGCACCCACCTTGTTGAGATGTTCATCACATCAGCACCCACCTTGTTGAGATGTTCATCACATCAGCATCCACCTTGTTGAGATGTTCATCACATCAGCACCCACCTTGTTGAGATGTTCATCACATCAGCATCCACCTTGTTGAGATGTTCATCACATCAGCACCCACCTTGTTGAGATGTTCATCACATCAGCACCCACCTTGTTGAATAACTCATCACACAGTGATTATGCATTTTGGTTTTACAAGGTAGCCAACTCCATCAAAATATTGAATATGTACCTAACTCAATTAATGATTAATCAACCAATTAATCCAGGGATGACTGGAATTTATCAGTTGATTTTGTAATTGTACCCAAGAAAGATAGTGTTCACCCAATATTAGTAAAACAGTTAACAATGTAAAACATCACTGAGACTACCCAGGTTATGGGTAACGATGTGTATCAGTGCTATACCGACGGTTCTGAAGAAGAAGGTGGACGATGTACCGGATGTGCATGTAATATATGCAAAGGAAGTGGACTTGTATACTGTGACTCACAGAGTGCACTCCTGGCTTTGAACGCACTTAGTAACATCCAGAAAATAGTCAGCGATATACGAATGAATGTTTTAGCTGCAAAAGAAAACGAATTTGAAATTAAATTCCTGTGGATACCATCACATGTTTGCATCTCGAGGCATGACACTGTTGATATGCTTGCAAAGACAACATGTAGACCTGTGGTAGTAACTGATATAGGTGTTTCATTAACAGTGACAAAGAGAATACTTAAACAAATATATAATGAAAATTTCATTGACCTAACAAATTCACAAAGATCTGAACGTTGTAGCATTAAACATTATGATAAATATCGTGAGGAGTCTTATGGAACTCTTCTACTCCACTGAAGACGACCTTGAACGCTTGTTCACACCTGCCGCCACGTCTGCTCTCTATGAGGAAGACATTTATCTCATCCAATCAAGACACTTTCAAGCTGAACGGACCATCCTGGCCAGGAAAGTCAGCTCGTGGGATCACCGAGCACGAGGTGGACGACATCCTGGTCAGCATCAACTCGGAAAACATCAACATGACAGCTGTTTGAGCAAAGATCACCTTCAACAGCAACGACACACACTCCACCTTGAAAGTCACCTTCACTACAGCTGCTGCAGCGGACCTGGCCACCACCACAGGATTTAAGTGCTTCGGCGTCAACACACCACTTGCTTCAGTACACATGGAACGGTATTATGAGGTAAGCCAGTGCTACAAGTATTTTGACCTGACTAGGAAGTGCCCTCAAAGTGTGTACAAGTGCAATGTTTGTTCCGAGGACCTCCACGATAAACAGTGTCACGCCGATTTCACCCGCTGTGTAGTGTGTGGAGGTGACCGTATAGTCATATCTCATCTGTGTCCTGTGCGCCAAGATAAAATTAAGAAGATCTAGATGAAATTAAGAAGCTAGACAGGCCTCCACAACTCGTCGTGCTCCATCATCTTTCAACATGCAAGCAGCCATTTTCCCCAAGCTTCCGGGAGAAGGAGAAGCCGCCGACCAGCATCCCAACTATTGAGGGCACAGCTCGCAGTCCGGCTGCCAGCCAGCCAACCAATCATCGACCCAGCCTTCGCCACTACCTCCCTTCAACCAAGCAACGACCCAGTCTTCGCCACGCCTGTTGCCGGTTCATACTTCTGAACATGTCTGTGCTTTGACATTCGTGGCAAATAAAATTGCTGGCTCCAACTACAAGGAATTCGTGAGAATTCTTAACGTACTCTTCACAGCAAACCGACTGCAACCCTTTACTCTACCAGGGGAAGGAAGTCTTCACCAACTCTACTCCAGGTAACTCAACACCACCTGACCTTGACATCACTGTGAACGCTGGGGCACTTGCAGATCTCCTGACCTCAGCTACCACAGCTGACCACTCTACCATCGAGCTATCAGTACCTCTCCACTGACACTTCCTTGTCGGAGAGCACACCTTCAGCTGAATCAACTTTCCAACCTGCACCTTCTACTTCAGAGTCCACGGAGCCCCTGCACCTATCGGCGGTGGAAGATCCTACAGAGACTGTCACTACTACACCTACTACAGACATTCCTACTGGTGATGGTGGTGATGAATCGCGAGATGGATACCCAATCCCTACTTTGGAGGAATTCCAAGCACTGTATTCGAGCAGTAGAATTGCTGGCCTTCAAGATATAATAAATAATCACCACAGTGTGAATTCTCTAGAACGTAGACAAGAGAGTTCCAGAGGCACCAATATGGTGGAAATGCCCATCTCTGCAAAGGATATCTTCAAACGCTACGATATTGATATTCTCAATGTACACCTCATTGATACAAAATACTTCGAGCTCCACCCAGGTCGACACGTTCGAACCAAACTACTGTTTTATGAACAACAAGATAAAGAAAGACAGCATCGAGAAGCATATGCAGAAAACTACGAAAACAAGAAGAAGAAAAAAGAAATCGGAGAAGATTGAGAAAAAGACAACTTAATAAAGAAAGAAGACAGAAGCATTCAACTACCATTAACTGTCAGCTGCTTGCGAGCCAAGTCCTGTGTCAGAGAGCATCTATGAGAATTCCACCCCTACCACCAACCCACAGCGTCAGCTGCAAGTCATATCCACGGTGGATGGGCCACCGATCTTTTTCCATCCCCTCTTCGACTTGTCTCTAGTTCCTAGCTCAAGATTTCAGCATCCACGCCCCTGTCTGCCATCCCCTGCTTACCTGTTCTAGGGTCCATGGAACGAATAGAATAGTTGGCACAAACCCCCAAGAATATGTAAGGACTCTGAATGTTCTTTACAAAGCAAATAATCTCCCAGCCTTCAACGTTCCTGATGAAGCCTACACCACCTCTACTTCAACCACAAGCTATTCTCAAGCACCTGGACCACTCTCGGACACCACTGTAAACGCCGCGAGCTTACGGACCTACTGTCAACAGCTGCAATGCCTGTCCCTGCGGCTTCTGTAACGCAAGCCACCCAGGCGCCGAGGCCTCCTCATCCATCGAAACCCACCTCAGCGCCACCCATAGTATGTGTGCCCACAGAACCCTCTACACCGGCTGCAACACCTGCTTCTACTACTCATCCTAGTAGACCTCAACCCTCAAGATTCACCGCATCGACTTTTAAATCAGCATACTCCACTGATGAGGATGTCTCAACTTGAACACCATCTCCTCCTACACGGAAATACCACTACTCAGGTGACGACTGTCTTCACAGCACCACGCCTTCAACCTCCAACGACAGCACCATGATGAGAACACGAAGTCAGACCTCGAAGCCGGCCAAGAAGCTCAAGAATAAAAAGATCCAAGAATGCTTAAAAAGGTCGGAAAAAAAGAAGACCACCGAATAAATGTTGTAACCTAACACCGACCCTTATCCGTCAACCGCCCGCTTCTTGTGTGCCCAGCCCTGTGTGTACTGCAAATTACAACAGCTCAAGATGACATTACCAACAGTAAGTAACACTGCAAATCAAAACCCACGGTGGTTGGGCCACCGATCTTTATATCCCCCCTTCGACTCGTCTCCAGTTCCACGCTCAAGATTTCTGCCCCCCCCCATCCCCACAGGCCTCAACCTCTACTTATCTGCTCTAGAATCTTTGGAACTTGGAAATATGTCTTTGATCACAAGGAAAACAGAAAAAAACTTATCACAAGATCACTGATCACAAGGTCAGGATCACAAGCTCGCCGCGCTTCACTTTAGAAAGTCAACCCCACTCTCAGACTGGTTTCTTATACCGGGAAGAGATGGAAGGCCTTCTTCAATGATATGATTAATCCTTCAGGATTATTCCTAGATACTGATTCCCATTCAATTCCATTCCATTCAATTGGTTGACCATTGTGACGGTGTCCCACCCCTATATTTCTCCTAATGCAGCTTAAATAGTCATATCTCCATAACCTGAGCATTCGCTGGTATCCAGGGAACATTTTCATATGTGTGAGAGTGTAGAGCGTTATCAGGTTGGCTGTAAAATTGCCATTTAAGTTTGATTATGCAAGGGGCTTACACCCTTTTGAGGCACAAGATGGGGCCGAGCCATTCTATTTTACCCCAAAGCATTGCGGCACCTTCCGGCACCTGATTGGCCAGGTAAGGTCACGTGCCGGAAGTGACCAATGACGAGGGCCCTCGGGCGGTGTGACGTCATGAGGCGGAGGGCTCCCAGGGGCGGCTGGCGCCTGGGCGGGAGAGTACGTCACTGACCGTCAGAGTGAGGACGCGATCCAGTGAGCTCCAGATCTAGAGGCCAGAGAGCCCCTACCAGTGGATTTAAGCATCGCCTTGATACTCCAGACATCCCGTGGAGTCCCAAGAGGCAAGGATTGGACGGGCTAGAGAGTCAAGAGCTCTATTATCAAGAGTCTGTAGCAGGCACGAACGTTGGGCTGGAGACGTCTGAGACGCCCAGCGGGCCACGTTCTACATATCAAGTGAGTAGCGATGGCCGGGCCGAATCTACTGGAAGTAAGGCAAGGGGAAGCTGTAATGGACTACAAATTGAATCTACAGTGCCAGTGAGAGGAGGAGGAGGACGACGGCGCAGGTACCTAATTCCAGTACCCCGAGGAAGAGGAGGAAGAGGACCGTACCTGCCGGGTGTGAGGACGGCGAGGATGCGTTACTACAAGGACGACTGAGGAACTTGTGTGTGTGGGAACTGATCAACGGAAGACCAGAAGCCAGGACCAGGAACCTCATCATCCCTCGCCAGAGGTCGAGTCGACTTCGTAATGGAATGATGTAAGGTAGATAGTTACACCTTCCTTTACCCCTTTGATCTAGGCGAGCTAGGATATTCTGTATATCGTGAACATTTCTTGTTATCATTTATTGTCTATGTGATAGCTCCTTGGCTAGTAGCCAAGGAGCTCATGTAGGCACGAGTTGGTGGTGGAACATAAATGTGTAGATGTGGTGACGTTAGTGTATCTGGAAGTAGCGTCTGGTTTTCAAGAAGCCAGAAATGAACTTTGAATCGCCCAGCTGATCATGTTGCCAAAGGCGTGAGGTGTGTCCCGCCGATTTGACAGTTGGACCCAGCCAGCTGATCGTGTTGCCAGAGATGCGAGGTGTTGCCCGCCATCTGACAAGTGGTCCCAGTCAGCTGATCGTGTTGCCAGAGATGCGAGGTGTTGCCCGCCATCTGACAAGTGGTCCCAGTCAACTGATCGTGTTGCCAGAGATGCGAGGTGTTGCCCGCCATCTGACAAGTGGTCCCAGTCAGCTGATCGTGTTGCCAGAGGTGCGAGGTGTGGGTCCACTGTCGTCGGACAATTCCACCTATTTTATTTCCTTATACAAGTGTATATATATTTTCTTCAGTAAACTTTTAATCTTACCAATGTGTTTGAGTGAGCCTCCATTCTCTAGGGCTATTTTGAGTGAGACCATTTATGTCACCTTGCACTGCATATGAGATTGCATCCTTGATTTAAGATAACTATGAAACCTAGCAACTCGTGTTGCTGGGACACGAGTATAAACATCCAGCTGGCGACCTTTGAACAGACTAGATAGAGATAGAATCTCCCAGTGTCAAGACGGGCAGGTTCAGGTGTGATACAGGTAGACTTGAACCTCTCCACTTGATAGGGGTATATATAAGGCCAGCGCTTAGTAGACTGGCATGGGAGACATCTCTCGTCACGTAGGGTGCAGTCGCACCTCCACAGATCTCCAGTATCAGCTCTTGATACTGGTAATGGCTCAAAAGGACCACCACTTACGGGCTATTCAGGCCCGTGCCACCTTTTGGGTGGCTTAATCTTCATCAATCAGTAGACTGGGGGAGCCTTGGGGCGAACAGTGGCGCCAGGTACGGAGGGGCGAAGACCCGTGGGAGCGGCCCTACACAAGGTAGGAGGGGGGAGAACCTTGACACCATGTACTTTTCCCTATTTTTATGTGCATGGCTTTTGTCTTGGTGGGGTTGAGTTTGATACCAATCTGCTTTGCCTCTTCACTGATGCAGTCTAAGCATTTTGGTGCAAGGCACGCCGCATCTCGTCATTTATTTATTTATTTATGCATATACAAGAAGGTACATTGGGATTGTGATGATACATAATATGGTAATTACAATCTTGTAAAGCCACTAGTACGCACAGCGTTTCGGGCATTTTATGATGATGACAAAGTCGTCCGCATAGTTTAGCAGATTGCGGTATTGTGGGAGTTTCAGCCTCATTATTCTCCCCATTAAACTGTGTAGAGTAGATGAGTATGCCTCCTTGCGGTGTACCATTTTCATGTCTTGTATTCAGAGACTGTGCCATGAAGTTTCACTCATTCTTCCCTATTTATGAGATAGTTTTGGTCAAGGAGAGCAGGTTGCCTTTGACCTCTTTGTCAATGAGGCAGCTCGACAAAGCCTTTGAATAGCAGTTTAAAAGCTCTCTCGAGGTCCATGAATATCAGCATTCCTGGTCTGTCATTCAGCTGGGGTAACATAGTGGTAATACATTCCACTGTCCCAACCCCTTTTCTATAGTCATGCATGTCCTGGTGCAGTTTAGGCATTTTCGAGTTAAGTCTGTTGAGTGCCATTCTGTCACAGCTTTGGAGAGAGATCGACCTTGGATTAGGTGGTTCTTTGGGTTTTGAGAGTGGCACTATGTCTGCCCTATTCTAAGCTGAAGGACTAGTTTGAGATGTTTAGGCTAAATTAATTAACCTTAGGTATGCAGCCTCTCCCTCTAGGCCGATGTTGTTGTTTTAGATTTAGCTACTCAGAACGAAATGTCCATGTAGCACGGGCTATGGTGAGCCCGTATCTCTAGGCTGAGGTTTCTAATAATTTTATAGGTGTTTGTGTGAGAGGAAGGCATGGGCAATAAATAAGGAGAGTGAGGTGAGGAGCAGGTAACTGTAGGTCTAAACAAACAGCATTGTTTGTGTTATGTTAGAGACTAATCATCCTTTTGATTCGTCTTCTAAAATAATCTTTCCTGCCTCTACTCTTCACAAACGCCGTCTTGTTGAATCAGCTCTGATACACAACGTACCCAACATGAATCTTACTTAGTCTTGGCTTTGTTGCTGCTGACTCTTCCCTTTCGTAGTATATACTCAAGTGTTCTAACCCTCCTACTAAACATGACCTACCTTAAGCCTGCCGCCTTTTTCTTACCCTCTCTTACTCTTTCCTATCTCATTCTTCCTTTCTCCCATTCATACCTTTCATCCTATTTTTACCTTTTCGCCTTACTCTTACCTTCTTCTTTTTCCTGTTCCCCACCTTATATCTTACCTTCTTCCAGAATTACCTTCCTCTCTAACCAGCTCGTCGCCTCACTCTCCTTATTTCTTGCCCGTGCCTTCCTCTCCCATCCTTACGGGCTATTGATGACCTTGCCACCTCTTGCGTTCCTTAATCTTCATCAATCAATCTCTCCCGTAACATTCGACTTGATAATGGTCCAGGGTTGCAACCTGTCCTCGCAGTAAAATATTACGTATGTAATTGTAACGTACGATTAAGTTACGTTGTTGGGTTGATTAGATACACAGTGTTTAGTGAGTTTCATATTTTTTTAGTAGTCCTGGATACAGCAGTGTCGTAGACGTTGAGACGAAGCCTGGAGCAGAGCAGAGAGCTGAGTGAGGCCGGAGTCGTGGAGCTCTATGCGGGAGAGCGTGGCGGCTCGATTGGGAATTGCGAGTGTGTGAACTCGGGGAGCGAGAGCGTTGTAGCTGGATGCGGTCGTAGTCTGCTGTCTGCTCTGTGTCGAAGCTGTAGCGTCTTGGGTCGACTAGAACTGCCCAAGCCGAGTACTACATTCTTGACTGGAGATTGTACTGGTTTGCTGTTCTCACATCGCTGGGTTATATGGTGATTACACCTCAGCTCCCTCCAACAAGATGAGAAGAGTATTACCTGTAATTGGGGAAAGGATTGTAGCTTGTGTGATTAGTAATGCATTAAGATAATGAGATAATGGAGCGAGTATAAGGATTACTCGCTACAGGACTCCCCCTGCGAGGGAATGGAAGAAAACAATATAACAAAAAATATGTGGTCGTTGTAGAACATGTAGTCCGGTACCAAAAGATGCCGGCAGTGTGTGGACAAGCTCGATGTAGCAGGAGAGAAGAGTGTGCATGATTGTTGCGTCCTTGGGTCGCTGGTGGAGCATTTAGATCCGGGGCGGATGGGCTCGGGCACCAGGACAATAGGAGGTAATGTAGGCACGTAGTTAAGACAACGAGGGAATCACTGCTAGAGCTGAATTGTCCTGGAGGCGACGAAGAGTCGGAAACGCAAGTTGTAAGTCCTGTACTGCGCAAGGTGCTTGAATCGGCAGAGTATCAGAATGCAGTGAACGTGTAGATGAATCTGAAGAAAGAGCAGCTTTCGTGGGCGTCCCTGTAGGACAAGCAGTGCCCTGGCAGCGACGGAGAGTCGGCAGGACAGGCTGTAGATCCCATATTCTGTAGTTACTGATGAAGCTGCCAGATGAGTGAGTAGCGATCGTGGAGCAACAAGCCGTAGTAGATGAAAATGCAGAGATGATGATCGCGATGAAAATCATAGCTGTGGCGAGGGTGTTGGCAACGTTCTATGACAGGTGGCAGCGGTCCACAGCAAGCAACAGCAGGAGTGAAGGTCCAGTGAGAATCCATGTTGTAGTCCATCGTGGCTGGGTATCGTCGAAACTCTCTGGGGTCACCAATGTAACGTACGATTAAGTTACGTTGTTGGGTTGATTAGATACACAGTGTTTAGTGAGTTTCATATTTATTTAGTAGTCCTGGATACAGCAGTGTCGTCGACGTTGAGACGAAGCCTGGAGCAGAGCAGAGAGCTGAGTGAGGCCGGAGTCGTGGAGCTCTATGCGGGAGAGCGTGGCGGCTCGATTGGGAATTGCGAGTGTGTGAACTCGGGGAGCGAGAGCGTTGTAGCTGGCTACGGTCGTAGTCTGCTGTCTGCTCTGTGTCGAAGCTGTAGCGTCTTGGGTCGACTAGAACTGCCCAAGCCGAGTACTACATTCTTGACTGGAGATTGTACTGGTTTGCTGTTCTCACATCGCTGGGTTATATGGTGATTACACCTCAGCTCCCTCCAACAAGGTGAGAAGAATATTACCTGTGATTGGGGAAAGGATTGTAGCTTGTGTGATTAGTAATGCATTAAGATAATGAGATAATGGAGCGAGTATAAGGACTACTCGCTACATAATATAGTGGTTTTAGTTTCTATGCTGCTATTGTTCATAGCTTCCCTGCGGTAGATTTACAGTTATTTGCTATCACCGGGCACCAACTCCTCCTCACGTCCCATAGTACCCGTTCCATCGCCGTGAACAGTGAAATATTCCGTTTTCTCCAATTTTAATGCTAATTGTATTTTTCCAGTCCCATTTCTGGTGTGAAGTTTGCGTACTCTTTTCCATTCTATTCGAATATCATGGATCAACTACTTCCCACTGAAGGCTCGTAGGTTATTTTTGAGAAATCTTGGTAGTTCTCAGTAAATGATAATAATTATTCTATGAATTATTATCTGTAAATAATTGAATTCGCGAAAAATTTAGATTTATACATTAGACTATGGTCTGTTCAAATTGAAGAAAATGTATCGAACATTTATGTAATATAGAAAACGAATATGTAGGGAACACTAAACTATCGACCTCAGGAGGGCTATGTTGTGGGGTCCGGTACTGCCCACAGGATGGGTATGTTGTCCACTGCTATCCACAGGATTGGTATGGGTTCATTACCGCCCACAGGATGGGTATATGGGCCACTACCTCCCATAGGATGAGTATGGGGTCCCCTTCCACCCACATGAAGGGTATGAGGTTCACTATCATCCACAGGATGAGTATGGGATCCCCAACCACCACAGGATGGTCCACTACCACCATCAGAATAGGTATTGGGTCCACTACCACCATCAGAATAGGTATTGGGTCCACTACCATCCACAGGATGAATAAGGGACCCACTATCACGTGTCGGATGGGTGTGGGGTTCACTTCCAACTGCAAGTTAAGTATTGGATCCACTACACTCATTGGATGGGTATGGGGTCCACTACTGCCCAGAGGATGAGTATATGGTCCACTACCGCCTACAGAATGCATATGGGGTCCATTAGCACCTACAGGATGGGTATGGGGTCCACTACCACCCACAGGATGGGAATGGGGTGCACTATAGCCCAGAGGATGAGAATAGGGTCCACTACCGCCCACAGGATGGTTATAAATAAATAAATAAATAAATAAATTTTTATTCAGGAAAAGTACATACATAGTTGATTTACAAACATAATGTTGGATTTATAGATAGAGCTAGTACATACAATACCTAAAGCCACTAGTACGCATAGCGTTTCGGGCAAGGTGTGGGGGAAAAAAACTTAGACTAAAACTTAATAATAATTGGGATTAAGTATAAATTGTGTTGAAAAAGGAAATAAAGAAAGGGGGAACATGGTAGAAATCAGCAATTGTACAAGTTGGAGAACAAACAGTATTGTTTAACAAAAGCAAGACATGGGTTGACATTTAGGGGGTAAGGTAGGTTACATGGAGTTAATTAAGTGGCACTTAGTTTTACTCTTAAACTGGTTGAGAGAGGTACAGCCTTTGACATGACTGGGGAGACCATTCCACATTCTGGGTCCCTTGATTTGTAGAGCATTTCTAGTTTGGTTAAGGGGCCTATTACTGAAAAATGGGATAAATGAAAATTGGTTCGATTTCAATCAAACTTTTTTGACTAGTAGTATGTAAAATTTGGTTCAACTGGTCCAAGTCTCAGCATCGTAACATAAATAGTAAAGGAGAAAAAAGTATTGAATTATGTGTTGAAAATTTTCCAAAATGGTCAAAAATTAACATCAAACAAAAGTGTCAATTGAAATCATATCTATGACTCTAAGCTATCACAATAGCACATAATAAAGTATTTTAATATTTAGTTTTATGCCCCCTAAAAAAAATGAAGATTTTTTTTTCGATTTTTTTTCATATTTTTATCAGCCGATTTGCATGAAACTTATACACCTTACAAAACATAAGGATATATGTAAGGATGCAAATTTTGGAGGACATTGGTTGAAGTCAACTTCAACCACAGGTTTTTTTTTTATTATTATTATTTTCTACCACAGACGTGGCCACACATTTACAATGCTAACCAGCATATATACATTTTCTTCTGTCCTCCATGGACAGGGTTAGAGATCAGTTAAACATATAGTTCAGGGATTTATTGAACAATCAACCACAGAAGGTGATTCGGTACTTTTAAAATGCTAAGCTAACCTACACACGGAAATATATAGATACACAGATTTACGTATGCCTTACATAAAGTGTTTGAAGTGTTATTAATGTGCATTTACAAAGGTGAAATGCAATTCTGATCAGCTTCCATAAGTACTTTATACACATACATATACATACACACACATATATACGTACATATACATATATACATGCATATATTCACACACATGCATTCACATACATTTGTCTCTTTTACTCTGACAGGGTGAGATAGCTGACAGAGAAACTAGTGTGCAATTAAGCACTTAATCACTGAAGATGATTAAGGTGCTTTTACAAGCTCAGGTTATATAGTTATATCACAAACATACATTGTATAATTGATATATTACATGGTCAATCTTGGGTACAAGTCCAATATATCATCAAGTGTTCCAGTACTCATATAGTAATTACACAGTTCAGCATACCTTAGCCCAGGGGGGCGAAAGTCAGCTAATATGGGACATTCTACAATATAATGTTCAAGAGAGTGCATGTTTTCTCTTTCACAAAGTTAACACATTGTGTACTCGACATTTGGGTTTTGTGAAAGCTGCCAGATACGTCTATATCCCAGGCGTATTCTGGCCACTATAACATCACATTGCCGGGTTCTTGTTCTATTAGTCCCATATGTGAATGTCTCCTCACGATATCTATCATAATATTTAATGCTACAACTTTCAGGTCTTTGTGAATTTGTTAGGTCGGTGAGATCTTCATTAGACATTTGTTTAAGTATTCTCTTTGTCACTGCTAATGAAACACCCATATCAATTTCTACCACTGGTTTTCTACAGGCTGTCTTTGCAAGCATATCAACAGTGTCATGCCTTGAGATGCCAACATGTGGCATCAACCACAGGTGGCAGAATCTTTGATCTTATTTATTGTCAATTAACATAAAATTACTTCACAGCTTTCATTGTTTTTTTTTTCAATTTACATGAAATTTACACCTTGTATGTAGGGTTTACGTCTCTACAGACTGTAAAAAGTACTTTTTTCCTAAGTTCATTTATTGATTTTATACATCATTTTCAAACATGAAATATTGGCATATATTTTTGGGGAACATTGACTACTTGTATTAGAAAAACTAAACATATTTTGGATAATCCTTTCAATACAAATACCTTATTATATGCTAATGTATTAGATGAGTGACATAGAAATGATTTCATTTGAAACTTGTGGTTTGTGAAATTTATTGAAAATGTGTAAAATTCGTTGGAAAAAAAAACAATAACTCCCTTTCTATTTAGGGTGCGATACTGAAACATAGAACAGTTGCAGCCCTTCTTATATACAACTAGTAAAAAAAGTTTGGTTGATATTAAACAACATTTACGGACTCTTGGAATATCAAATAGGTATTTGTTACTGGTGTAACAAATACCAATGAGTTCTGTTACAACCTTCTAGGAAGCTTCTAAGTTCAGGATTGACATTGCAGTTCAGAGTTTTAAATATACAGAGTATCTTATCTTGAGATGATTTCGGGGCTTTTTAGTGTCCCAGTGGCCCGGTCCTCGACCAGGCCTCCACCCCCAGGAAGCAGCCTGTGACAGCTGACTAACACATAGGTACCTATTTTACTGCTAGGTAACAAGGGCATAGGGTGAAAGAAACTCTGCCCAATGTTTCTCGCCGGCGCCTAGGATCGAACCCAGGACCACAGGATCACAAATCCAGCGTGCTGTCCTCTCAGCCGACCGGCTCCCCAAATAGTAAATTTGGAAATTTTCCAAAATGAGAAATGAGTATGCATGAGAAGAGGTGCAGTGACTTAATATCAAACGTATTCAAAGATTTGAGTAAGGGTACCGAGTGCTGTCTGGAGCCAGAGTTAGATATTATTCTAATAGCAGCTTTGTGTTGATTAATTAGAGGATGTAAATGATTTTGTGTAGTAGAACCCCAAACACAAATACCATAATTGAGATAAGGATAGATGAGAGAGTAATAGAGCGTCATCATGGTAGGGTGAGGTACATAATATCTGATCTTAGAAAGAATGCCAACAGTTTTAGAAACTTTTTTTGATATATTTAGAATGTGTCCCTGGAAATTCAGCTTGTTGTCGATGAGAACACCAAGGAACTTTCCATCTACTTTGTTACTAATTTGGATATTGTTAATTCTTAGATTAATTTAATTTGAGGATTTATTGCCAAACAAAATATAGAAAGTTTTGTCAATGTTAAGGGCGAGTTTGTTGGCAGTTAGCCAAAGATGGACTTTATTTAGTTCAGTGTTCGCTGTGACATTAAGAGCAAGAGGGTCAGGACTGGAGAAAATGAAGATTGTGTCGTCAGCAAATAGAATTGGTTTGAGGTGCTGAGAGGCATTTGAAAGGTCATTAATGTAGATGAGAAAGAGGATAGGGCCAAGTATGCTGCCCTGAGGAACACCAATGTTGATGGGCAGGGTGGGAGAAATTGAATTATTCACAGAAACATACTGGAGCCTATCAGTAAGGTAAGACTGAAGATATTGGAGAGAATGACCTCTGACTCCATAATGATGTAATTTAAGAAAAAGGTTTTGTTGGTCGAGTTTCAAAAGCCTTACGTTGGTCAACAAATAACCCAACAGGGAACTCATTTTTATCAAGAGCTGCATGTATCAAGTTAATCATTCAAATAAGTACATCGTTAATGTTTTTTGGGGGTCTGACGCCATATTGGCAAGAACTAAGTATATTGTGTTTGGCTAGATAAGAGTAGAGCTGCTTGTAGATTAGTTTTTCAAATATTTTTGACAAGTTTGACAGAATAGATATAGGTCTGAAGTTGTTGACATAAGTGAGATCACCACATTTATGGACTGCGGTTACTCTGGCTTTTTTAAGAATATCTGGAAAGGTTTGGAGTTAAAGTGATTTGTTGTCGAGCAATGCAATGGCAGGAGCTAAAAATCTGGAGGATTTTTTGTAAATTAGAGTTGGTGTTTCCGCAAGATCTCTAGACTTAGTTTTAAGGGAAAGGATTATCTCATTAACATCAGTGGAATTAGCAGGTGTTAGGTACAGAGACTGTGGATAGTTACCTGTAAGGTAGTCCTGAACATTAGTACGGGAGGATGTTATATCCTTAGCAAGGGATGACCCAATGTATGAGAAGAACCTATTGAATTCAATAGCAGTATCAGAAGCTGAAAGCAAACCATCATTATTGGACAGGAGTATTGGTTTTTTATTTAAAATCTTTTTTGATCCCAATATTTGTGAAATAGTGCTCCATGTTTTCTTAATGTTGCCCTTTATTTGGGTAAATTTATTTTCGTAGTATTTAATTTTGGCTCTCCTAATTATTTTAGATAGCACTGATGAGTAATTCTTTGAAAATTCTTTGGAGACGATTCCTAACCTATACTTCTTCTCAAAGTCATGTTATTAATTAATAGATTTAAGTATCCCCTTTGTTAGCCATAGATTGTTTAGCCTTTTAGTTGTGACTTGTTTCGTTAGCATAGGACAGTGGGTGTTATAAAGGCTGAGAGTTTTTGAAGAAATGATTGCACTGCTAGGTTGTCCCCTATGTTCCCTAATTCGGTCTCCCAGATGATATTAGCAGCAGCAGCTATAAGATTGCATATAGAAGTTTCATTGTGCCACCTAAAGCTTATCTTCCTTGTATCTAAAGGTGGTTTGAAATGTTGGTTAGGAGAAATGTGGGGTAATGGTCTGTGGTTCTATCAATGATTATCCCTGAAGTAACTGGAGAGGCTATGTTAGTCCAGATGTGGTCAAGAGCCGTGGCAGTACTATCAGTGATTCTTGTAGGTCTAGTGATTAAGGGTATGAGGAAGCAGCAATTCATACAGTTTAGGAAACTAGCAACAGGAGGGTTAACAGGCACATAGAGGTCAATGTTAAAGTCCCTAGAAATAATTAAGAGGCTTTTGTTCAGTCTGTTCTCTAGTATTAGATTTCTAAGGTTAGAGTTGAATTCAGTCACATCAGTGTTAGGAATTTTGTATACTGCTCCCACAGTCAGGACAGCCTCGCCACCTTTGACTCTAAAGCAGGCAAAGATATACTCTCCACAGGGGTCTCTAGTTTTAATTACTTTTAAGCAAGTCAGTTCTTGGAGGTAGTAAAGAGCAGTACCACCACCTCTTTCAATTGGACGACAGTTGTGAATTGCTGAGTAGTTTGGTATATTTTAGAGTTGAGTAGTATCCTCTTTTAACAACGTTTCAGTAAGCACTACAAAAGAGAATTTATTGTCAACTGTTTGAATCAGGGTACTGACATCAGCAAAGTATTTGCTTAGAGATCTTACATTCAAGTTAATTACAGAAACATTGCGATTATATGTTAGAACATTGCTTACATCATGCGCTGTATAATACCGGCAATTTTGATCATTATAGTTATGATTGTTATAGATACTAGTTAAGAGGTTTAGTTCTGGGTCTATACTAGTTTGCATAAGTGGGCTGTTTGACAGAGAAAAGGCAAAAAAGACAATTATAAAAAAGAACTAGATATAAGAAATATACAAAACTATACAAAAAATGAGATAGGTTGCTTTAAGGTACTTTCAGGTACACTGAAGTAATAATTTGCACTAGGAGACACAGGCAAGCCTAGAGAACGATGGAGCAAGGGTGGAGAGGCTAGGCAACCTAAGTTACAAAGAAAAAAAGTTGAATAAAAATCCAAAAATAATATAAACTTAATGATAATTTCTAAAAAAAGCTTAGTTAGGATCCTAAAAAAAATTGAATGAACATAAAAAAATAAAAATGAACTAGAAAAAATAATTCCAATAGATACCAATACAAATCAAATTTACTTCGATGTATATTAATCACCTAAAGTAAAATTTGCTATACTAAAGTAATTACACTATAGCAAAGTTCTAAAATTACACTATAACAAAATGAGGTAGATTGCTTTGAGGTACACAGGTACACTGAAAGTAATGGTTTACACTGGAGAACACTGGCAACGCCAAGGTTCAATGGAGCAAGGGAGGCTAGGTAACCATGAAGTACAGGTTACCTTATGGAGTCCACTACCATCCATAGGACGAGTATGGGGTTCACTACCACCCACGGGATGGTTCTGGGGAACACAATTATCAACAGGATGAGTATGGGGTCCACTATTACCTGTAGGATAAATATGGGGGGTCCACTATCACCTGTAGAATACGTATGGGGTCCACTATCACCTGTAGGATAAGTATGGGGTCCACTACTGCCCCACAGGATGGGTATAATGCGTCCACTACCGCGCACAGGATGGGTACCTACAGCTCACGGGTTTGGGTATGAGGTCAAGTACAGCTCATGGAATGGGGTATGGGGTCAACTACATCTTACAGGTGTGGGTATGGGGTCAACTACATCTTACAGGTGTGGGTATGGGGTCAACTACTTCTTACAGGTGTGGGTATGGGGTCAACTACATCTTACAGGTGTGGGTATGGGGTCAACTACATCTTACAGGTGTGGGTATGGGGTCAACTACATCTTACAGGTGTAGGTATGGGGTCAACTAAATCTTACAGGTGTGGGTATAGGGTCCACTACAGCTTACTGGTGTGGGTATGGGGTAAACTACAGCTCATGGGATGGGGTATGGGGTAAGTACAGCTCATGGGATGGGGTATGGGGTCAAGTACAGCTCATGGGATGGGGTATGGGGTCAAGTACAGCTCATGGGATGGGGTA
Organism: Procambarus virginalis; assembly: GCA_020271785.1. NCBI lineage: Eukaryota > Metazoa > Arthropoda > Malacostraca > Decapoda > Cambaridae > Procambarus > Procambarus virginalis. Next base: position 3,828,932 of record WNGS01066681.1, on the reverse strand, counting down.
TGGGTCAACTACAGCTCATGGGATGGGGTATGGGGTAACTACAGCTCATGGGATGGGGTATGGGGTAAACTACAGCTCATGGGATGGGGTATGGGGTAAACTACAGCTCATGGGATGGGGTATGGGGTAAACTACAGCTCATGGGATGGGGTATGGGGTAAACTACAGCTCATGGGATGGGGTATGGGGTAAACTACAGCTCATGGGATGGGGTATGGGGTAAACTACAGCTCATGGGATGGGGTATGGGGTCAAGTACAGCTCATGGGATGGGGTATGGGGTAAACTACAGCTCATGGGATGGGGTATGGGGTCAAGTACAGCTCATGGGATGGGGTATGGGGTAAACTACAGCTCATGGGATGGGGTATGGGGTAAACTACAGCTCATGGGATGGGGTATGGGGTAAACTACAGCTCATGGGATGGGGTATGGGGTAAACTACAGCTCATGGGATGGGGTATGGGGTAAACTATAGCTCATGGGATGGGGTATGGGGTAAACTACAGCTCATGGGATGGGGTATGGGGTAAACTACAGCTCATGGGATGGGGTATGGGGTCAAGTACAGCTCATGGGATGGGGTATGGGGTCAAGTACAGCTCATGGGATGGGGTATGGGGTAAACTACAGCTCATGGGATGGGGTATGGGGTAAACTACAGCTCATGGGATGGGGTATGGGGTCAACTACAGCTCATGGGATGGGGTATGGGTCAACTACAGCTCATGGGATGGGGTATGGGGTAAACTACAGCTCATGGGATGGGGTATGGGGTAAACTACAGCTCATGGGATGGGGTATGGGGTAAACTACAGCTCATGGGATGGGGTATGGGGTAAACTACAGCTCATGGGATGGGGTATGGGGTAAACTACAGCTCATGGGATGGGGTATGGGGTCAAGTACAGCTCATGGGATGGGGTATGGGGTAAACTACAGCTCATGGGATGGGGTATGGGGTCAAGTACAGCTCATGGGATGGGGTATGGGGTAAACTACAGCTCATGGGATGGGGTATGGGGTCAAGTACAGCTCATGGGATGGGGTATGGGAGTAGGGCGATTAAGGACCAGAACCTTGCACGCCACCTGGACAGGTGGTGAGTTGGGGCGTGCCGTCTCAGTGCTCTCTCTCTCTGTCTGTCTGTCTGTCTCTGTCCTCACACCAATAGAGGTAGCCAAACCATTTAAAAGCCACACACCCATTATCTTAATGGAGGTTTGTGCCTGCCACCTCCTGCTGGGGTGTTGGAAATATCCAAAACTTTCATCCCTTATAGTACCTCAAGAAGAATTCTTGTACTAACAACAGTAATTTACTAACATTACTAACTTGAAGATTAATCATAATCATGCCTTCTACCACTGCACAATATTTCGCCAAAAGTTTCCTACTCCGTGGCGGTTGCATCAGCAAATTCGCAGGGGACAGATAACATCTACATTTCAGAGAATTAAATTTTATTCTCATTATGTATCAGTATCCTTTGCTAGGAATTAGTAACTGATACTATATAAACCAGTGATCACTTCAATTCGCGTTATTAGATGAAGATCACAAAATAACAGTGCATTCTGTTATTACCAATTATCATGGAGGAACGAAATTCTTCCTCCATTTCTCGTCCCTGTGAACTCTGTTCATATTAATTATTATATGACGAAAATATACATAACTTCACCTCCTTATATTAAAACCCAGCCTCATTGTCTCATGAAGAGAGCAATCATTAGGAAAAGAATTTTCGGTGTTATCGCGGCATGTTTTGGGCATGCGTCGAAGAGACTGGAATGAGGGAGGAGAGGAGCTCCGACATTAGGGCTTGAGGACGGCCATATTGATGCATGTTCAGCGTCCAGAAGCTCGTGAATTTCCAGCCTGTATTGAGTCATCTCGCAGCAGCAGGCGTCTAAGGCTGGGAGCGACTTCACCATCTAGCAGACACTGGTTCCGGCTAGCACAAACCTGATAAGTCCTACAGTATTTTGGTAAATTGTGGCCATAGTTTGTCAAACGCTAAGTAGATAGTCGTTACGATGCAAGGCCTCCTCTAAACAAAAAATCAGTCCTGTTCAGGACTGAGCCTTCCAATTATTTAGAGATAGAAAATAATTAATCATCTTCTTGAGGTTATCTTGAGATGATTTCGGGGCTTTTTAGTGTCCCCGCGGCCCGGTCCTCGACCAGGCCTCCACCCCCAGGAAGCAGCCCGTGACAGCTGACTAACACCCAGGTACCTATTTTACTGCTAGGTAACAGGGGCATAGGGTGAAAGAAACTCTGCCCATTGTTTCTCGCCAGCGCCTGGGAACGAACCCAGGACCACAGGATCACAAGTCCAGCGTGCTGTCCGCTCGGCCGACCGGCTCCCTATCATGAGGTAGACAATTTTCTACAAATCTATTGTGATTTCAGACTGTACTGAGTGACACGAGAGAAGATAAGCCCTTCTTCCACGTGACTTGGGACTGCATTTCGAAGCAAGCCGTGCGACGCATTGCCTTTGAAGCGTGCTTCTATCTCTCCTAAACAGCTAAGCTGTTTTAGTTATTAGTAGTACTAACCAATAGTACATTATTGATCTTTTAAATAAGATTTTTATCATTTAACAACTTTATCTTCATTTAATATTTACAGGTATTTACCATATATCTGAAATGGCATAATGAAGTTTAATTGATATTTATTTCATTGTACATTAATATATAATTTCATATCCATAAATATTTCTGATGAGGAACCAGCATCAGATTATTAGCGCTAGTGGTATATTAGTTTCTTAGCGCCTGTAACCCCCCCCCCGCATTTTGGCTGAGTAATTTTGACTCTTAATTTAATATACAGTCATATTAATATTATCAATTCTTAAGATCCAAAGGCACTAATTCATGGATTTATTTCAATACATTTGATCTATTTAGTTTCCACCTTTTCACAAAAGTGGTGGTCCTTCACAGTTATCGAATGTAATTATTATTTTTATTCAATATTCTGAGTCAGATTTTCCCACATGGGGGTTCACCATCATGGGTCTTTACAACCCCTGCTAAGCAAGCCCGCGAGAGTACTAAAGAGTGAGGAGTTGTGTGCATCGCTCTCATAGCCGTCAACCACAGCATCAGGTGCCACCCCCATCATCTCGCTGGTTCACCTGCTATTATACTTAGTCAATATGTCAGGCGAGATTGGGTGCCATTTCTTAAATCAATTATTCCATTTCGTGATCTGCCTCCACCCACCACACCCAGGAACCAAGGCACTTTCAATATTACTGTGAGGTATTCTGCCATGTTCTCCACATACAAAATTCTCACTCAGTCAGAGTGTGTTGACCGTGGTAAACATAATGTACTTACCTAGTTGTGCTTGCTGGGGTTGAGCTCTGGCTCTTTGGTCCCACCACTCAAATGTCAATCAACTGTATTCACCTAGCTGTGCTTGCGGGGGTTGAGCTCTGCTCTTTCAGCCTGCCTCTCAAATGTCAATCAACTGTTTCTACTACTACTATTATTTTTTTTTCCAACACCACACACACACCCCAGGAAACAGCCTGTGACAGCTGACTAACTCCCAGGTACCTATTTACTGCTAGGTAACAGGGGCATAGGGTGAAAGAAACTCTGCCCATAGTTTCTCGCCTGCACCCGGGATCAAACCCGACACCAAAGGATCACGTGTCCAGCGTACTGTCCGCTTGGCCGTCCGGCTCCCCAGTGAACCTGTTAACAGATTCCTGAGCTTATTAGGCTCTATCACATCTACACTTGAAACTGTGTATGGAGTCAGCCTCCACCTCCATCAATCACCAGTTGATTGACAGTTGAGAGGCGGGACCAAAGAGCCAGAGCTCAACCTTCGCAAACACAACTAGGTGAGTACATCATTTCCTAATGCATTCCACTTGTCAACTACTCTGACACTAATAAAGTTCTTTCTAATGTCTATACGGCTCATTTGGGCACTCAATTTCCACCTGTGTCCACTAGTGCATGTGCTCCTGGTGTTAAAGTCTGTGTTTATCTACCCTATCAATTCCTCTGAGAATCTTGTATGTGATGATCATGTCCCCTCTAACTCTTCTGTCTCCCAGTGACTGAGGTTTGATTCCCGTAGTCTCTCCATGTAGCTCATACCCCTCAGTTCGGGTACTAGTCTGGTGGCAAAACCTTTGAACCTTTTCCAGTTTAGTCTTATGCTTGACTAGATAAGGTCTCCATACTGGAGCTCCATACTCTAGGATTGGTCTGACATATGTGGTATACAAGGTTCTGAATGATTCCTTACACAATTTTCTAAAGGCCGTTCTTATGTTTGCCAACCTGGCATATGCCGCTGATGTTATCCTCTTGATACAGGTCTGGCATGATATCAACCCCCAGGTCTTTCGCTCTCTTTGACTCTTGAAGTATTTTATCTTTAAAATGACCTTGTATCTGGTCTCCTGCTCCCTACAAGTATCTTCATTTCATTACATTTGCTTAAGTTAAACTCTAACAACCATTTGTTCCACCATTCCTTCAGCTTGTCTAGGTATTCTTGAAGCCTCAAGCTGTCCTCCTCTGTCTTAGTCCTTCTCATAATTTTGGCGTCGTCAGCAAACATTGAAAGGAATGAGTCTATACCCTCTGGGAGATCATTTATGTATATCAGAAATAGGATAGGACCAAGTACAGAGCCCTGTGGGACTCCACTGGTGACATCACGCCAATCTGAGTCTCACTCCTCTCTGTAACTTTCTGCTTCCTATTTCTTAGGTACTTCCTTATCCACTGGAGCGCCCTACCAGTTACTCTTGCCTGTTTTCCAGCTTATGCATCAGCCTCTTATGGGGTACTGTGTCAAAGGCTTTCTGACAGTCCAAGAAAAGACAGTCCGCCCACCCTTCTCTTTCTTGCTTAATCTTTGTTACCTGATCGTAGAATTCTAATAAGCCTGTAAGACAAGATTTACCCTCCCTGAACCCATGTTGATGGGTTGTCACGAAGTCCCTTCTCTCCAGATATGTAACTAGATTTTTTTCTCACGATTTTCTCCATCACCTTACACGGTATTTAAATTAAGGACACTGGCCTGAAGTTCAGTGCCTCTTGTCTGTCACCCTTGTTGGATATTCGGACTACATTAGCCCTCTTCCTTATTTCTGGTAGGTCTCTCGTCTCCAGTGACCTACTAAACACAATGGAGAGTGGCAAGCAAAGTGCTTCTTCACACTCTTTCAATACCCATAGTGAGATTCCGTCCGTGCAACAGCCTTTCTCACGTCCAAATCCATCAGATGCGTCTTGACCTCATCTTTTGTAATTTAGAACCCTTCCAAGGC
>WNGS01066681.1:3807825-3818881 GCA_020271785.1 Procambarus virginalis | reverse complement strand
GATAGCTAGTGAAGATCGATTCTTGAGGCAGCATCAGTCACACAGCCGGGACCCACGTGGAGACCTGAAGACCTCACAGGATTACCGACGACACGCCGTGTATTCACCAGAGTGCTTGTGGGGGGCTGGCTGGTAAGTGTCTCTCATAAGTCTCCAACAGTGTGCAAGGTTTATATAATTTTTTTTCATATTTTTATCAGCCGATTTGCATGAAACTTATACACCTTACAAAATAAGGATTATGTAAGGATGCAAATTTGGAGGACTTGGTTGAAGTCAACTTCAACCACAGGTTTTTTTTTATTATTATTATTTTCTATCACAGACGTGGCCACACATTTACAATGCTAACCAGCATATATACATTTTCTTCTGTCCTCCATGGACAGGGTTAGAGATCAGTTAACATATAGTTCAGGGATTTTATTGAACATCAACCACAGAAGGTGATTCGGTACTTTTAAAATGCTAAGCTAACCTACACACGGAAATATATAGATACACAGATTTACGTATGCCTTACATAAAGTGTTTGAAGTGTTATTAATGTGCATTTACAAGGTGAAATGCAATTCTGATCACTTCCATAAGTACTTTATACACATACATACATACACACACATATATACGTACATATACATATATACATGCATATATTCACACACATGCATTCACATACATTTGTCTCTTTTACTCTGACAGGGTGAGATAGCTGACAGAGAAACTAGTGTGCAATTAAGCACTTAATCACTGAAGATGATTAAGGTGCTTTTACAAGCTCAGGTTATATAGTTATATCACAAACATACATTGTATAATTGATATATTACATGGTCAATCTTGGGTACAAGTCCAATATACATCAAGTGTTCCAGTACTCATATAGTAATACACAGTTCAGCATACCTTAGCCCAGGGGGCGAAAGTCAGCTAATATGGGACATTCTACATATAATGTTCAAGAGAGTGCATGTTTTCTCTTTCACAAAGTTGACACATTGTGTACTCGACATTTGGGTTTTGAGAAAGCTGCCAGATACGTCTATATCCCAGGCGTATTCTGGCCACTATAACATCACATTGCCGGGTTCTTGTTCTATTAGTCCCATATGTGAATGTCTCCTCACGATATCTATCATAATATTTAATGCTACAACTTTCAGGTCTTTGTGAATTTGTTAGGTCGGTGAGATCTTCATTAGACATTTGTTTAAGTATTCTCTTTGTCACTGCTAATGAAACACCCATATCAATTTCTACCACTGGTTTTCTACAGGCTGTCTTTGCAAGCATATCAACAGTGTCATGCCTTGAGATGCCAACATGTGGCATCAACCACAGGTGGCAGAATCTTTGATCTTATTTATTGTCAATTAACATAAAATTACTTCACAGCTTTCATTGTTTTTTTTTTTCAATTTACATGAAATTTACACCTTGTATGTAGGGTTTACGTCTCTACAGACTGTAAAAAGTACTTTTTTCCTAAGTTCATTTATTGATTTTATACATCATTTTCAAACATGAAATATTGGCATATATTTTTGGGGAACATTGACTACTTGTATTAGAAAAACTAAACATATTTTGGATAATCCTTTCAATACAAATACCTTATTATATGCTAATGTATTAGATGAGTGACATAGAAATGATTTCATTTGAAACTTGTGGTTTGTGAAATTTATTGAAAATGTGTAAAATTCGTTGGAAAAAAAACAATAACTCCCTTTCTATTTAGGGTGCGATACTGAAACATAGAACAGTTGCAGCCCTTCTTATATACAACTAGTAAAAAAAGTTTGTTGATATTAAACAACATTTACGGACTCTTGGAATATCAAATAGGTATTTGTTACTGGTGTAACAAATACCAATGAGTTCTGTTACAACCTTCTAGGAAGCTTCTAAGTTCAGGATTGACATTTCAGTTCAGAGTTTTAAATATACAGAGTATCTTATCTTGAGATGATTTCGGGGCTTTTTAGTGTCCCAGTGGCCCGGTCCTCGACCAGGCCTCCAGGAAGCAGCCTGTGACAGCTGACTAACACATAGGTACCTATTTTACTGCTAGGTAACAAGGGCATAGGGTGAAAGAAACTCTGCCCAATGTTTCTCGCCGGCGCCTAGGATCGAACCCAGGACCACAGGATCACAAATCCAGCGTGCTGTCCTCTCAGCCGACCGGCTCCCCAAATAGTAAATTTGGAAATTTTCCAAAATGAGAAATGAGTATGCATGAGAAGAGGTGCAGTGACTTAATATCAAACGTATTCAAAGATTTGAGTAAGGGTACCGAGTGCTGTCTGGAGCCAGAGTTAGATATTATTCTAATAGCAGCTTTGTGTTGAATAATTAGAGGATGTAAATGATTTTGTGTAGTAGAACCCCAAACACAAATACCATAATTGAGATAAGGATAGATGAGAGAGTAATAGAGCGTCATCATGGTAGGGTGAGGTACATAATATCTGATCTTAGAAAGAATGCCAACAGTTTTAGAAACTTTTTTTGATATATTTAGAATGTGTCCCTGGAAATTCAGCTTGTTGTCGATGAGAACACCAAGGAACTTTCCATCTACTTTGTTACTAATTTGGATATTGTTAATTCTTAGATTAATTTAATTTGAGGATTTATTGCCAAACAAAATATAGAAAGTTTTGTCAATGTTAAGGGCGAGTTTGTTGGCAGTTAGCCAAAGATGGACTTTATTTAGTTCAGTGTTCGCTGTGACATTAAGAGCAAGAGGGTCAGGACTGGAGAAAATGAAGATTGTGTCGTCAGCAAATAGAATTGGTTTGAGGTGCTGAGAGGCATTTGAAAGGTCATTAATGTAGATGAGAAAGAGGATAGGGCCAAGTATGCTGCCCTGAGGAACACCAATGTTGATGGGCAGGGTGGGAGAAATTGAATTATTCACAGAAACATACTGGAGCCTATCAGTAAGGTAAGACTGAAGATATTGGAGAGAATGACCTCTGACTCCATAATGATGTAATTTAAGAAAAAGGTTTTGTTGGTCGAGTTTCAAAAGCCTTACGTTGGTCAACAAATAACCCAACAGGGAACTCATTTTTATCAAGAGCTGCATGTATCAAGTTAATCATTCAAATAAGTACATCGTTAATGTTTTTTGGGGGTCTGACGCCATATTGGCAAGAACTAAGTATATTGTGTTTGGCTAGATAAGAGTAGAGCTGCTTGTAGATTAGTTTTTCAAATATTTTTGACAAGTTTGACAGAATAGATATAGGTCTGAAGTTGTTGACATAAGTGAGATCACCACATTTATGGACTGGGGTTACTCTGGCTTTTTTAAGAGTATCTGGAAAGGTTTGGAGTTAAAGTGATTTGTTGTCGAGCAATGCAATGGCAGGAGCTAAAAATCTGGAGGATTTTTTGTAAATTAGAGTTGGTGTTTCCGCAAGATCTCTAGACTTAGTTTTAAGGGAAAGGATTATGTCATTAACATCAGTGGAATTAGCAGGTGTTAGGTACAGAGACTGTGGATAGTTACCTGTAAGGTAGTCCTGAACATTAGTACGGGAGGATGTTATATCCTTAGCAAGGGATGACCCAATGTATGAGAAGAACCTATTGAATTCAATAGCAGTATCAGAAGCTGAAAGCAAACCATCATTATTGGACAGGAGTATTGGTTTTTTATTTAAAATCTTTTTTGATCCCAATATTTGTGAAATAGTGCTCCATGTTTTCTTAATGTTGCCCTTTATTTGGGTAAATTTATTTTCGTAGTATTTAATTTTGGCTCTCCTAATTATTTTAGATAGCACTGATGAGTAATTCTTTGAAAATTCTTTGGAGACGATTCCTAACCTATACTTCTTCTCAAAGTCATGTTATTAATTAATAGATTTAAGTATCCCCTTTGTTAGCCATAGATTGTTTAGCCTTTTAGTTGTGACTTGTTTCGTTAGCATAGGACAGTGGATGTTATAAAGGCTGAGAGTTTTTGAAGAAATGATTGCACTGCTAGGTTGTCCCCTATGTTCCCTAATTCGGTCTCCCAGATGATATTAGCAGCAGCAGCTATAAGATTGCATATAGAAGTTTCATTGTGCCACCTAAAGCTTATCTTCCTTGTATCTAAAGGTGGTTTGAAATGTTGGTTAGGAGAAATGTGGGGTAATGGTCTGTGGTTCTATCAATGATTATCCCTGAAGTAACTGGTGTGAGGAGATGTAGAATCTCCTCAGCTAGTTTTCCTAGTTTCTAGAATAGGCTAGTCGCTCTAGGGACTCTAGAAACTGAAGCTTTCAAATTTACATATACTTGTTGGGTGTCATATGAAGCTTATGTTAAATGCTGTCAGTTAAAACTAATTAGAGGTCTGTGATGGCTCTGTAGAGAGAATTACAGCAAAAATTTTCCTGTTCTGTAAAACAGAGAGATTTGAGAGTGAAGGTGGGGGAGGTAGGTCTCCAGAACCGTTAGAGGTGGAGGGGGGACAGTGGGGCGAACGCTGCCTCCCCCCCACCAAGTGAGACAACAGCCACTGTCTTGAGGCCTACCCCTCCCTGTGACGTCACGCCACGCCACAGGCGAGGGGCACTTGTGATTGGTCTAGGCACCCCTGCTCCTATGCCGAGTTTTGGCGCGAAGAGCTGTTATTGGAAGCGGCATGAGGAACAGTGCCGGCTTCCTGCTGATTGGTCAAGACAAGGTAGGGGGAGAAATATGGGGATGTGGAGTCTCTCTAGCCGCCAAGAGTTTAGTTTGAATTGGGCAGCCAGGGTATAAGCAGTGTCTAGGTGGGGGGGGGGTGGCGGGCCTGCCATCCCCCCCCACCACCGTTATCACTCCTGTCGTGCAGTTTATTCATATTGCATGGCACTCCAGCCACCCTGGGTGTGTCGAAGCCCAAATTTGCGAGAAACTGGGACTTGGACTTTGAATTCCGCCCGACGTCGTCCATGGGGAGGTGACGCCGGCCAGTGTCACTCCTGTCACCCCAGTGTAAGAGCGAGTCATGCTCTAGTGTGTTGGGGGTAGTGGTGATTTCCCCAGCCACATGTGTGTATGCCACACGGCTACCCGCCGCCCGCGGCCACCCGCAACCCGCGGCCACCCGCCGCCCGCGGCCACCCGCCGGCCGCCCAGCCACCCACCCACCTTACCCCGCGCGCGAGCAGCCCGGGTGGGGGGGTGCTGTGACGTCACGCGCCACCCGTGGCCACCCTCCTGAAGGCCACGCAGTGGCCACATGTTGGCCACCACCTTCAGCCACCCCCTTGGCCACATTCCCAGGACAGCCTAAGGCCACTTCTTGTCGACGCACGAGGAGCAAGCTAAGTGTTGACAGCCAGGTGGTAAGGACCTGGGAAATGAGGAAATGTGTGGACGGAAACGTGAGTACTTTAACAGTGTATAACAGGGTCTCAGTTAAAAGAGAATAAGAGAAAAGTTGTGTGGGCCCCTAGCCCGGCCAGGCTAGGGAAGCAGCTGAGACACCTGTCAGTGGCACGCCCAGGTGACTGTGGGGCAGTACCTGGAGAGGGAAATTGTCACTGTAAATCATGTAGTGATATAATTGTACATCTGTAGAGATGTTGTGTGTAGACTGACTAGAGTATGGGACCAGTCAGTGTAGAAAATAATCATATAAATGATCCAGTCTGTCGATTCTGTATAATCGTCCAGCCTTGGTTAGTGCCATGGTACCTCATTGTGTAATTAGGCCAGGTTAGAGTTAATTAAGCAGGCCCGTGGGGCAGGGTTATTAGTGGATATCCTGAGGTCTGTGTATTGTCCTGGTGATGAATTTACATTGTTTATGGAGGCCATTTCCATATGTTTCATTTGCATGTTGCATGTATTATGTTGTGTGGTGAGTCAGTAGATGTGATCGCTGACTGATTGCCTAATGATGTCATTAGCATGGGGGGCATGCTGACGGTATCATTATGTGCAGGTTTGTGCAGTGTATCAGGTATACGTTATTACTGTCCTAGGAACTGTGTTGAGGATTTAAAGGGACCCTTTGAGTATTCAGGGAAATTCTCAGTCACTTAATGGGAGCGAGCAATTTGTTAATTTGCCTAATTATGGGAGAATTAGTGCCAGCTGTCCGCGTAGAGCGACGGTGCCTTATATTAACGTAAATTGTCTTGCTGAAGCCACCGGGATCGGGCGATCTTTTGCAACGTTTGCAAGATTAGTGGGGCAGTAATATGGGGATACCTTGAGTGTTGCAAAACCGTGTGTCACTACTGTGTGGGCATAGTAATTAACGAGTTGCAGTAGTCGCAACCGTATGTGGGCAGTGCTATTTTTTGTTGTTGTGCATACCATTATATGTGTGACCTATGTAACCTTAGGGTTACTTTGTTTCTTTAAGTTGTGTTGAGAACTTGAGGATTCAGTGAGTTAATTAGGGGTAATTAACTGGATAAGGGGGTGCACACTTGAAGTTGTTGAATGAGTGAGGGCTGTTATGGGAGAACAGTGTTGAACTTGAGCTTGTGGGAATACGTTTCCGGTGCAATTAATTGTCCGTGTGACAATTAATTGACCACTCTAGCTAATTATGTAATTAGCATTCTCATCATGAATTCACGTAGTGGGAGAGGATCTGTCAGAGTCTGTCAGTGATAGTGTTAACGTCAGTTGCTCGAGACTAACTGCCTTTCGGGGTTGGGGCAATTAGTGGCTCATGATAATTAGTGGAGTAATTAACGTCTGGAGTCTTGAGGACTCAGATGACTCGGTAAAGCGAGGTCATGGGGTTAGCATAATACGTTATATTAATCATATTCTGTCTGGTGACAGTGGATTAAGTTGCACTCATTGTTAATTAGTAATTAACTCCTCTTCCGTGAATTCACAGTGTTTGATGAGACCTGCTTAGGCAGTGCGGAGTGAGACGTATTTATGTATGATTAATTATCGGTCCTGGTGACAGTTAATTAATTGCTCGAGGTTAATTAGGGTAATTAGCACTCATAGTAAGTAAAAGTAATTAATGATACACAGACTGTTGAGAAGCCACCCACTTGGGGTAGGCTTAGTTAACGTAACTCAATTGGGATGTAATTAGTGGTCCGTTTGACCTTAATTAAGAATTACTCACTGAATACTTGCAAGGAGTCAAGTGTGATGTAATTTAAGAGTTTGAGTTATTGTGACAAGAGGACTTGTGTTAACGTAGAGTACTATCATGTTGTTGTCTAGCGTGAGACACTTGTTATGTGATTAAAGTAGTACTTGTTGCTGACTGCTGTGATCAGTCAATTTCCATCATTATTCACATAATCAATGTTGTAATTGATTAAGGCAATTTCTTTTGGTTATCGTCTAGTGACGAGGGTAAAGTAACTTAGGGATGAGTGGAGCTGTGTCCCAGAATCCCACCTTGCCTGACTTTGTTCACTTTAGTTGTGATAGGGGGAGTCACTGTTAGACTACCCACCTGATTACGGGGGTCGCTCCTGTTGGGCGGGAGGACCTTAAGCTTGTGATTAGAGTAGCTGCCACTAGGAAGTCGTGTCACTATTGATTGCTTGCTTGTGTCATCAGTGGATAACTTTGGTCAGTTAGTTCATGTTGTCAGCCCGAAGTGTCAGCAGGATGGAGCCTGCTGTCATTTCTCGAGGGGCTGTTGAATAGCTGTGTTGCAAATGCCACTGGATTGACATTAACGTAATTAAATCACTCGCTGTGGTGTAACTTAGTCTGTGATATTTTTCTTTGAATTTGCAATATTGCGTCATCAGTGGGCACACCTGTGTTCAGGTTAGTTCAGTATGCAGCCACACAGCAAGGGTTGCTATTTAGCTGTTGGTTATGGTGCCACTGGATGGACATTAACGTAAAGATTAATTTGAGGAAGGGTGCTGGAGTTGCCAGTGAACCCATTAGTTATTGATGTCATTGAAAGGCTACTGATTTGATTGCATTGCAACCGCTATTGCAGGTGTAGACTGCACTGAGGCGTAGAACAGTTAGGAGGTTACTGGAGACGTGTTTCAGAACTCACTGTGTCATTTGTTGTAATTGTGATTATAGATCTGTTAGTTCTTGCTTGCTTGTTGATTCCTCTGTGGGCACGCTTATGTTCGAGTTAGTTCATTATGCAGTCCGAGGGGCTGGTGTCTAGCTGTCATTGATAGTGTCACAGGAAGGACTTCGAGTAACGTCATTGACATTCTTTTGTTTTGATGTAGTAGTCTAGTCTCTTGTTATAATAAATTGTTATTTTGTTAACGGTCTTTGATGTCAACCTTCAACTATCCTGTGCCACTCCCATGTTCTGATATATTGATATTGTTGTTTTGATCTTTGATATGACGGCTGTGCTCTTGGGAATTCGAATTCCAATTCATAGCGCCACAACAAATATAAAATTTGATTGTGAGAACCCGTCGGTTACCCTTTATTGGTTTTAACGTCATGTTTAACTAGGAGGAACCAGCGGCCTATTGTGGACAGGTTTTCACCCCTGCTGGTGGAAGCCTGGCGGTTTGCTCCCGCTTCTCCTTTTTCTACTGGACTCATGCTTAACTGCCAAGAGCAGCCTTTAAACTTGTAGTCCACCTCCTAAGGGAGGTAGGCGTAGAGAAAAATCTCACAGCTGGCGCCCAACGTGGGGCTATGCAACTTGGGTTCGAGCCCATGCAGGGCAGTCTCATTGATTTTTAAAGTAACATAAAAGTTATCATTACAGAACAATGTGGGCCAGGATGGTTGAAGGTATGTTTTGTGCACGGTTGTCACACACAGGTACACACACACCACACACACTGTAGGAAAGAGGTATTTCATGGTAAATATGGTGAAATCTGTCTGGCTTTTCGTGGCTGCTAGCTAGGGGACATTGACACACTCGTGAGTGAGTGGGGTCAGCTCAGCAGCAGGTGTCGTGGACACCAAGCCAGCGTGCAACAGTGGTTGCAAGGGGTGCACTCAGGATATGCCTGAGGTGCAAGACACCACCTACCTGAGGGTAGACGAAGCTTCTAGAAGTGACCTCAAGCGTGAGAGGTCTCATTGGACGACAGTGTAGTTGTCAAGGGTGTCATAAGAGTGTAGTTGTTAGATACACCTTAGGATCTTAGTGGGAGGTCGCGCCACCAGCTAAGGATCCGAGTTGTCTTCTTTAGAGAAAGGAGAGTAATTATCTGTAGTTAGACAGGTGAGGGAATTCTTGCCAGAGTGGGGACTGTACAACCCCAGGAAGAATTCATGGTAGTCACTTGAGAGGTTGAGCAGAGGCTCCCGACTGAGAGGTTGAGCAGAGGCTCCCATTTTCAGAGGTGACAGCAAGGCCGAGTTCGAGCCTGATGGTGAGAGCGCAGCAAGTCAGTGCTGGCTCAAGAGCAGATTGCAAGGGGGCAATCTCACACAGGGAAGGGAAGCAAGCCCACCCTAGTGCACTTAACCTGGTGACAAGGTATGAAGGTAAAGATGCCTAGCATGGCAGTACTGAGAAAGACGATTCGATGGATGCATACATCGATCGCCTTTTGAAGAAAGGCTGAAAATGCAAGATGGCAAAGGTCATTTTGGGCTGGTGATTTTCCATGGTTCAGATCCCCAGCAGCATAATGATTCTGTTCTTTAAGGATTGCCTTGGTAAAGGGTTATAGTAGATCTGCAGAGGGAATGCTGATCACATTCCAAGTTAGGTCCAGGTAGAAACGGACCGGGAGTTTGACAGATGTCAAGAGTTTCGCTCATGTCCTTGTTAGAGGAGCGAGACCGAGGAAAAGCAAGGGAGAGACCCCAAGCTCAGTAGGGTGAGTGTAGGTGCTTGTAGAAGGGCTTTCTCCCAGATAGTTCAGTCGGTAGAGCAAGACCGGCTTGTGTTTGACAGTTGGACAGGTAGGGTGATCCTGTCAACTTGTTGCAATGTCAGGTGGAAAACTGACAGTAAGTTCTTAGTAGGCTGAGGGGAGGTAAGAAGTACTTCACCGGTAAGGCCACACCAATGTGTTGCTCATGTGTCCAGTATGACACAGACCGAGGATGGAAATGGGAGGTTCAGTGATGGAAATGGTTGCGAGGTGTTGAACCGGCCAGGACCAGAGCTAGAGCCAAACATGTTACCACTCCAAGGTCAGGCAGCACCACCAGGGTGATCCGGTGGTAGTGCACAGAGACCCTCAGGCCAGTGATGTATAGGAAACAGAGGTACACACTTCACACTTGTTTAGCTAGTACACCTGTTGGGCAGGTGTGTGCAGAAAAACTAGCTGGTGTTTTGAATGTATTTTCCTTGCAGGAAAATATATTCTTTAGTGGGAGGTAGTGTGAGGAGATGTAGAATCTCCTCAGCTAGTTTTCCTAGTTTCTAGAATAGGCTAGTCGCTCTAGGGACTCTAGAAACTGAAGCTTTCAAATTTACATATGCTTGTTGGGTGTCATATGAAAGCTTATGTTAAATGCTGTCAGTTAAAACTAATTAGAGGTCGTGATGGCTCTGGAGAGAGAATTACAGAAATTTTCCTGTTCTGTGAAACAGAGAGATTTGAGAGTGAAGGTGTGAGAGGTAGTATAAAAAACCGTTAGGTGGAGGGGGGACAGTGGGGCGAACGCTGCCTCCCCCCACCAAGGGAGACAACAGCGTTGTGTTAGGCTACCCACCCTGTGACGTCACGCCACGCCACAGGCGAGGGGCACTTGTGATTGGTCTAGGACACCCTGCTCCTATGCGAGTTTTGGCGCGAAGAGCTGTTATTGGAAGCGGCATGAGGAACAGTGCCGGCTTCTGCTGATTGGTCAAGACAAGGTAGGGGGAGGAGATATGGGGATGTGAGTCTCTCTAGCCGCCAAGAGTTTAGTTTGAATTGGGCAGCCAGGGTGTGAGCAGTGTCTAGGTGGGGGTGGCGGGCCTGCCACCCCCCCCACACCGTTATCGCTCCTGTCGTGCAGTTTATTCATATTGCATGGCACTCCAGCCACCCTGGGTGTGTCGAAGCCCAATTTGCGAGAGAAACTGGGACTTGGACTTTGAATTCCGCCCGACGTCGTCCATGGGGAGGTGACGCCGGCCAGTGTCACCCTGTCACCCCAGTGTAAGAGCGAGTCATGCTCT
>WNGS01066681.1:3782394-3792547 GCA_020271785.1 Procambarus virginalis | reverse complement strand
TCCTGGTCAAAACGTTTTGTGCTATGCTGGACGTATCTTTAATGTAGCATCTTGTACTTGTAGTAGTTGACGTACTTATATAGGGAGAGCAGCTCAATCTCTCTTGAGATATTATCATCACAGAGTTAAAACTAATGTAGATATATGATCGAACCTAACCTACCCTACTTAACCTAACCTAAACTAACACAATTAAGTCAATAATATATGTTCTTAATATAATATAATATAATAATAATAATTCAAATAAGTTAATTGGAAACAATTTATTGAAAATAAAGAAAATCTCTCGGCCTATTAGGCAAATCAGGCCTTGCATAGTAGGCCGAGAAGCGTGTTTCTGGCTACTAGGTACGACATATATATATATATATATATATATATATATATATATATATATATATATATATATATATATATATATATATATATATATATATATATATATATATACATATATACTCAACTATATATATACATATATAGTTATACATATATAGTTGAGGCAACTATCTATTGCCTCGACTATATAGTTGAGGCAATAGATAGTGGTAAGGATTGCGATGTTGTGTACCTTGACTAGCTTTGCAAAGCTAATCAAGGTACACAACGCACTGTGGCAAAGCTTTGGTACAGTGCCACATGAAAGACTGCTTAAATGATAGAGGGTCATGGTATTGGGGGTGCTATATTAAGTTGGATTAGGGCATGGCTATACCAAAGGAAACATAGAGTTAATATAAATGGGGTTAAGTCTGAATGGGAAAATGTTGTAAGTGGAATGCATCAAGGCTTTGTCCTGGGACCTCTGTTGTTTATAATATATATAAATGATTTAGAATCAGGTTTGAGTAGCAACATTTGCAAATTTGCTGATGATACAAAAATCAGTAGAGAAATAAACATGGAAGAAGACTCACTATCTCTTCATGTCGATCTAAATAAGGTTTTGATATGGTCAAAAGATTGGCAGATGCAGTTAGTATTCGATCTATTCAATTTATAAGTTATACTACCTTCCTATGCTTTGCTTAGAATATTTTTAAATAAGTTATATTTTGAATCCACATCGAAATTTACGTCTCCTATCGCTGGATTCACGTCTCGTTCCAAGAGCAGCCAACCCCCATGCCCAAACTTTCCAATCTATTTGACCCAAAACATTTCTTAGGCTATTGAAATAATCTTTTCGAAAATAAGGCACTTTAACAGAATTTTCCCCTACAGATCTATTACATTCAATACTGAATCTGATTTCTTTATGATCCCTGTTCCCTAGCTCACTCCCTATTTCGATGGCATTAATTTGCGTTTCCCTGTTAGTTAACACTAAATCTAAAATATTATTTACCTGTGTTTGTTCCTTATGTGTTGTGTAAGAAAGCAATCGTCAATTAATTCTTGAAAATCTTCTGCTTCATTATTCCCTGTTCTGTTAAACCAATTTATTCCACTAAAATTAAAGTCACCCATGACAAATACTGCTAGTCCTAGATGTTCTAGATATTTCGCCACATAGATGCTTTGCTTCCATCCTGTCTAAGTTTGGTGGCCTGTATATAACTCCTATTATAAGATTATTTGCTTTTTCGTTTAATTCTATCCAAATAGTTTCTGTTTGTGGCTCAGTTTTAATTCCATCTTTGAGATTACATTTCAAATTTCCCAAACATATATAGCTACTCCTCCTCCCCGTCTAATATATCTATCTGCGTGTACTAGTTTAAATCCATTTATTTGATATTCAGCTAATAGTTCTCTATTTTCTACATTCATCCACGTTTCGGTTAGTGTAATAATATCTATATTTTTCTGTGCAGACAAGAGCATTTAAATCATTTATTTTATTTCTTAATTTTCTACTGTTAGTGTAATATACCTTAATTGTATTGTTATTTTGAGGTCCTTCTCTTCCCTAATCATTTTGCCAATTTGTTTCACCCACAAACACTCACTTTTATTACCTCTTTCCTCCATTTCAATTCCCATACCACTATCTACTAGCAGTTTAAACCCAAACTCAAACAAACGCCTCCAACCACTGGTTCCAACGAGTTCGCAACAGCAACAACCCCAGCCCTCGATAGATGCACCCCATCGCGAGCATACATTTCGTTTCTTCCATAGAAGTGTTCCCATTTGTCTATGAAAGATTTTACATTTCATTTTCGATATTTCCAGCCGGCAATTGACACCAAGTGCCCTCGACAACCATTCATTCCAACTTCCTTTCTTTGAAGAATGCCACATACGATCGGGATTCCTCCCTTGCTTCTAACTAGTTCTATGGCTGTCTTAAATCTCAGTATTAGTTCCTCACTCCTAACTCGCCTAACATCATTTCCACCTGCACTATTACCAATAATTGGTTTATTTCTATTACCAGCCATAATATCATTCATGTTGCCAACAGTATCTCCAATTCCAGCTCCCGGATAGCAAACTCTTAACCTGTTCTCCCTATCTCTGGCACAAAACGTTCTGTCTAAATACCTTACCTGGGGATCTCCCGCAACAAAAATTCCCTTGGTTCCTTCTTTTATCTTTTGAGCACTTTGAGTGACCTGCGCTTTGTTGCTCCTCGTTGCTTTGCCTTTGCCTCCTCGTTGAACTGCAGGTTCACCACAGCACTCGTCCTCCAACACAGCAAATGCGTTAGACGTCCTTAGGATATCATTAGGCGGCTTTGTCAAAGTCTTCTTAAGCCCCCCCCCCCCTGTCCTTTACAACTTACCAAGACGAGGCCTTTTTAATACCTGTCGCCTTTGTTTCTTCCTTTGCTTTTCTTCTCTGTTTCTTCTCGTAAGGAATCCAAATCTGTCCTCAGAGCTTTAACGAGATTCATCAGTTCCTTCACTACACCTTCCATTGTTGCTATAATAATTATAGCAACATTAAGCTTTGTTAATCTCTCTTCATATGACAGGTTTCAAATTAAGGATTAACTTTGTCACCCGATACTAAACACGTTCAAGTGAATTTATATCCATTCTATAGTACAGCGACCAAAACTGAACTGCAAATTCTAAATGGGGTCTAACCATAGCTGGATATAGTTGGAAAATAACACCAGGTGTCTTCGATTCGATTCGACTAACGCTTCGATTAATAAATCCCAGTGTCCTATTTGCCTTATTATGAACATTCATGCATTGGTCTTTTGGTTTTAATTTTTACTAATCAAAACTCCCAGATAACTTTGAACATAAGAACAAAGGCAACTGCTGAAGGCCTATTCGCCCATACGATTCAGCCCTTATTTAAAAACCACTCAATCCCACTCATATACATGTCCAACCCACACTTGAAAAAATTGAGGGACCCCCACCTCCACCACGTTACGCGGTAATTGGTTCCACAAATCAACAATCCTGTTACCTAACCAGTATTTCCCCAAGTTTTTCTTAAATCTAAACCTATCCAATTTATACTCATTGTTTCGTGTTCTGTCTTGTGTTGATACTTTTAACACCCTGTTATAATCCCTTGTATGTCCATTCATCCACTTGTAAACCTTTATCATGTCACCCCTAACTCTTCGCCTTTCCAGTGAATGCAATTTAAGCTTTGTTATCTTCTTCATATGAAAGATTTATAATTTGGGGAATTAACTGTCATCCTACACTGGACACGTTCAAGTGAATTTATATCCATTCTATAGTACGGCTACCAAAGCTGAACTGCATAATCTAAATGGGTCCTAACCAGAGCAAGATATAGCTGAAGAACAACACCAGGTTTCTTGTTACTAACGCTTCGATTAATAAATCCCAGTGTATTATTTGCCTTATTACGAACATTCATGCTTAATTTTTTAAATTTATTTTAATTTAATTTAAAAATTTATTTAAAAGGAAATTTAAAAAGGTTTTAAATTCTTACTAATCATAACTCCCAGATCCCTTTCGCAATCCGACTTTCCCATCTCAACACTATCTAGCTCGTATCATCATTACCTAGCCTCAGAACTTTACATTTATCAGCATAAACTGCATCTGCCAATCTTTGACCATTTCAAAATCCTATTAGATCAAGTTGAAGTAATAGTGAGTCTTCTTCCGTGTTAATTTCCCTACCGATTTTTATCATCGGCAAATTTGCCAAATATGCTACTCAAACCTGAATCTAAATCATTTATATATATATAATATAATATATATAAATATTATATAATATTATAATATTATATATAGATATATATAAGGTCCGAGTCGAGCCTTGAGAGGACTTTCCTTTGGTATAGACATGCCCTAAACCAACATAGCACCCCAATACCATGAGCCTCTTACATCCTATGGCAGTTATCCTATGTAAGTAATTTACATAGTTATTATGTAACTCTAGTATATTATTTATATTATATTATATTATAGTATATTATATTTATATTATAGTATATATGATTTATATTATAGTATATTATAGTTATGTATATTAGTACGGCTTCCCAGACAGTTAAGCCAAGGTCAGCACACACGCACATCCTACACGGAGTTAAGGTAGCAGTCACATCCCACCCAGACAGTTAAGCCAAGGTCAGCAGTCACATCCCACCCAGACAGTTAAGCCAAGGTCAGCACACACGCACATCTACACGGACTGCTAAGGTCAGCAGTCACATCCCACACCACAGTTAAGCCAAGGTCAGCAGTCACATCCCACCCAGACAGTTAAGCCAAGGTCAGCACACACGCACATCCTACACGGACTGCTAAGGTCAGCAGTCACATCCCACCCAGACAGTTAAGCCAAGGTCAGCAGTCACATCCCACAGACAGTTAAGCCAAGGTCAGCACACACGCACATCCTACACGGACTGCTAAGGTCAGCAGTCACATCCCACCCAGACAGTTAAGCCCAGGACAGCAGTCACATCCCACCCAGACAGTTAAGCCAAGGTCAGCACACACGCACATCCTACACAGACTGCTAAGGTCAGCAGTCACATCCCACCCAGACAGTTAAGCCAAGGTCAGCACACACGCACATCCTACACAGACTGCAGTCAGCCCACCCTGACAAGGACCGCTGGCAGGGCAGGGCTCGACCGGCCGCCTCAGAGCCAGACAGACAACTAAGCCAATCATGCCACCGAGGAACGGCCAGTTGTGTTATATTTGGAAGTTATATTTATATTCCACGTGTTAAAAGTATTGTTTATTATTTTTCCGCGTTACTTTTGTTCTTAAAGTTATTAAATCACATCCCATATATATATTTTCGTTGAAAACGACAGAAAGGTTTAGATTTATGATTGAGTGGACGAATCTTTTCAATATTCCTCATGTTTTCCTTCACTGAAGCAGGAAAATTAAAAATAAACTCTCTAAAGTTCATTATTCCTTATTATTTGGGTCTAACGCCTAATGATGTATTTCGTAAGGTCTCGCCTCAAATTCTTAAAGATAAATTCTTTAATAAATAGATAAATATATAAATTCATAGATAAATTCTATGTAGCACCTGATTATTTCCTCTAATGGTGAGGTGGTAGGTGGCATGGATGAATGACATACATTGGGTATTAATGGGGGTTCCCGTATAATGGGGTCCTGTATAATGGGATCCTGTATAATGGGATATTAATGGGGTAGTAAATTAAGACCGTGACATGTTGGCATTTTATGTTCTTCTGGTTGCTTCCGTTCCTGTTGTAGGGTAATTCTGTCCAGCTTCTGCATTGGCCCGGGGGACTTAAAGTGGGTAGAGTGTAACTCTGTGTTAGCCGGTTATTGATTGCTGGTCTAGATTTCTTGATATAAAGCACTTCACTGATGTCTAATCTTCTGTTGTCATTGTATCTGTCAAATATTTCGGTGTTGCTCGTCAAAATATCCCTGTGTACCTGTTGCCGACATTGGTGTTGATATTTGGTCAACACTGGTCATACATGACCCGTCAGTCATCACCGATCATACATGATCCGTCAGTCATCATTGTTCATACATGATCCGTTAGTCATCACTATTCATACATGAAGCGTCAGCCTTCACTGCTCATACATGAACCGTCAGTCATCAGTGTTCATACATGAAACGTCAGTCAACACTGTTCATACATGAAACGTCAGTCAACACTGTTCATACATGACCGTCAGTCAACACTGTTCATACATGACCGTCAGTCAACACTGTTCATACATGAGCCGTCAGTCAACACTGTTCATACATGACCGTCAGTCAACACTGTTCATACATGACCGTCAGTCAACACTGTTCATACATGAGCCGTCAGTCATCACTGTTCATACATGACCGTCAGTCAACACTGTTCATACATGACCGTCAGTCAACACTGTTCATACATGAGCCGTCAGTCAACACTGTTCATACATGAGCCGTCAGTCAACACTGTTCATACATGACCGTCAATCAACACTGTTCATACATGAGCCGTCAGTCAACACTGTTCATACATGACCGTCAGTCAACACAGTTTATACATGAACTGTTAGTACTCAGATTGTATGACGGCTGGAATTTAGCTAATCACAATCGAATAAGCCTCCGACGTCATTCTCTACAGAATGCTGGTACTAGCCGTTGTGGTGGCAAGTCAGTATTCTCACAGACCCACAGTAGGTAGGACCTCGGCAGGCCAGATTACTTGTTTAACTTGTTACCTTACTCAATATACTGCTGAAGTGATCAACTGTGTATTCTCTTCCAAATAACCAATCATGGAACCAGATATAGGAATATGTACAGGTGACATTAACTGTCTGCCAACGTTATTAGCTCGATTATTAACTTGTTTACGTAGCTGCTGACAGAGATTTTCACTTTCACACAATTTGGCTCTTAGGTCTTCAATCTCTGAGATATCCCTGCACAACTGTGGCCATGTCTGAGTCTTCACAGGTAATCCAGCCACTAGTAGCCATCTCTGTCAATAGCATAGTGTTTTTAGCTGTTAGCACTTCAACAGTTTCTTGTAATGCTTTAATTCATTTTCACATATTGTTGATTTCTGAAGAAAGCATCTGGTTCTTGTGATACATTTCATTGACAGCTTCGGAGCCATCTTCACCTACAACCGTTTACCCTGTTTGTATTCCATCAATTCACTGCGAAGCTGCTGAATTTCTGCCTCAATATAGCAACGCCTTCCTGGCCTTATCTTGATTAACCATTACCCTGTTCTTAATGTTGCGTGCACGATTAGCATATTTTAAAGAGTTGAGAGTCTTTAAAATATGTCTTGTGGGTCCACACGACCCACAACCGTCGTGTGGGCCCACAACCGTCGTGTGGACCCACAACCGTCGTGTGGACCCACAACCGTCGTGTGGACCCACAACCGTCGTGTGGACCCACAACCGTCGTGTGGGCCCACAACCGTCATGTGGACCCACAACCGTCGTGTGGACCCACAACCGTCGTGTGGCCCCACAACCGTCGTGTGGATCTACAGCTAACGTGGGGACCCACAACTGTCGTGGGGGCTCACAATCCTCGTAAGGGCTCCACAACCGTCGAAGAGACCCACAATCGTCGTGGGGGCGTTACTATTGTCGAGGGGACGTACAACCATCGTGGGGACCCACAACCGTCGTGAGGGCCCACAGCCGTCATGGGACCCACAACCGTTTTTGGGGGACCCACAACCGTCATGGGACCCACAACCGTCGTGGAGACCCACAGCCGTCATGGGACCCACGGCCGTCATGGGACCCACAACCGTCGTGGGGACCCACAGCCGTCATGGGACTCACAATCGTCATGTGGGCCTTACAATCGTCGAGGGGACGCACAACCATCGTGGGGACCCACAATCGTTTTGGGGTATTCATGAAGACTGCCAAAAGGTTCGCGCTACCAATCCAAACTAGGGATGAAACCAGCAGGAGAATCACAGGACCGAAGATTACATAGTACCTTCAAGTTGTTGCAGGCTCGCCATACAGAGGCAACAGCCTGACACATACCATAGGTGGAGACGAGCCTCGTCCCGTGTATCGCTGCCAGGCTCTTTTGCGCCCCGGGACTTGAAAGCTACTCTATGACTGATGACTCAAATAACGCCAAGACGACGCCGGAATCTACTGGGAAGATTCATCAGAGTGAGAATATTATGGATCCTGGCTGAAATGCAGCCATAGAATCCATAAAACAAGGAAGATATGATTTTGTGTGAGAGGATCCAGGAAGGAGTAACGCTGCTAGACAGTGGTTACCTTAAGGTGCTTCCGGGGCTTAGCGTCCCCGCGGCCCGGTCGTCGACCAGGCCTCCTGGTTGCTGGACTGATCAACCAGGCTGTTAGACGCGGCTGCTCGCAGTCTGACGGATCAGTCACAGCCTGGTTGATCAGGTATCCTTTGGAGGGGCTTATCCAGTTCTCTCTTGAACACTGAGGGGTCTGCCAGTTATGCCCCTTATGTGTAGTGGAAGCGTGTTGAACAGTCTCGGGCCTCTGATGTTGATAGAGTTCTCTCTCAGAGTACTTGTTGCACCTCGGCTTTTCAACGGGGGTATTCTACACATCCTGCCATGCCTTCTGGTCTCATGTGATGTTATTTCTGTGTGCAGGTTTGGGACCAGCCCCTCAATTATTTTCCACGTGTAAATTATTATGCATCTCTCCCGCCTGCGCTCAAGGGAGTACAGATTTAGGCTCTTTAGTCGGTCCCAGTAATTTAGATGTTTTACTGTTTCTAGCAGTAAAGGATCTCTGCACGCTCTCCAGGTCAGCAATTTCTCCAGCTTTGAAAGGGGCTGTCATTGTGCAGCACTACTCCACTCTAGAGAGCACAAGCGTTTTGAAAAGTATCATCATCGGTATAGAATCTCTCGTGTGAAAAGTTCTTGTTATCCAGCCTGTCATTTTTCTTGCAGTTGTGACGGCTACTTTATTGTGTTCTTTAAAGGTAAGGTCTTCCGACATGAGTACACCCAGATCCTTTACATTGCCTTTTCCTTCTATGTTATGATTTGCCTGAGTTTTGTACGTGGTTTCCGTTTTTATATTTTCATTTTTTCCGTAGCGCATGAGCTGGAACTTATCTTCGTTAAACATCATATTATTTTCTGTAGCCCATAGAAAGACCTGATCTACATCTGATTGGAGGTTTGCCGTGTCCTCTATGTTGCCTACTCTCATGAAAATCCTAGTGTCATCTGCAAAGGATGATACAGTGCTGTAGGTTGTGTTCTTGTCTATGTCCGACATGAGGATGAGAAAAAGTACTGTAGCAAGCACAGTACCCTGGGGGACTGAGCTCTTTACGGTTGATGGGCTGGATTTTATTTTGTTCACTATTACACATTAGGTTCTGTTAGTCAGGAAATTGTAGATCCATCTGCCTATTTTTCCGGTAATTCCTTATGAACGCATTTTATGTGCAATAACACCATGGTCACATTTATCAAAAGCTTTTGCGAAATCTGTGTAAATTACATCAGCGTTTTGTTTGTCTTCCATAGCATCTAATGCCATATCATAGTGGTCCAGGCAAGAGTGCCCAGTTCTCAAACCATGTTGTCCGGGGTTATGGAGATGCTGTGATTCCATGTATTTGTGATCTTACTTCTTAGCACTCTCTCAAATTTTTTTATGATGTGCGATGTTAGTGCTATCGGTCTGTAATTTTTTGCCTCTACCTTATTTCCTCCTTTATCAATGGTGCTATCTCTGCTGTTTTTAGTATGTTAGGGATAACGCCAGTATCTTGGCTTTGTCTCCACAGAATGTGAAGGGCCTACGATAGTGTTTTTTTACAGTTCTTGATGAATATGGAGTTCCAAGAATCAGGGCCTGGTGCAGAGTGCATAGGCATACTGTTTATGGCTTCTTCAAAATCCAGTGGGGATAGGGTGACGTCTGATATATGATTTGATGTTGGTATCATATCCATGAAAATTCATTTGGGTTATCAATCTTTAGTGCGTTTAATGGCTCTCTGAAAACAGAGTTGTACTGTTCCTCAGTAACTCGCTCATTTCTTTGTCGTCATCGGTGAAAGTCCCATCTCCCTTTCGCAGGGGCCCGATACTAGATGTGGTTTTGATCTTGATTTTGCATAGGAAAGAAAATATTTCTGATTTCTCTCTCTTTCACTGATGGCCTTTTGCTCTCTTTGCCTCTCCTGGGGTTTGTATGATTCTTGTAGCTTGATTCAAGTTTCTATTTCTCTACCTAACCTTCTTCGCCGTT
>WNGS01066681.1:3738821-3762820 GCA_020271785.1 Procambarus virginalis | reverse complement strand
TGCTCCCGAGTCTGCTGCTCGGTGGCCCCGAGTCTGCTGCTCGGTGGCCCCGAGTCTGCTGCTCGGTGGACCTTACCTCACACGAGTCTTCAGCATTTGTCTTTGCCTGTTCTGCTTTAAGAACTGAATAATTTATTTTGTTTTCTTACATATTTAACATTTCCTGCGAGTCTGACAAATTGTTGTTCCCTGGAAATCCCAAAGTAAATAATATTTAGGAAATAGGGTTGTTGAGATATGAACCACATTGCCAGGTAACAAAATAGACGTAGATCGCTCTATTGTTCAAGTGTAGGTTATACACACTATAAATATGAGCTTCCACGTACAGGCCCATATAAGCCCTCTGAAGCACCTCTGTATATATGTTCTCTTGAGAAAGGAGGTGCAAAGTGCTGTAGAGCTCAACACTTCCTGTAGAGAACAAACACTGACACATTGGTAAGCACCTGAAGCAACACAAGTAATACATGTATAACACCACCAGAAGCAACACACAGTAACACCACCAGAAGCAACACACAATAACACCACCAGAAGCAACACACAATAACACCACCAGAAGCAACACACAATAACACCACCAGAAGCAACACACACACAATAACACCACAGAAGCAACACACACACAATAACACCACCAGAAGCAACACACACACAATAACACCACCAGAAGCAACACACAATAACACCACCAGAAGCAACACAGTAACACCACCAGAAGCAAGACACAGTAACACCACCAGAAGCAACACACAGTAACACCACCAGAAGCAACACACAATAACACCACCAGAAGCAAGACACAGTACAACACCAGAAGCAAGACACAGTAACAACACCAGAAGCAAGACACAGTAACACCACCAGAATCAACACACAGTAACACCACCAGAAGCAACACACAATAACACCACCAGAAGCAACACACAATAATACTAGAAGCAACACATAATAACACCACCAGAAGCAACACACAATAACACCAGAAGCAACACACAATAAGTCAACACGTCAAGGGACCGACAAGAATGAGAGGAGGGGATGAACCAGCCTTGTTTGATTTGATATTTACCCTAAATGAGTCGGATATAAGGGAAGTTAAGTTGGAAGCCCCCTTGGGAATGAGTGATCATAGTGTATTGAGCTTTGAGTACCTGGTTGAGCTAGGAATTATCACCCCCAAAAAAGAACTGGGAACCAAAGGGCTGGCGTACAGAAAGGGAAACTATGAGGAGATGAATAAATTCCTATGGGATATACATTGGGACACAGAACTCGGAACCAAGTCCGTACAAGACATGATGGACTATGTCACCCAAAAATGTCAGGAGGCTGTAAGCAGGTTTGTCCCAGCCCAACAGGAAAAAACAGAGAAGCAAAGGAAGAATCCGTGGTTTAATAGGGAATGTATGAAAGCAAAGGAGCTGAACAAAAGGGCATGGAGGAACTTCCGTAATAACAGAACACCAGAAAGTAGAGAGAGATACCAGAGAACCAGGAACGAGTATGTCAGTGTGAGAAGAGCAGCTGAGAAAAGGTATGAAAATGATATAGCTAATAAAGCCAAGACTGAACCAAAGCTACTACACAGTCACATCAGGAGGAAGACAACAGTGAAGGAACAGGTGATTAAACTTAGGGTGGGCGAGGACAGGTACACAGAGAATGACAAAGAGGTGTGTGAAGAACTCAACAAAAGGTTCCAGGAGGTCTTTACAATAGAACAGGGAGATATCACGGCGCTGGGAGAGGTGGCAGCAAACCAGGTGACCTTGGATAGGTTCGAAATTACAAGAGATGAGGTCAAAAAGCACCTATTGGAGCTGGATGTGAGAAAAGCTGTTGGGCCGGATGGAATCTCGCCATGGGTATTGAAAGAGTGTGCAGGAGCACTTTGCTTACCACTCTCCATAGTGTATAGTAAGTCACTGGAAACGGGGGACCTACCAGAAATATGGAAGACTGCTAATGTAGTACCAATATACAAAAGGGTGACAGACAAGAGGCACTGAACTACAGGCCAGTGTCCTTAACTTGTATACCATGCAAGGTGATGGAGAAGATTGTGAGAAAAAACCTAGTAACACATCTGGAGAGAAGAGACTTCGTGACAACCCATCAACATGGGTTCAGGGAGGGTAAATCTTGCCTTACAGGCTTGATAGAATTCTACGATCAGGTGACAAGAATTAAGCAAGAAAGAGAAGGGTGGGCGGACTGCATTTTTTTGGACTGTCGGAAAGCCTTTGACACAGTACCCCATAAAAGGTTGATGCATAAGCTGGAGAAACAGGCAGGAGTAACAGGTAGGGCGCTCCAGTGGATAAGGGAGTACCTAAGCAATAGGAAGCAGAGAGTTACAGTGAGGGGTGAGACCTCAGACTGGCGTGAAGTCACCAGTGGAGTCCCACAGGGCTCTGTACTTGGACCTATCCTGTTTCTGATATACGTAAATGATCTCCCAGAGGGTATAGACTCATTCCTCTCAATGTTTGCTGACGACGCCAAAATTATGAGAAGGATTAAGACAGAGGAGGACAGCTTGAGACTTCAAGAAGACCTGGACAAGCTGCAGGAATGGTCGAACAAATGGCTGTTAGAGTTTAACCCAAGCAAATGTAATGTAATGAAGATAGGGGTAGGAAGCAGGAGACCAGATACAAGGTATCATTTGGGAGATGAAATACTTCAAGAGTCAGAGAGAGAGAAAGACCTGGGGGTTGATATCACGCCAGACCTGTCCCCTGAAGCTCATATCAAGAGGATAACATCAGCAGCATATGCCAGGTTGGCTAACATAAGAACGGCCTTTAGAAACTTGTGTAAGGAATCTTTCAGAACATTATATACCACATATGTCAGACCAATCCTGGAGTATGCGGCTCCAGCATGGAGTCCCTATCTAGTCAAGCATAAGACTAAACTGGAAAAGGTTCAAAGGTTTGCCACCAGACTAGTACCCGAGCTGAGAGGTATGAGCTACGAGGAGCGACTGCAGGAATTAAACCTCACTTCGTTGGAAGACAGAAGAGTTAGGGGGGACATGATCACCACATTCAAGATTCTCAGGGGAATCGACAGGGTTGATAAAGACAGGCTGTTTAACACAAGGGGCACACGCACTAGGGGACACAGGTGGAAACTGAGTGCCCAAATGAGCCACAGAGATATTAGAAAGAACTTTTTTAGTGTCAGAGTGGTTGACAAATGGAATGCATTAGGAAGCGATGTGGTGGAGGCTGACTCCATACACAGTTTCAAGTGTAGATATGATAGAGCCCATTAGGCTCAGGAAACTGTACACCTGTTGATTGACGGTTGAGAGGCGGGACCAAAGAGCCAGAGCTCAACCCCCGCAAGCACAACTAGGTGAGTACAACTAGGTGAGTACAATAACACCACCAGAAGCAACACACACAACACCACCAGAAGCAACACACAGTAACACCACCAGAAGCAACACACACAACACTACCAGAAGCAACACACAGTAACACCACCAGAAGCAACACACACAACACCACCAGAAGCAACACACAATAACACCACCAGAAGCAACACACAGTAACACCAGAAGCAACACACAGTAACACCAGAAGCAACACACAGTAACACCAGAAGCAACACACAGTAACAACACCAGAAGCAAGACAGGGTGCCAGCGACCCCTCACTAGTGACTCTGGACCTGCGTCTCCCCCGACAGACCTTCGTCAACGACAGTAACCTGCAGACGGCGCTGCTGGACGACCTGGTGGACGACACCATCCAGGAGGAGATCGTTGCCGTCGCCTCCACGGTCATCGAAGAGAGCAAGTACGAGGTCAGTACACGGGGGTCAACAGTGTATAGGTCGTGAGGGTCAATAATACAGATTTACCGATTTGTCTTCCCTTCAGTGATTCTGAATTACCAGTGATTTCTCCCCCGGGGGCGTGACCCACCTGCAGAAGGAGACGGACAGGACTGTGGCGGGTTTAGTGGAGGAGGGGTTGGTTATGCCCGAGGTGCAGCGTCTGGTGTACCTCGGCGTGTGGTCGCTCCTCTTCGAAATCGGCCGTACCCTCCCCCAGGAGCAGTACCTCCAACTCAAGAAGAAGGAAGACCGGCTGGTCCTCGATAGAGTGGCTCGAGAGGCGCTGCTCTCCCAGATACTAGAGGTGAGGAAAGGATGTAATAGGGGGATGTAATAGAGAGAGAGGGGGGGCTTCAATTCCCTCCTGAAATAGAATAATGTCTTTAACCGTGTGTGGTGCTCGCTAGGGGGAGCAGTGGGCGGAGAACCTGGAGGAGGAGAAGATGCTGTCGGAGGTGCCGTGGGACGTGCTGGTCTTCCACTACCACAGACAGCTGCAGGAGAACGCCCTCTCCAACAACTTCGCTCTCAGGATGCTGCAGGTGAGGCCTGGGGCTCCACACGTGGGGGAGGAGGGCACGATCACTGGGGGAAGAAAATGAATGGAGAAATCGATGCGCGAAATAGAGGATGAGGAATTAGAGAGGATTTGAAAGGTGGACCAGGAAAGGATGAGAGGGAGAGAGGGGGAGGGAGAGTGGGGGAGGGAGAGAGGGGGGGAGGATGGGAGGGAGAGAGGGGGGGGAAGGGAGGGGAACTATATGGTCCAAAAGTAGCGAATTTGTAGATAAAGTAGCCCAATATTTTGTTTAGCGATTGCTACGGTTTTCCGAGTAATATATTTTAATACATAGAGAAACACTACATGATTTAATGGTTGTATTAATATCATCTCTGCATGTATAATAACAAATGTGATCATAGTATAACATAGCATTATTTACTGCATGAAGCATAATGGGTGTAGAGTCCTTCCACGTCTTCACATTTGAAGATTTATCAGGATCATCTTCGCCTGCAGCCACAACCTCGTCCTTGTATATTGACTCGTATGTTATCACTGACACACGGGTGGTTCACTGACACGGGTGGTTTACTGACACACGGGTGGTTCACTGACACACGGGTGGTTCACTGACACGGGTGGTTCACTGACACACGGGTGGTTCACTGACACACGGGTGGTTCACTGACACACGGGCGGTTCACTGACACACGGGCGGTTCACTGACACACGGGTGGTTCACTGACACACGGGTGGTTCACTGACACACGGGTGGTTCACTGACACGGGTGGTTCACTGACACACGGGTGGTTCACTGACACACGGGTGGTTCACTGACACACGGGCGGTTCACTGACACACGGGCGGTTCACTGACACACGGGTGGTTCACTGACACACGGGTGGTTCACTGACACACGGGTGGTTCACTGACACACGGGTGGTTCACTGACACGCAACAAGTGTGTTAGTATTTTTTGAAAAAGATTTTTCACCTTTGTGAAAGATTCAGCATTATTAGGTATACTAGAAAAAAAGCGCTTTGCAAGCTTTCACTAGATATTTATGGCATATCTCTAAAAAATTGACATTCATTGAATATTTATAAGATTTTTCCTGCTTTTTTTTTTTACTGTTAGTGGCCAGAACTGTTGAAAATTTATAACAAAAAGCCACTTACCCCTGGGGCAGATTAATGGAATTAAAGTTCAAATTAACTTGAAGCTTTGCATGATCAGGATGCACGATTCTTCCGAGTACGTGGGGCGCCCAACAGCTGGGTGGACAGCGCTTTGGATTCAAAGTCCTAAGGTTCCGAGTTCGATCCCCGGTGGAGGCGGAGACAAATTGGCAAAATGTTTCTTTCACCCTGATGCCCTTGTTTCCTAGCAGTAACTAGATACCCTGGGAGTTACAGCTGCTACGGGCTGCTTCCTGGGGGGGGGGGTTAACAAAAAGGAAGCCTGGTCGAGGACCGGGCCGCGGGGACGCCAAGCCCCGAAATCATCTCAAGATAACCTCAAGATAAGATTCCAAGAGTGTTCTAAGTATGAAGGCTACACTGATCTGCTTCATCTTTTTTATAGTCAATTCATCCTTTCAAAATCATTTAGGATTGGTCTCAGGAATGTGAAATATAGCTCATTGGCAGGATCAGAGTACACTGAAAATAGTTCCCTTGCAACATACTTTAAATAACGTTTCTCTCCTGAAAGAATATCCGTGGAACCATGTTGTTAAAGATTTAGCTACTCAGGACGAAGTGTCCATGTAGCACGGGCTATGGTGAGCCCGTAATGCTCCGTGGAACCAGCTGTAGCTTTCTCTTATCATGAAGTCGATGTTGGACTGTAATTCGTCAGATGCATGAGAACAGACCAAACGCAAGGAATGTCGTGCATTTGATAAGAAACAAATAAGGGATATCCTTCATCATCACAGTGTACAATGAGAGGTGACACAGGAGACATCTCCCGTCACGCAGGGTGCAGTCGCACCTCCACAGATCTCCAGTATCAGCTAATGATACTGGTAATGGCTCAAACGGGCCACCACTTTCGGGCTATTCATGCCCGTGCTACCTTTTGGGTGGCTTAATCTTCATCAATCAATCAATCTGAGAGGTTGAGGTCTACACACACCCCAACTCACACATTAATTTTTTTATGATGTAAATAACCAATTAAAAAGGTCCACTCACGGATGTCAACCAACAAACTCACACTAAACATAAAATAAGACCTACTACATATTATTTGGAAGCAAATCAACAAATGCAATTCAGCTTCAGATAGACAATGTTATCTTGAGATGATTTCGGGGCTTTTTCAGTGTCCTCGCGGCCCGGTCCTCGACCAGACCTCCACCCCCAGGAAGCAGCCCGTGACAGCTGACTAACACCCAGGTACCTATTTTACTGCTAGGTAACAGGGGCATAGAGTGAAAGAAACTCTGCCCATTGTTTCTCGCTGGCGCCTGGGATCGAACCCAGGACCACAGGATCACAAGTCCAGCGTGCTGTCCGCTCGGCCGACCGGCTCCCACGTCAGCAACGTGGGAGCAATGTTAACGTCAGCAATAAAAAGGATGGGAAGTTCCTTGGCCTATACATAGACAAGAGCCTCAACCTCAGCACCCACATACAACACATTACCAAAAAAAGTCTCATAGACGGTCGGTATACTTTATAAAATAAGATATTATGTTCCAAACTCGGCTCTCCTCTCATTATATTATGAGCTAATCTGTCCCAATCTTAAATACGGTTTCTGTGCTTGGGGTTTCAACCACTATGGAAAATACTGGAGGGACAGGTCCCAAATCTGCACAGTAAAATAACAACGTACTGGAGCGAACGACATGGAAGAAAATGCAGAATAGAACCAGTAAAGAGCAGAGGTGCCATGGGCACAATCAGAGAACACTGTATGAACATCAGGGGTCCACGGTTGTTCAACGCCCTACCAGCGAGCATCAGAAATATTACAGGAACAACCGTGGACATCTTCAAGAGGAAACTAGATTGTTTTCTCCAAGGAGTGCCGGACCAACCGGGCTGTGGTGGGTATGTGGGCCTGCGGGCAGCTCCAAGCAACAGCCTGGTGGACCAAAGTCTCGCAAGTCAAGTTTGGCCTCGGGCTGGCTTGGGGAGTAGAACTCCCAGAATCCCATCAACCAGGTAACTACAAACTACCTCAAGCCCATCATCAATCCAGCAATAATCTATCAGAACAATAACAAACTGCTTTCAGACAACACTTAGCCCCCCTGTTTAAATCACTAAACATGCTAAACTCACTCCATACATTCTCGTGTGCCATTTACATAATTTTAATAATTCACTATGTCGGGGGACAGGAAGCCAGTGTGTGTTCATACATGTTTGGCTTTTGTCGAGGTCCAAAAGGCCAAATTACTGACCCCGCCCAGGATGCAACCCCACAACAAGCTGACTAACTCCTGAGTACCTACTCACTACTAGGTAAACAGAGATTGATTGATTGATAAAGATTAAGCCCCCCATAAGGTGGCACGGGCATGAATAGCCCGTAAGTGGTGACCCTTTAGAGCCATCACCAGTATCAATAGATGATACTGGAGATCTGTGGAGGTGCGACTGCACCCTGCGTGACGGGAGATGTCTCCCGTGTAAAACAGAGATTGATTGATTGATGAAGATTAAGCCACCCATAAGGTGGCACGGGCATGAATAGCCCGTAAGTGGTGACCCTTTAGAGCCATTACCAGTATCATTAGCTGATACTGAGATCTGTGGACAGATGTAATAGAACCCATAATCACCACACCAGAAATAAATATCTCTGATATCCCCAGAGTCAAACTAAATCTGTGTAAACCACATTGCAAATAAAGGGACCTAGTCTATGAAACTCTCTCCCTAATGAATTACAAAGCTGTCCAACCTACCCCTTGTTCAAAAGTTATACCAAAAAGTACCTATCCTTATAGTTTTCTACCTAGTGCTTCACACTCGCACTGTATCCACGGGAGTCATCTCCTGTCCACGAGGCTCACCATAGCCCGTGCTTCTTGCCCCGCTCCTGTGCCAGGTAAGTTACGGGCTGACCATAGCCCGTGCTACTTGGAACTTGTTCCGAGTAGCTGAATCTATAACAACAGCACTGTATCGTGTGCTACCCCAAAATATGTGCCTAAGCCATATAACTTCGCCGTTGTAATCACTGCCATCAGCTTCTATCTGGGTTGTTATGGTGAACACAAATTTTACTACAATGTACCTAAAAATAATCCTCAAATTATGCTGCAATGTATCTGTCGACAATCCTTAATTTTTCACTAAAATGTACCTACTAATTTTCTTCAAATTTTCTTACAATGTACCTGTTAACTTTAATTTTGCTACAAATTACTTAAAATTGTTACATTAAGGACCTGCCCGAAACGCTATGCATGTTAGTGGCTTTACAAGAATGTAAAAACATCAATGCTATGTACTCTCATAAACCCAATGTACCTTCTTGTATATAAATAAACAAGTTGACGCCCCGTCCGTCCAATACGCTGCTTCAAATCAACTCCAACATAGCCAAAATAATCTTTTGAGGTGTTTGCTACAAGGCTTGAGAGGTATAGTGCTTGTGACTGGAACTTGTCCCATAACCTGGGGTAAAATCCTACTCTGTTTAGCTTCATAATATCGAACACACACACACACACACACACACACACACACACCCGCAATGTGTGTGTTTTACTCATCTATATTTGGTTCACCTGGTGATCCATAACTGCATATTGGTACTTNACACACTGCAGGAATGGTCGAACAAATGGCTGTTAGAGTTTAACCCAAGCAAATGTAATGTAATGAAGATAGGGGTAGGAAGCAGGAGACCAGATACAAGGTATCATTTGGGAGATGAAATACTTCAAGAGTCAGAGAGAGAGAAAGACCTGGGGTTGATATCACGCCAGACCTGTCCCCTGAAGCTCATATCAAGAGGATAACATCAGCAGCATATGCCAGGTTGGCTAACATAAGAACGGCCTTTAGAAACTTGTGTAAGGAATCTTTCAGAACATTATATACCACATATGTCAGACCAATCCTGGAGTATGCGGCTCCAGCATGGAGTCCCTATCTAGTCAAGCATAAGACTAAACTGGAAAAGGTTCAAAGGTTTGCCACCAGACTAGTACCCGAGCTGAGAGGTATGAGCTACGAGGAGCGACTGCAGGAATTAAACCTCACTTCGTTGGAAGACAGAAGAGTTAGGGGGGACATGATCACCACATTCAAGATTCTCAGGGGAATCGACAGGGTTGATAAAGACAGGCTGTTTAACACAAGGGGCACACGCACTAGGGGACACAGGTGGAAACTGAGTGCCCAAATGAGCCACAGAGATATTAGAAAGAACTTTTTAGTGTCAGAGTGGTTGACAAATGGAATGCATTAGGAAGCGATGTGGTGGAGGCTGACTCCATACACAGTTTCAAGTGTAGATATGATAGAGCCCATTAGGCTCAGGAAACTGTACACCTGTTGATTGACGGTTGAGAGGCGGGACCAAAGAGCCAGAGCTCAACCCCCGCAAGCACAACTAGGTGAGTACAACTAGGTGAGTACACACACACACACACACACACACCCACACACACACACACACACACACACCACACACACACACACACACACCCACACACACACACACAACCACACACACACACACACACACACACAACACACAACACATACACACCTACACACACACCACACACACACACACACCACACACCACAACACATACAACACATACACACACCCACACACACACACACACACACATACAACACACACCACATACACACACATACACACACATACACACACACACACATACACACACACATACACCAACACACACACACACAAATCCACATACAAACAAATCCAGTGAACTTGGAGAATGGGCACGAGATGAAAACCCAGGCATAATAGCACTCACAGAAACGAAGCTAACTAAAACCATAACAAATGCAGTGTTTCCGCAGGAATACTATGTAGTTAGAAAAGAGAGGGAAGAAAGAGGCGGAGGTGGAGTAGCTCTGCTGATAAGACGAGAATGGAGTTTTGAAGAGATGGTTATCCAGAACTGTGACGGTTTTGGTGACTACATAACAGGTACCTAGCACTTGGGGGTCTAAACTGTATAGTAGTAGTCATATATAACCCCCCCCCCCACCAAACGTCAGAAGACCAGACAGGAATATGATAGAAACAACATGGGTACCATTAATAGTGTGAGAGAGCGCAGCTTCTGTCACGAGAGGGAACAGATCCAGACTGCTAATCATGGGAGACTTCTATCACGAGAAGATAGATTGAGAGAACAGAGACCCAGATGGAGGACCAGATACATGGAGAGCTAAGCTGCTGAACGTGGCAACAAGAAACTTTCCAAGCCAACACGTCAAGGGACCGACAAGAATGAGAGGGAGATGAACCAGCTTTGCTTGATCTGATATTCACCCTGAATGAGA
The DNA here is from genome assembly GCA_020271785.1 of Procambarus virginalis. Taxonomy (NCBI): domain Eukaryota; kingdom Metazoa; phylum Arthropoda; class Malacostraca; order Decapoda; family Cambaridae; genus Procambarus; species Procambarus virginalis. The sequence continues at coordinate 3,751,932 of WNGS01066681.1, read as the reverse complement.
CGGATATAAGGAAAGTTAAGCTGGAAGCTCCCCTTGGAATGAGTGATCACAGTGTATTGATCTTTGAAAACCTGATAGAGCTATGAGTAATCTTCCCCCCCAAAAGAACTAGACAACAAGAGGCTGGCGTATCGAAAGGGAAATTATGAGGAAATGAGAAAATTTCTAAGAAATACCGTGGGACACAGAACTCAGAACTAAGACTGTATGAGACATGATGGACTATGTCACCCAAAAGTGTCAGGAGGCAGTAAACAGGTTTATCCTGGTCCAAAAGACAAAAATGAGAAGCAAAGGAAGAATCCATGGTTTAATAGGGAATGTTTGGAAGCAAAGGAAAGGAACAAAAGGGCGTGGAGGAACTTCCAAAATAATAGAACAGCAGAAAGCAGAGAGATACCAGAGAACCAGGAATTAGTATGTCAGCGTGAGAAGAGAAGCAGAGACAGTATGAAAATGATATAGCAAATAAAGACAATACTGAACCAAAACTACTCCACAGCCACATCAGGAGGAAAACATCAGTGAAAGAACAGGTGATGAAACTTAGAACAGGTGGGACAGGTACACAGAATGACAGAAGTGTGTGAAGAACTCACCTAGAGGTTTCAGGACTTCACAATAGAACGAGATGAAGTCCTTGAGCTAGGAGAGGTGGCAGTAAACCAGGAGGCTATGGAAGGGTTCGAAATTACCAGAGATGAGGTAAAGATGCATCTGTTGGATCTGGATGTTAGAAAGGTGGTTGATTCGGACGGAATCTCACCATGGGTACTGAAAGAGTGCGCAGAAGTACTTTGCTTGCCACTCTCCATACTTTATAATAGGTCACTGGAGACGGGAGACACCAGAAATATGGAAGACGGCTAATGTAGTTGCAATATACAAAAAGGGTAACCGGCAAGAGGAACTGAACTACAGGCCAGTGTCTTTAACGTGAATACCATGAAAGGTGATGGAGAAGATCGCGAGAAAAAACCTAGAAGTACATCTAGAGATGTACTTCGTGTTGCTGAAGGAACTTCGTGACACACCACCATTATGGGTTCAGGGAGGGTAAATCTTGCCTTACAGGTTTAATAGAATTCTACGATCAGGTGACAAAGTTTAAGAAAGAAAAGGTTGGGTAGACTGCATCTCCTTGGACTTCCGGAAAACCTTTGACACAGTACCCCACAAGAGGCTGGTGAATAAGTTGGAGAAACAGACAGGAGTAACTGGTAGTGTGCGCCAGTGGATAAGAAAGTAACTAAGCAATAGGAGGTACCGTGATGGGTGAGACCTCAGATTGGCGTGAAGTCATCAGTGGAGTCCCACAGGGTTCTGTACTCGGACCTATCCTGTTTCTGATATAAGTAAATGATCTCCCAGAGGGTATAGACTCATTCCTCTAAATGTTTGCTGACGACGCCAAAATTATGAAAAGGATTAAGACAGAGGAGGACAGCATGAGGCTTCAAAGAAGACCTGGACAAACTGAAGGAATGGTTCAACAAATGATTGTTAAGAATTTAACCCGAGCAAATGTAATGAAGGCTAGGTGTAGGGAGCAGGAGGCCAGATACAAGGTATCATTGGGAGATGAAATTCTTCAGGAGTCAGAGAGAAAGACCTGGGGGTTAATATCACGTCAAACCTGTCCCACGAAGCCCACATCAAGAGGATAACCTCGGCGGCATATGCCAGGTTGGCCAACATAAGAACGGCCTTTAGAAACTTGTGTAAGGAATTATTCAGAATCTTGTATACCACGTACGTCAGACCAGTCCTGGAGTATGCAGCGCCAGCATGGAGTCCATATCTCGTCAAGCATAAAAGTAAATTGGAGAAGGCTCAGGGGTTTGCCACCAGACTGGTGTCCGAACTGAGGGGCATGAGCTATGAGGAGAGACTACGAGAATTAAACCTCACGTCGCTGGAAGATAGGAGAGTTAGGGGGGGGCATGATCACCACATACAAGATTCTCAAAGGAATTGATAGGATAGATAAAGGCAGGCTATTTAACACGGGGGGGGGGGGGCACACGTATTAGGGGACACAGGTGGAAACTGAGTGCTCAAATGAGTCTATAAAGGCATTAGAAAGAATGTTTTCAGTGTCAGAGTAGTTCATAAATGGAATGCATTAGGAAGTGATGTGGTGGAGGCTGACTCCATACACAGTTTCAAATGTAGATATGATAGTCCAGTAGGCTCAGGAATCTGTACATCAGTTGATTGACAGTTGAGAGGCGGGACCAAAGAGCTCAACCCCACGCAAACACAACTAGGTGAGTACACACACACACGAAAGGGGGGGGGGGTTACCTGGCGTTACAGTACCCGGGTATATCTGTCTCCACCAATCTTCTCTTCATCTACCCATCTACTCATGTATCCACCTATCTACTCATCCATCCATCTACTCGTCTATCCACCCATCTATCTGTCTCTTGGCAATACCCAGCGTGTAGGTTCGACTCCTCCTCCTTGGCTCCTACTGATTTTCTCTATCATTTTTACCTCCGCCACCCTCCCTCTCTTTAGGTAGGTGGGCACAGGAGTAGAGGACTTACTACTTTCTTTCACTTACTTTCTTCATCTTTCACGATCTTTGGAAGATCTTTCACTTACAATATCCTCTGGTAAATCTTACCCTATTAGTTGTGTCTACCACACGACTTCCCAGTCGATTTTACTCCCAGGACCTCAGTTATTGCTGGGTGAACAGGGGCGATCAGTTATGGACTAGTTCCCAGTCAGTCCTCTCCGGGGTTTGACACACGGAGAATGGGGTGGGTGTGGATGGGTGTGTTCACGTATTTGTGCTTGCGGGGGTTGAGCTCTTGCTCTTTCGGCCTGCCTCTTGACTGTCAGTCAACTGGTGTACAGGTTCCTGAGCCTACTGGGCCAGGTGTATGTATGTATACACTAGGCCAACAACGTACCTCTCCTTTAACTCTCAGGATGCAGGCCCAGAAGCTGTCAAATTCCCAGATACTCATTTTACTGCTAGGTGAACAGAGACATGAGATGAAATGAAACACTGTCAAATAGCTTCAGTTCAGGCTCGGTATTTTTGAACCCTGTACTTACAGCTGAAAATCGAAGTCGTTAAACGCTTGACCACGTAACCAAATAAGCATGCAACAAGGATGCAATTGAACAAGACCTAGGTATCACTCATAGCTCTGAGTGTATTGCTCAAAACTCAAGTTTGACAGGAGCGATCTGATCGCATCCTCGCGTGTCCTGACACATTGGACGATCAGACACTTTTAAGAGAAGATTTCCTGGATATTATTCTACTTACGAATATTACCCAATTTTCTTATATTATTTCCCTCAATTCGAGCTATGCAAAACGTAAAATGTTAATGGTTTGTTAAATATAGAGAAATGTGACGGAGTGAGCAAGACGGGTCATACTGAGCACTGATCAATTATATCCGGCTGGTTGTTGTGGATCAGCCGGTTGTGGTTGCCTGGGGATGCCGTCCACGCCGGCGCCGTGGGAGCCGTCCACGCCACCAGTTACTGCTGGACTGTGATGGAGTGAGTGACCAGGTGTAGTGTTGAAGTGTTTTGTGACCATGTCTGTGAAGTGAGAGGTATACTTACTGTTGCGTGGATTGTGCGTGACCTGCACACGCGCGCGCACACATCTCTAGTCCATACAGACGGTGTGTGGGCGCCTTCCTCCGCCTGCCTGTGGTGTGTCATGTTGCTCCAACATGCAGCAATGAGATATTCGCTTGAGCCACACATGGCCACATACTTCTATACACATGGAAGGTTCCAAACACGCGTGATGATTAATGTGAAAACCAAGGAAATTGAAAGCATAATACTTCAACAATCTCGTGTATCATATAAGACCTTTTCAGAGGAGCTGACACAACGCCTACAGCAGTTGTGTTACATAGTCGGGATTAGGGAAATGAAGTGTGGGAGAAAATTAAGATTTCATTTAGTCTGGTTCAGGTTCGAGTCCCAGTGAGCATAGTTACACAGTTCAAGTCAGACATCATAAAATACATCTCGGAAGGATAGATCACAAGGATAGGGACACCTGTCTCGTATCCTTGACCCCCAGGGACACCTGCCTCGTATCCTTGACCCCAGGACACCTGTCTCGTATCCTTGACAACCAGGGACACCTCTGCTCGTATCCTTGACCCCCAGGGACTCTGCCTCGTATCCTTGACCCCCAGGGACACCTGCCTCGTATCCTTGACCCCCAGGGAACCTGCCTCGTATCTTGACCCCCAGGGACACCTGCCTCGTATCCTTGAACCCCCAGGGACACCTGCCTCGTATCCTTGACCCCCAGGGACACCTGCCTCGTATCCTTGACCCTCAGGGACACCTGCCTCGTATCCTTGACCCCCAGGGACACCTGCCTCGTATCCTTGACCCCCGGGACACCTGCCTCGTATCCTTGACCCCCAGGGACACCTGTCTCGTATCCTTGACCCCCCCAGGGACACCTGTCCGTATCCTTGACCCCCCAGGGACACCTGTCTCGTATCCTTGACCCCCCAGGGACATCTCCCTCGTATCCTTGACCCCCCAGGGACACCTGTCTCGTATCCTTGACCCCCCAGGGACATCTCCCTCGTATCCTTGACCCCCCAGGGACACCTGTCTCGTATCCTTGACACCACTCAGGGACACCTGTCTCGTATCCTTGACCCCCAGGGACATCTGCCTCGTATCCTGACCCCCAGGGACCATCTGCCTCGTATCCTTGACCCCCAGGGACACCTGTCTCGTATTTTGACCCCCCAGGGACACCTGTCTCGTATCCTTGACCCCCAGGGAACCTGTCTCGTATCCTTGACCCCCCCAGGGACACCTGTCTCGTATCCTTGACCCCCCCAGGGACACCTGCCTCGTATCCTTGACCCCCCAGGGACACCTGCCTCGTATCCTTGACCCCCCAGGGACACCTGCCTCGTATCCTTGACCCCCCAGGGACACCTGCCTCGTGTCCTTGACCCCCCAGGGACACCTGCCTCGTATCCTTGACCCCCCAGGGACACCTGCCTCGTATCCTTGACCCCGGGACACCTGCCTCGTATCCTTGACCCCCAGGGACACCTGCCTCGTATCCTTGACCCCAGGGACACCTGCCTCGTGTCCTTGACCCCCAGGGACACCTGCCTCGTGTCCTTGACCCCCCAGGGACACCTGCCTCGTGTCTTTGACCCCCCAGGGACACCTGCCTCGTATCCTTGACCCCCAGGGACACCTGCCTCGTATCCTTGACCCCCCAGGGACACCTGCCTCGTATCCTTGACCCCCAGGGACACCTGCCTCGTATCCTTGACCCCCAGGGACACCTGTCTCGTATCCTGACCCCCAGGGACACCTGCCTCGTATCCCTGACCCCCAGGGACACCTGTCTCGTATTCTTGACCCCCCGGGACACCTGTCTCGTATCCTTGACCCCCAGGGACACCTGCCTCGTATCCTTGACCCCCAGGGACACCTGTCTCGTATCCTGACCCCCAGGGACACCTGTCTCGTATCCTTGACCCCCAGGGACACCTGCCTCGTATCCTTGACCCCCAGGGACACCTGCCTCGTATCCTTGACCCCCAGGATGGATCATGCTGCAGTGCTGGAAGCAGCATGAAGAGGGGGTCCAACAATGATGTATGGTTACAGTAGATCACTACAATGATGTAGGTGATACAGTAAGGTATTGTATTGGACACAAAAGTGGGATGCAACAACTCAACAATTTGGAGTTTAACATTTTTTTTAATAGAGCAAGTTAACATTTGTTGTTTATTGGGGAGTTGGATATTTTGGATCCTAATTATCTCTGTGCCATTATTGCTTAGACCCAGAGAGATCATAGAGCGAGACAGTTGCCAGTGTTAAAACAAAAAATACTGTGTACACTACAGGAAGGCGTCATCTATGGTGGTGGGATCGACCGGCGGAACAGCGAGGCAGGATATTGGGGGATCGAACGCACTATTTCTGGGAGGTACTCCTTTCTGCACGAAGTAGCCTTTTCCGGTGGAACGGAACTCCTTCCAAGTGAAACACAACTGCTTGCTCCTGGACGGAACGCCTTCCCCTGTGAAACTGAAGCTCGTGCCTGTGGGACGGAGCCCCTTGCAGTGGGACGGAGCCCCTTACAGTGGGACGGAGCCCCTTACAGTGGGACGGAGCCCCTTACAGTGGACGGAGCCCCTTGCAGTGGACGGAGCCCCTTACAGTGGGACGGAGCCCCTTACAGTGGGACGGAGCCCCTTGCAGTGGGACGGAGCCCCTTGCAGTGGGACGGAGCCCCTTGCAGTGGGACGGAGCCCCTTGCAGTGGGACGGAGCCCCTTGCAGTGGGACGGAGCCCCTTGCAGTGGGACGTAATATCCCTCCTGTGGGGCCCCCATGACTCGCACCTACGCCAACAGCAGTCGACTCCCCAGGTAAATATCTCTACACAAACTCCTCAAGACTATTGCAGCATCGCAATCCGTTCAATGTATTCACTTCTCACTGACAAAGTTCTATATTAGAATAGTGCGTAATAAAATCCTAATCAAAAGTAGCGAGAAAAGCTTGGAGTAAATCAGGTTATAAAAGTTACTGGAGGAGTGTCTCGTACCAGATCGGGGGTCACACCCACAACTTCTCTCCACCGTCGACAGGCTCGACACCCCGAGGGAGCACGAGAGGATGCGAGAGCAGTCTCCACAGGACCTGCGGGGGGCCAACTATTACAGGCTGCAGGACAAACACCGCCCCGGACCCTCCTCCTCCACCAGGCGAGTTGGTTTGTGCGTCTCGCGGATCGCAGAGGAGGGCCAATAGACGTCTAACTTGAGAGTCCTTCACAAACACTCTAAGCATGACGTTTATTGTCAGAAGTTAGACGCTTGGAGTTTGTTAGTTCGTCGTTCACTCATTATATTGTAATATCCAAATAGGCTGATATAGGCATAGGTAGCGTGATCAAATTCCGTGTGTATGTTGGGTGATATAGTTAAACATACTGTACTGTACAACGTATTGTAGGATGATAGTAGGATGATAGATATCATTTCATGTCAGTAAGGTTATATAATTACCTGAGTTTTACTTTCATTTACCTGAAGGTCTTTACTCTTGGCATTTACGGTCAGATAATTATTAAAAATAGGAATAATTATTACTAGTAGAAAACTAGCTAATAAAATGCACCATACTCTTCCTCTAAGTGGTTGTTTATTGTACAGCCTGAATGATAGCTCCACAGGTATGTTTCCTGTATGATTGTAGAATAATCATAATCATCATACTGAAGGGTTAAACACGCCTTTCATACCTGTGTCAGACTAAGCAAGCGTCTGAGACAAAGAGCCAAATTGATCACAAAAGTCAGAGGAAACCGAGCTTCAGTGATACACATCTCTGTAATGTTTGGCCATTTAGAATCTCTCTTGCTTACGTCAGGGTGGTGCTGCTGCCGGTGCTGGAGGACGACGACCACCCGCTGCCCTACTACTGCTCGGGGGACGTGGTCCTCCCCGCCCTGGCCGAGGTCCCTTGGAAGGAAGATGAGAAGAGGAAGGCCAAGGCCCGGGTCGAGGTCAGTATGTGTGTTCAAGGTGGTCAGTCTTTGAGGTTCATGGGTCAGCATCTTTATGGTCATGGAGTCGATCTTTGAGGTCAAGGATGATGCCCTGCCTGTGCTCGATCTCACTCGGACCTTCCCCCCTCACTGCCTGATAGGTGCTTTCACAGAGCCCTAACTGTCCTGATAGGTGCTTTCACAGAGCCCTAACTGTCCTGATAGGTGCTTTCACAGAGCCCTAACTGTCCTGATAGGTGCTTTCACAGAACCCTAACTGCCCTGATAGGTGGTAGAGCCCTAACTGCCCTGATAGGTGGTCTCACAGAGCCCTAACTGCCCTGATAGGTGGTCTCACAGAGCCCTAACTGCCCTGATAGGTGGTCTCACAGAGCCCTAACTGCCCTGATAGGTGGTCTCACAGAGCCCTAACTGCCCTGATAGGTGGTCTCACAGAGCCCTAACTGCCCTGATAGGTGGTCTCACAGAGCCCTAACTGCCCTGATAGGTGGTCTCACAGAGCCCTAACTGCCCTGATAGGTGGTCTCACAGAGCCCTAACTGCCCTAATAGGTGGTCTCACAGAGCCCTAACTGCCCTAATAGGTTGGTCTCAGAGCCCTAACTGCCCTAATAGGTGGTCTCAGAGCCCTAACTGCCCAATAGGTGGTCTCAGAGCCCTAACTGCCCTAATAGGTGGTCTCACAGAACCCTAACTGCCCTAATAGATGGTATCACAGAACCCTAACTGCCCTAATAGATGGTATCACAGAGCCCTAACTGCCCTGATAGATGGTATCAGAGCCCTAACTGCCCTGATAGATGGTATCACAGAGCCCTAACTGCCCTGATAGATGGTATCACAGAGCCTACGAGCCAACTTTATCCATTATTCACAGAAGTTCAACTCGATTTCTCCTCAGCCTCGTGAATTGAGCAGCAAGCCCACGCTCTCTTATTGTTCCCTGTGGGAACAACAAGACGACAGGTTAAGAAGAGCTTGCCTGAATATAACCCGAGGGCCAATATCTCCTTAGGGAAGCCGGCGGATTGTCAAAATTACCTTCATTGTTCCCGAGGATTTTTTTCTCTCTGATTTTAAATCGATGTGTTGGCGTTTAAAGTTTTGACAGGTAGGCGGTTCTATGGGTTTATATTCCTATTGGTGAAATAGGATTATATCCCTCCTTATATCTGACCTTTTAAAGAAGTCTGAGTTAATATCTTACAACTTGCTCAGCACTTTAATCTCGATCAGATCAGCCGTGTTATGTATAGTGCTGTTAGTGCTGTGGTCTTCAGTCCTCCCGAGTATGAGAGTTCTGGGTTGATTTGTCTCCCTATCAAATACGTTGTTTTGAAGGCGAGATTTACATATTTTTTTTTTTTAACTGCAGCTCCCATCTGTTGTACACCTTTCAATGACTGATGAAAAAGACACTTCGAAAGCTATGTAGGACAGATATAAATTGACCAGACCACACACTAGAAGGTGACGGGACGACGACGTTTCGGTCCGTCCTGGACCATTCTCAAGTCGATTGTGATTGGTCCAGACGGACCGAAACGTCGTTGTCCCTTCACCTTCTAGTGTGTGGTCTGGTCAACAGATGTAAATCTTTGTATTTATGTATGTAGATGAAATTAGTGCCTAAAAGTCACTCGATCACTTTGTGGTTGATTGTTCAATTAATCACTGAACTGTATGTTCTTTAAAACAGATCTCTAACTCTGTCCATGGAGGATAGAATCAAATGTATGTATGCTGGTTAGCATTGTAAGTGTGTGGCTACATATGTGGTAGAAAAATAATAAAATACAAAATGGATGGATTTTGGGTCCTTTCCTAGGTCCTTTCCTGCTGCATTTTTTTTTCCCTGGTGCACGGTCATTGATATAATAGTTGTGTTGTACAGTGTTATGTCCTGCATGTAAGGTCTTGCATTTTTACATATTTAAAATTATTTGTCAGTCTTCTGACTTGTTAAGAAGCTTGGGCAGGAAGGGTGACGCAGGTCTGGGCAACATGGCTGTTTATTACAAGTTCAAGTATGTTTATTGAGTCAAGAAAGAAATACATCTCAAGGGATAGAGCAGATAAGGCTATTTCTACCTCCTACTTTATTTACAAAACAATGATGTCACCGGTATCGGTAACATGTATCTTGTAATGACAGTAGTAGTAGTAGTAGGCATCCATCAGTCTCAGGATAGATGGATAAGTACTTATAAGATACTTATAAGTACTTGTAAGTATACTTATAAGCACTTATAAGTAAGATGGATGGTACTTATAAAACAAAGGAGCATCTGCTCGTAACATTATGCACCTAACCTACGTAGTATTNCGATGGTGGTGGTGCTGCCGGTGGTGGTGCTGCCGATGGTGGTGGTGGTGGTGCTGCCGGTGGTGGTGGTGGTGCTGCCGGTGGTGGTGGTGGTGGTGCTGCCGGTGGTGGTGGTGGTGGTGCTGCCGGTGGTGGTGGTGCTGCCGGTGGTGGTGGTGCTGCCGGTGATGGTGGTGCTGCCGGTGGTGGTGGTGGTGCTGCCGGTGGTGGTGGTGGTGCTGCCGGTGGTGGTGCTGCCGGTGGTGGTGGTGGTGCTGCCGGTGGTGGTGGTGTGCTGCCGGTGGTGGTGGTGGTGCTGCCGGTGGTGGTGCTGCCGGTGGTGGTGGTGGTGCTGCCGGTGGTGGTGGTGGTGGTGCTGCCGGTGGTGGTGGTGGTGCTGCCGGTGGTGGTGGTGGTGGAGCCGGTGTGGTGGTGGTGCGGTGGTGGTGATGGTGGTGGTGCCAGTGGTGGTGGTGGTGCCGGTGGTGCTACCGGTGGTGGTGGTGCTACCGGTGGTGGTGGTGGTGCCGGTGGTGGTGGTGCTGCCGGTGGTGGTGCTGCCGGTGGTGGTGGTGGTGCTGCCGGTGGTGGTGGTGGTGCTGCCGGTGGTGGTGGTGGTGCTGCCGGTGGGTGGTGGTGGTGCTGCCGATGGTGGTAGTACTGCCGGTGCTGCCGGTGGTGGTGCCGGTGGTGGTCATGCAGGTGGTGGTGCTGCTGGTGGTGATGGTGCAGCTGGTGGTAGTAATGGTGGTACCGGTGGTGATGGTGCAGCCGGTGGTAGTGGTACCGGTGGCGGTGCTGCAGCCAGTGGTGGTGGAGGTGCAGCAGCGAGCCAGACATGCGTGTGACTCACTCGCGCCAGGGATGTAGGTCGGTGGAGGTTGTGGTGTCTCCATCATCAAGCGAGGCTCCCGTCTACTGCGCCCTCTACACTTGGTCAAGGATGGCAAACTCGGTTAATTTAAGAGCCGCCCCCAGGACGACGGGCTTGTTAGAAAGAGGTTTTCGTATTCTACGGAAAACGTTATGTAGATTTCTTTGTAATGCAATTTCTTTGTAATTTCCGTCCTGCGAGCGGTGGAGGAAACGTTACAAAGGCACATAATAGGTTTACGAACTGATCCTCATTATTTGTTTAGCTAAGCAAATAACAATCTATTGACGATATTTACACAATTAGTAATGTTGAATATATATATATATATATATATATAATATATATATATATATATATATATATATATATATATATATATATATATATATATATATATATATATAGGGGGGTACCACCTCTGGTGCAATTATAGGGACCCACAGCCTCAGAGAAGGGAACACAGAGCATTCAGTGAAAAACTTGCCATTTAACTCTGAATACATAAGTGTTCGCTTCTCCTACCCCCCCCCCTTTTTATGGTGTACACTTTATTATGCAAGGTTATACAGTTACATATCTGATTGTATACAAAAAATGAACATTAAGAGGACACACAAAAAAGTTTATATATATACAAGTGTATTTGCAACAGGGTGGAAGCAGACCAATACGGACTGCATGGGTTGCATTGCGGAAGCACAAAGGGCTGGCATGCAAGACACAACGAGGTCAATGACATCATCAAGAGAAGCCTCGTCTCAGCTAAGTGCCCAGCGGAGAGAGAACCTCGCATCCTAGGGGTCCAGAACCCGGATTTCCCCGCACTTCGCCCTGATGGCATCACCATATACTCATGGAAGGAGGGTAGACAGTTGGTGTGGGACTACACATGTGTATCCACCCTGGCTGACACCTATGTACACTTCGGAGCTGATCAAGCAGGTGGGGCAGCCAACCACAGGGAAACAGCAAAATCTCTCAAATACAGGCGACTGGCAGGTCAATACCTCTTTGTTCCCATAGCGTCTGAGACGCATGGCCCCTGGGGCAAGAGTGCCTTGGAATTTCTCAAGGAATTGGGTTCCAAGCTCATTGACGTCACCAGAGACCCAAGGGCTTGCAGTTTTTTGTTTCAGCGCCTCAGTGTGGCGATCCAGAGGGGAAATGCTTGCTGCGTCCTCGGTTCCTGTCCGGAAGCGGAGGAGCTTCAAGAGATCCATAAGATCCATGGATCCATGTTTTGTAACCTTTAAATACACAATAAAGCATAAAAAAAGGAAGGGGGTGGTAGGAGAAAAGCACACAGAAACTGTATTGGAGGGGACCTACATTCCCTCCAATGCGTTATGTGTGATTTCCTCCGAGGCTATGGGTCCCCCTTCTTCCAGCCAGAGGTGGTACTCCCTTCCATATTATTTTTCTTTTTATATATATATATATATATATATATATATATATATATATATATATATTCTAGGTTTAAAATATAAAAAGGAACAGGTAGTACCTTACCCATCCAGTGGGTGGCGGTGGAACAGGCAGCCCCGCAACGCGCTTTCACTAAAACTCGTATTAAATGTAAGAACGTTTGTTAAAGTTAAAAGGGCAAATGAAACAAATTATATAAATCAGCAAACGGGTTATAGGGAGGTAATGGAATGGTCAATGTCAGGACCAATACAATTGTATTTGGGACTCTCCTACCAAACTTTCTCCAGCTTTCTACGACGTGTGAAAGACGCTTACCAAACACTTGCGACACGTTACGATACAAAGTACACTTACGATACGTCACACAAAGTGCACTTAAGATATGCTACACAAAGTACACTACGATATGCACATGTCCATTCCACCACAATTTCTGTATAGAATTGCCATAAAGAACACTATAATTTATAGGAGTTATGTTCTATAATGTTTTTCTAACGTATTTTTTTTTTTGCACAAAGAACTACACAATTTAAATATGAATTCACCCTGGCGTTGCAGACCAGATAAATTGATCCATTAGAAGAGTTACATACCAATTGGTGTTTGTTTAATTTGAGGTTACAATAATTTAAGAGATGCAAGAGTAAAACAGTGCGGTCACTAGTACAACTTGTTGATCACATTGATTTAATATAAAATATATTTAATTAGGCTACACTTATTGAGCTTTGCAGACTACCTCTCTGAGGTATCGCTATTGATAATAATGTTACTAGCAGTAATGACACTTATATTAACTTAAAACAGTAAAATAGTAGTTGTGACAATAATAGTTGTAGAAGTAGATGTAGTAGTGCTTATAGTAGTAGTGGTAAGAGTAGTAGCAGAATATACACAGAGAGGTGTACCTCTCTTCTGTGTATATAT
>WNGS01066681.1:3694033-3716421 GCA_020271785.1 Procambarus virginalis | reverse complement strand
GTCTTTGAAACATGTAATTAGTTATTACGAAACGCGTTCAAGTGTCGCGCTCAGACTAAGAAATAAAGAATGAATTTTGGAGAATTGATTTTTCATTTTACCGTCCATCAGTAAAAACAAAACATAAGGAAAATTGAGAAAATTCGTGTATAGAATTTTAATCTTACTTTTTCGGTCATATTTATAACATATGTCTACAGGAAAGACTGCTACCAAAAAAAAATATACTAATATATATATATATGTCGTACCTAGTAGCCAGAACGCACTTTCAGCTACCCTACTATGCAAGGCCCGATTTGCCTAATAAGCCAAGTTTTCATGAATTAACTGTTTTTCGACTACCTAACCTACCTAACCTAACCAACCTAACTTTTCGGACACCTAACCTAACCTAACTATAAAGATAGGTTTAGGTTAGGTTAGGTAGGGTTGGTTAGGTTCGGTCATATAACTACGTTAATTTTAACTCCATTAAATAAAATTGACCTCATTCATAATGAAATGGGTAGCTTTATCATTTCATAAGAAAAAAATTAGAGAAAATATATTAATTCATTAAAACTTGGCTTATTAGGCAAATCGTGGCCTTGCATAGTAGGCTAAGAAGTGCGTTCTGGCTACTAGGTAACGCATATATATATATATATATATATATATATATATATATATATATATATATATATATATATATATATAACTGAAAACTCACACCCCAGGAGTGACTCGAACCCATACTGCCAGGAGCACTATGCAATTGGTGTACAGGGCACCTTATCCACTCGAAAGCAGATGGTAGCCGAGGCTATTTCCACCTCAGCCCGCCGGCACTCTGATGGTAATCTTGGGCATAGTATTTTATCAAATCACCTCATTCTTTTGGGCACACGTGAGGAACACAAATGCGAACAAGCCTGAATGGTCCCCAGGCAATATATGCAACTGAAAACTCACACCCCAGAAGTGACTCGAACCCATACTGCCAGGAGTACTATGCAACTGTGTACAGGACACTCCCGCGTGTATGGTCACATTGTTTACTTCAGCCCCCACTCTTGGTTGGGGGTGGGGGGACTGTTGTGTTGTGAGATGTATTCACCTAGTTGAGGGGTCTGGTTGAAAGAATCTTTCTACACTCGATCACAATATTCTGGTATACTGGGCGTCTGCTGTTTAAAGACTCCAAAGCTCCTCTACTATCTATAAAGAAACAGCCATTTTTACCACATTTGACTACTTCCTGTAATCCTGCTAATACACCTTAGCGTTCAGGCTGCGTTAAGAGACATTGTCAGTTAAGCGGCTTCCAATACATATCTACAGTGCCGATGTCAGTGTATTCCCTGATCAAGACTCTACATCTTGCCTTCCCATCCCTAGCTACTCCCATCACAATATACATGTAGAGAGTTTTCTGTAGGAAATTTTCCAATTATAAAATCATATGTTGCCCTCAGCTCTCCTATCTCATACATATTTTGTTTTGTGCAGGGGAATAGTTACTACATCTACTTACAATCCTCCCATGGTGGTGTAAATTGTGTCTTAGGCTAAGCAATACATTCTGGAATAACATCATACTTTATAACATTATAACATAAGGTACTCATATATGCTCTCGTATTATACTTTATCAATAATTGTTCATTCCTTCCCACCTTTTGAACTGAGGGGATTAATTCATTAGTTCCCCCACCCCTCATTTATCTAATGGCAGAGGCTACATTTATCAATGAAATTCTATCCCCTATACTATTCAGATTCAACTCCATCCTCATTATCTCAATCATAGCATTTCTTGGGCGTCCTAAGATTATTCTCATGGCTTCATTTTGTACATTCTCCAACTTGCCCATCCTACTTACCAAAACAAGAAATGACAGGTGCAGCATAATCAATAATGATCTTACAGTACTCAAGTATATCATTCGTAGCACAGGGACTACCACTCCACTCTACACAGCATGCCAAGGGCTTCAGAGGTTTAATCTCTTCCGACATTGGCCCAACAGTTTGTTCATCTCAGCTTCCAAACTCTCATGGGTATCTTATCTTGAGATGATTTCGGGGCTTAGCGTCCCCGCGGCCCGGTCCTCGACCAGGCCTCATTTTTGTTACACACCTCCAGGAAGCAGCCCGTAGCAGCTGTCTGTCTAACTCCCAGGTACCTGTTTACTGCTAGGTAACAGGAGCATCAGGGTGAAAGAAACATTCTGCTCATTTGTCTCCGCCTCCACCGGGGATCGAACTCGAAACCTCAGGACTACGAATCCGAAGCGCTGTCCACCCAGCTGTCAGAGGTATATCCGACATAATGAGCCTAAATATTTATATATAATAACTATATTTTACCATTTATTTTCAATATAATAGGTCTCCGACTTCTACATTCAAAAATAGTTTTGTCTTCATTAACCACCAGTCCCATATGGTGACACAGATTTCCGAAATTATCCAACACTGTTTGAACCTTTGAAATATCTTTGCCCTGAAACAAAATATCATTGGCATACATGATTAGAATTACTCCATTTGAGTATCTCTCAGATGCTATCCATTTCATTAGTATATTAAACATATTTTTTCACCTGTTTTAGGAATCATCTTAATAATCCCATGATATTGTGAGATGCTAAGCTTCCTATGCTGTAAGCTATACTACACCACTACAAAGCCTTTACCAATAGATAGAAATAAAATTCCGCCGGGAGCCCATCACAACCAGGTGATTTAACCTTCTTTAAACTCTTAACCACACTCCACACCTCCCGCTTATCTACATCTTCCAGCATATTAAAAGTGTGGGACTCAATACTCTTTCCTGAGGTGGACCGAGTTCAAAAGATCTTACACCTGATAACGGCATTAAAGATTATAAGGGAGATTTACAAAAAATAGTCAAAGCAGCACTGTTCAAAGCCAGGAACAGCAGATCGAAGAGGGGGCATAGTTGGAAAATGCACACAAATTAATCACATAGATGTCAGAAAGAACTTTTCCAGTGCCACAGCTGTCAGTAAGTGGAATAGGTCAGACGAAAAAGTCGTTGACACTAACTCAGCACAAAATTGTATATGTAAATATGATTAAAAAAAAGTAGGGACCTGAAGCATTGCATTTATCTAAGAATGTTCAGAAGGCGAGGCTATGAGCCTAGCTGGTCCCTGCAAGCTCATCTAGTTAAGTACTTCTAGGTGAGCACGGCTTCCTGAGCTACGTCTGGTATGTTGTTATAGATTCAGCTACTCGGAACTCAAGTAGCACGGGCTATGGCGAGCCCATATACGCCTGGTAGCTCAGCTACCAGACCCCTCAACTAGGTGAATACATCTCACAACACAACTATCCCCCCCCCCTACCCAGAGTGGGGGCTGAAGTAAACAATGTGACCATACACGCGGGAGAAAGTTGTGTCCGGATAATGACGAGGACCTCCGCCTCCTTCACCCGCCACCACCCTGTCTCCTCTACTGCCCCTCCACCTCTCGTACCTGACTTCTACTTACCCCCTGTACCACACCACATTCACCCTCACCATCCACAAGTTACAGCCCTGCAGCCGCTCCTGTGCCAGGTAAGTCCACTGCGGGCTCACCATAGCCCGTGCTATTTGGAACTTTTTGTTCCCATTAGCTGAATCTTAAACAACACCCTCACCTTCACCTCCTAGCAACACCGTTAGGAGGCCTGGTCGATGACCGGGCCGCGGGGACGATAAGCCCCGGAAGCACCTCAAGGTATCCTCAAGGTATCACCTACAGTCCTACATCACTCCGGCTTGACATTGAACATGCAGTTCAGTGTCAACACGTCTAGGGTTTTAAGCTGGAGAAATACACAGTTGGAACAAATATCACTTAAACAACACATAAATTACTGAGTTCGACTAAAAATAATCTGAGAATCGTCAACATCAGAGATATGACATCGCAAACGTCATAAATGTACACAAAAGAAGCATTTCCAAATATATTTACCTTGGGACCACTAACACTCTAGTGGCTTCAACGAGGACAGGAAGCCGGCGGCATGTCAAACGTCCCCTCCATTTGTTCTGATGATTTTCTCAAGCTGGAGAGTTTTGTTCCAGTTGGTTGGGCACGCTCCTTTCACCTAATGCCTCTGCTTACCTAGCAGTAAATAGGTACCCGGGAATTAGGCAACTGTTGTGGAGGTGTTTGTATCTTGGGGAGGGTCCGACATTGAGGGGGGGGGGGAGGGACCTCGATACAAGCCTAAAGTATAATATTAATTGAATATTATTATTTAAATACTGTATATGTATATATTCGACATTGAGGGGGGGGGGGAGGGACCTCGATACAAGCCTAAAGTATAATATTAATTGAATATTATTATTTAAATATTGTATATACAGTATAATATATAGAGTATACAGGCTTTCTGTCTCCGACACAGAATTAAATTAAAGTTATAATGTTATCCTTTAACTCTGTTCAAGTCCCTCTAACACCAGTGAGACACCACCGACTATTGATGTTTAACTTTGAGATGTATTTCATGACCTCATTAAACATATTTGAACTTGAACTTGAACCGACTATTGAATGAATGTATATGTATTTGTAATATACAATATCATTGTATAAAAACCCACACATATATTTGTGAGATTTATGTAAAGAATCACACCAAGTCTTTCGCACTCTCCTACATAAGTGTTGGGTTTTATCCGAATGTTATTATATCTGTGAAAAGACCTAACCATTACTTACAGAAAATCGTTATTATTTGTGTACTGTACGGATTTGTAAGTCCTTTGGGGGACTTGTAATAGCGGAGGGTAGAAATAGCCTGTGTTACTCTCGGTATCACTGCCGCCTTATTCACTCCTGTGTTGATGATATCCTCATAATGCAGCCAGAGTCTGCCAGTGCAGACTACTGATCACACGCCTCTGTATGACTAACCCTCCTGTGTGATGGGGATTTATATGTTGTTGTTGTTATAGATTCAGCTACTCGGAACAAGTTCCAAGTAGCACGAGCTATGGTGAGCCCGTAACTTACCTGGACACAGGAGCGGGGCAAATAACTTGGGCTATAGTGAGACCTTATTGGACTTACCTGGCACAAGAGCGGTGCTGGGGGATTTATAGAATGGATGAATTAATATAGGTCAAGATACTCCATGGGGTGAGCGGGGAAAGTGGGAATAGGGGGGAAAGAATTATTTTATAGCATCCCGTAGATAGTCTTTGACACGCTGTACTTCATATAGTCTAAGGGAAGCAGCACAAATGCAGATATATCTAAATATGTTAATAATAATAAAAAATACTCTTTCCCTTTGGGGAGTATTTTATTATCTCAATCAACTTACTTGAATTTGAACTTGTGAAACAACAATGGTTTATGTGGTGCTGTCATACTCTCACTCTACACAAATGAGAGGAAATTCTCTCGAAATCACAGAGAGGGTGACTAAGGTAATCCGGAGCAACAGTAACTCTTATTGTAATAATTATATGTTTCCGTTGTCGGGGACACGAAGCTTGTATATATATATATATATGTATATATATATATATATATATATATATATATATATATATATATATATATATATATATATATATTTCTCCGAGGCTATGGGTCCCTACACTTGCACCAGAGGTGGTACCCCTTCTAGGTTAAAATATATATACTGTATATATGTATATATATATATATATATATATATATATATATATATATATATATATATATATATATATATATATATATACACACACATACGTGTGTATATATACACGTATGTATATCATACACACACGTGCCCAAGGTGAAAAGAAATGTGCCTAACCATATCTGTTAAGAGCTACCAAGAGAGTTTTGCTTACCCTTTCTCAACAGACTTGAAAACAAGGCGTCAAGACGTGATGTGAAGGTACGGACGAAGCAGTTTATTAACTTACGTTGATATAGATTATAGAAGCTTAATAATTTGTGTAAGGTAATTATCAGGAGAAACCGTTACTATGTTGGAAGGGAAGGCACTTGGGAGGGATATGAGGACAAGGAACAATGAGCTGGGATATGAGGACAAGGAACAAGGAGCTGGGATATGAGGACAAGGAACAAGGAGCTGGGATATGAGGACAAGGAACAAGGAGCTGGGATATGAGGTCAAGGAACAAGGAGCTGGGATATGAGGACAAGGAGCAAGGAGCTGGGATACGAGAACAAGGAACAAGGAACACTACTTATTACTATATACCTGTACATTAATATTAGTATACTTTGGTAGCAGTCTTTCTTGTAAACATATGTTGTTAAATATGACAGAAAAAGTAAGATTAATAATTCTAACACGAATTTTCTCAATATTTCTTATGTTTCTTTTTACTGTCGATGGTAATTGAAAAATCAGTTCTCCAAAATTCATTTTTATTTCTAGTCTGACGCAACGCTTGAACGCGTTTCGTAATAACTTATTGCATTTTCGAAGACTTTAGTTTACACACACAACTGTAACCTGAAAACACTAAACAGAGTTTCACTTATTCTAACACTTAAACAGCTTATCCGTCTTACATATACTCGCATTTGGGTGAGGTGATATGGTGCAACAGTTTTGGATGAGGTGAACAAATTTGTGACAAACGGAAGACAGAACACGAAACAATGGGTATTAATTGGATGGAAGTAACTGCAGAGGGCCTATTTGACCATACTTCCTCTTGTTGCTTCTATATTGGTTCGGAGTCTTCAAGTGGGTAGAATATAGTTGTGCATTAATTGGCTGTTGATTGCTGGTGTTGACTTTTTGATGTGTAGTGCCTCGCAGATGTCGAGCCGCCTGCTATCGCTGTATCTATCGATGATTTCTGTGTTGTCTGTTAAGACTTCTCTGGTGATGGTCTGGTTGTGAGAGGAGATTATGTGTTCCTTTATGGAGCCCTGTTGTTTATGCATTGTTAATCGCCTGGAAAGAGACGTTGTTGTCTTGCCTATATACTGAGTTCTTTGGGGCTTACAGTCCCCAAGTGGGCATTTGAAGGCATAGACTACGTTGGTCTCTTTCAAGGCATTCTGATTTGTGTCTGGAAAAACTCTCCAGACACATACTATATAAAACTATATATATATATATATATATATATATATATATATATATATATATTTATATATATATATATATATATATATATATATATACATATATATATATATATATATATATATATATATATATATATATATATATATATATATATATATATATATATATATATATATGCCGTACCTAGTAGCCAGAAGGCACTTTTCAACCTACTATGCAAGGCCCGATTTGCCCAATAAGCCGAGTAATTTTCTTTATTTTCAATATATTTTTTCCAATTAGTTTATTTGAAATATTATTATTCTATTATGTTAGGAACATAAATTATTGACGTAGTTATAGTAGTTTAGGTTAGGTTAAGATAGGTTAGGTTAGGTTAGGTTAGGTTAGGTTAGGTTAGGTTAGGTTAAGATAGGTTAGGTTATGTTAGGTTAGGTTAGGTTAGGTTAGGTTAGGTTAGGTTAAGATAGGTTAGGTTATGTTAGGTTAGGTTAGGTTAGGTTAGGTTAGGTTAGGTTAGGTTAGGTTAGGTTAGGTTAGGTTAAGATAGGTTAGGTTAGGTTATGTTAGGTTAGGTTAGGTTAGGTTAGGTTAAGATAGGTTAGGTTATGTTAGGTTAGGTTAAGATAGGTTAGGTTAGGTTAGGTTAGGTTAAGATAGGTTAGGTTAGGTTAGGTTAGGTTAGGTTAGGTTAGGTTAGGTTAGGTTAAGATAGGTTAGGTTATGTTAGGTTAGGTTAAGATAGGTTAGGTTAGGTTAGGTTAGGTTAGGTTAGGTTAGGTTAGGTTAAGATAGGTTAGGTTAGGTTAGGTTAGGTTAAGATAGGTTAGGTTATGTTAGGTTAGGTTAAGATAGGTTAGGTTAGGTTAGGTTAGGTTAAGATAGGTTAGGTTAGGTTAGGTTAGGTTAGGTTAGGTTAGGTTAGGTTAGGTTAGGTTAGGTTAGGTTAGGTTAGGTTAGGTTAGGTAGCGTTGGTTAAGTTCGGTCATATATCTCCTTTAGTTTTAATTCAAATTAAACAAAATTAACTCATACATAGTGAAATGGGTAGCTTTATCATTTCATAAGAAAAAATTTAGAAAAATATATAAATTCAGGAAAACTTGGCTTATTAGGCAAATCGGGCCTTGCATACTAGGCCGAGAAGTGCGTCTGGCTACTAGGTACAACATATGTATGTATCTATATATATATATATATATATATATATATATATATATATATATATATATATATATATATATATATATATATATATATATATGCGAACAAGCCTGAATGGTCCCCAGGCATATATGCAACTGAAAACTCACACCCCAGAAGTGACTCAAACCATACTGCCAGGAGCACTATGCAACTGGTATACAGGACACCTTAACCACTCGACCATCACGACCGGACAAAAGATGATAGTAGCCGAGGCTAATTCCCCATCATCCCGCCGGCACTCTGATGGTAGTCTTAGGCATAGTATTTTATCAAATCACCTCATTCTTTGGGGCACACGTAAGGAACACCACATGGCTGTGGAATGTGAATCTAATGCAGCTGCTGTTGTTGGATTAATGTTGAGTTTGATGCGCAGGGCTTAGTAGCTTCACATTCCAGTAAGTAGTGCAATAGTGGCGCCTCTGCTTCTGTTCCACAGATATGAAACTCTTTAACTATTGGGTTTGTTACCTCCTAGCAGTACTTGTAACCAAGTCTGAGTCTGTGTATGGCTACTGCAATGTCTCTGGATATCTTTTTGCCAGGCTTGAAAGAGTAGTGCCCAGTGGCTTGTTCGTACCATATCGCAGTGGATCTTCCTTCCGCTACTTTGGCTCTGTGGCGACTTTTGATAGTTTGGAGTATTTTCTTCTTGATTTGCTCCTTAATCTGTGAAACACTTGGAGGTATTTGAACATGTACAACAGGTAGAGCAGCGGCAGTTTTTGCTAGTGAGTCTGCCTTTTCATTACCATCTATGCCAATGTGACTTGGTAAACAATTTAGGGTGATTGACAGCCCTAGATTATGGGCTTCTTTTCCTATATGTTCGATTTCTGTGAGGAGTTGTATATTATCTCTGTGCTCACTGGATAACAATGCCTGGAGCGAAGATTTAGAGTCGGTATGAATGATGACATCATGTAAATTATTCTCAATTGTATAGGTTATGGCCTCCTTCAGGGCATATAATTCTGTTTGCAATGTTGTGCACCCACTATTCATGCTCCAATAAGCTTCATGGTTGGTAGTGTAAACTGCTGCCCCAGCAGAACATCTTTCTTGATCAACTGATCCATCTGTGAAGATGTGAGTCGTTGTAGGTCTTGAGATGGTTTCCATTTGTCGTTCTATGACTGCTTTGAGCCTCTGCGAGTCACATGCTGATTTTTTAACTGTTAATCCTTCAATGATAATCTTTAGACTCGATTCTTCCATGGAGGAGGCTGCCGAAAGTGTTGATATGGTCTATCTTCCCCTTTGTTTTTAATGGTCCATTTCAAGTCCACTTGCTCTAGAATCTTGACCAGATTATCCGTCCATGCTCTTGTTCTATATTGAAGGTTTTTCTGAAGCGATCAATGTATGCTATCTTTGATTGACAGTCTGGTGGTGGTTCCAACAAGTTTTGCTGTTATAGTGGCTATCCTTTGTTTGATCCTGTTTTCTAATGCTGGTAAATTGGTTTCCATTCTTAGTTTCTCTCGACGCGTCCATATAGGTGCT
The DNA here is from genome assembly GCA_020271785.1 of Procambarus virginalis. Lineage (NCBI taxonomy): Eukaryota > Metazoa > Arthropoda > Malacostraca > Decapoda > Cambaridae > Procambarus > Procambarus virginalis. The sequence goes on along the minus strand of WNGS01066681.1, from coordinate 3,706,620 downwards.
CCCAGCATTGTTCTGAAGGCATCATTTTGAGACACTTCCAGTTTCTCCCATTGGTTATCACTGAAGGATGTAAGAACAGGAGCAGCATAGTTAATGAGTGACCTAACTGCTTGAACGTAGTACATTTTGAGTACTGGTAGAGATGCACCATCTCTAAGACTTGTCAGGGAGCGCAAAGCTGAGTTTCTGGCTTTACAACGTTGCCGAAAATATTCACTTTCTTGAGTGAATTTCAACTGGCTGTTTATTATGACTCCGAGGTATTAAAAAGAGGTGACCCACTGAATTTCATGTCCTTGTATTGCGAGTCTGATGTCTTGAGTTCTCATTTTAACGGCCATTGCTTTGGTTTTATTGCTGTTTATTTTCCTGCTATGCGTTCCGCTTCCCATCTTCTGGAACTTGAACATGCTGAACTATTTTCGTCTCACGTACCTAGGGGAAGCATTTAAAGAAGTGGACTTTGAACACAGCAAGTCAGCGAGGCACTTGGCCAATATTCTGCGGCCGGGCTGTGATGAAACACTCTGTCCACTCGAATAATTAATCGCATTTTGATGTGAAAATCCTCAACGGACAAAATATAATGTACTGTAAATTAGAGCGACTTTTTTTGTATTAATACATTAGGTACATCTGCATTAGTGCAGCTACCCTAGACTATATGAAGGGGAGTACAGTGTGTCAAAAAAGCTAACTACGTGATGATAAAAAATCGCCATCACACAGGATGGTTAGTCATACAGAGGCATGTGATAGGCAGTCTGCACCTGGCAGACTCCGGATGCATTTTGAGGATGTCATCAACACAAGAGTGAATAAGGCAGCAGTGGTAATAAAAGTCCCCATCTCGCAGGATGGTTAGTCATACAGGGCCATATGTTTAGTAGCCTGAACTGGCAAATTTTGGGCACACTGTGAAGATATCTTCAAGAATACGAGAGTGAATAAAGTAATTGCAAAGCTCCAGGTACCTCATGCCAACTGGTCTGAAAGGTCTAATAACTGGGCATTCAGTGATGTAGTGTGGGAGATCGTGCCACAGTTCCTGCTCACAGAGTTTGCAACTGGAGTGCTCAGGTTCGGGAGATCCGTCACCTGCAGCCACCTGCCACAGGTAACGGTAACCCAACCTGATCCTTACAACCACTGTGCCGCACAGTCTGGTCGACGTTTTGTGCTGCCCATAGATATAGGTTTCAGATCTGAACAAATCATAGCTTAGTACTTTCAGGTCGTTGGGAGTCAGTAATTTCTTTCCTATCAGACCTGAGTGTTTGGACCAATACAGTTTTGACAGCAGAGATGGGGATACCTAGATCTAATTCAATTTCATCTTTGTTGCACGCTAATTTGGCTGCAATGTCTGTCTCATTATGATGGGTGATATTTATGTGTGAAGGTATCCATACAAAGGAGATTCGAGACCCTTTACTCTGTGCAGCAATTAGGTCATTTATAATTGGTAGTATGAGGTTCTTGCTGTCGATCTTCCCGGAGAAGTTTTCGATTGCTTGAGCAAAAGTTTCTATGCATGGGTCGTCGGTTAGGTTAGGTTAGGTTAGACTAGACTAGGCTAGGTTAGGCTAGGTTAGGTTAGGCTAGGCTAGGTTAGGTTAGACTAGGCTAGGCTTGGCTAGGCTAGATTAAGGTAGCCTAGGCTAGGCTAGGTTACGCTAGGCTAGGTTAGGTTAGGCTAGGCTAGGTTAGGTTAGGCCAGGTTAGGTTAGGCCAGGTTAAGCTAGGTTAGGTTAGGTTAGATTGGGTTAGGCCAGGTTAGGATAGGTTAAGCTAGGTTAGGTTGGGCTCGGGCAATATATGACATTTTCGTGGCGTGGCAACTGGAGCAGCTGGTCCTCAGGCCAGGCTCGCTAGAGCTTCCCCCTCCTCCTACCGCCATGAGACACTTTCATAAATGTAAACATACTCTGTAATACAAATAAGCCTGCTCTCATATATAAATTAAAATATAATAAAATTCAGGGAAAAGTTAGTTAGATTAGGTGTTCAGGTTTTGTTGGTGATTATTTGTGTTTGTGGTACGTGGGTGAAGCATTTACAGACTTGCGATTCGAGCGGAGGACGTCAGCGAAGCACTGCTCGAGAAAAGTACACACGTCGTCGATTGTGAGTCGTGTTTAAACCGTTTTTCATCCATAAGAATTTTAAACGGCAGAATTAATGAACATTTAGCCTTTGTTGATGAGGACGGGCTGACTCGAGAGGACGGGCTGACTCAAGAGGACGGGCTGACTCGAGAGGACGGACTGTGAGGAAACACCAAAAAGCTTCGAGCAGGTTCGTGACTGGGATGGTTCGAGGCTCGAGAAGCGGACCTTCTGAACCCTCAACTTGCGCGGGTCACCTCAGTAAGTCGTTTGCTATACATGGTGACGGACCTGAGCCGGGATACATGTACAACAAGAACTATTTACCATGTTCTAGGGGTTTACACAGTGAGTTTCCGCTAGTCCTATGTTCAGGGCTAATGTATACTTGCGGCTGGTCAATAAACAGTTTTGGTGACCATAATAACCCCTCCAGAGGTTAATAGGCCTTAAGCTCAACACTGTCTTAGTGAAGTGTGTGTTACGTGTGAAACATTTTGAGTGTTATTGAAGAACAAAATAAACATGTGTTCGGCCACAGTGAATTATAGGAACTGGATGATGATTAACGATTGTGTTATGATTGAACAATTCTTGTGCAATAAGTGGCGCGGGAACTTTAATCCCTCTTTCTTTGTTTAGGAAGATTCTGAAGTTCACTTTGAGGTCATGACTGAACAAGAGCTTTTATTAGTATACTTTATTTACTTGTTTCTTATGTAACAAGATCCTAAAAGTCACATTTGGGGTGTAAGTAAGGTTAAGTAAGACATCAGGGCAGGAAATGTCATTACTATACGTGATTTTGTTGACTTGCAAGTGTTGAGTGTTTTGTAGAAAATACCAGTTGAAAATTAGCCATTTTCCTCGTGGCAAGGTCTACGAGCTGCTTGTCGGCAGCTCCAATTCGTCGTCCAGGGTTTCTTGTCTTAGTGTTGTGTTTAATACGTGTTGAAATAATCGTGAATATTGCATAATATATGTAGATTGAAACTCGCAAGTTTGTGTGTGTGTGTCGCGGTCAGTGTCGTGTCAGCCTCACCAGACGAGGGACCCAGCGTCCTCGTGTGACCTCGCCAGACGAGGGACCGAGCGTCCTCGTGTGACCTCGCCAGACGAGGGACCCAGCGTCCTCGTCCTTCAAGTAAGGTAGGCAACGCCTCGAGCCTCAAGCGTCACCTTCACCTGAGCTGCTTATGAATATAAATAAAACAACGTGATCATTCATATAGGCATTGTATTATATTTGAGGATTTAATGTTGCGAAGACTCTTCATTTCTTGTGAATAATTTAGTTTCATGTCTTTACAGGTAAGTGCACCCAAACAGCTCCTCGTGGGACAAAGTTCTTCTAATTCTAAGGTACGTTCCAATTTCCTTGTTCCACGAAACACTCTTTGTGTAGAATACAAGACAGTTCACAATGCAATTTTGGGGACGTACCAAAGTCCTTCACTGAACACACACATTAGAGCCCCCTACCTTGATCTTGGAGGCACTCAACCCCCCCTAACTCGGGGCTTGGAGGTACTCGATAACACTCCGTAATTCAGGCCTTGGAGGTACTCGATAACACTCCGTAATTCAGGCCTTGGAGGTACTCGATAACACTCCGTAATCCAGGCCTTGGAGGTACTCGATAACACTCCGTAATCCAGGCCTTGGAGGTACTCGATAACACTCCGTAATTCAGGCCTTGGAGGTACTCGATAACACTCCGTAATCCAGGCCTTGGAGGCACTCGATAACACTCCGTAATCCAGGCCTTGGAGGCACTCGATAACACTCCGTAATCCAGGCCTTGGAGGTACTCGATAACACTCCGTAATCCAGGCCTTGGAGGCACTCGATAACACTCCGTAATCCAGGCCTTGGAGGCACTCGATAACACTCCGTAATCCAGGCCTTGGAGGTACTCGATAACACTCCGTAACTCGGGTCTTGGAGGCACTCAATAACCCCTAATCTGGGCCATGGAGGGAATTGAGACCCCTAGCCCGGTCCCTGGAGGGAATTGAGACCCCTAGCCCGGTCCCTGGAGGGAATTGAGACCCCTAGCCCGGTCCCTGGAGGGAATTGAGACCCCTAGCCCGGTCCTTGGAGGGAATTGAGACCCCTAGCCCGGTCCCTGGAGGGAATTGAGACCCCTAGCCCGGTCCCTGGAGGGAATTGAGACCCTTAGCCCGGTCCTTGGAGGGAATTGAGACCCTTAGCCCGGTCCTTGGAGATAATTGAGACCCCTAGCCCGGTCCTTGGAGATAATTGAGACCCCTAGCCGGTCCTTGGAGAATTGAGACCCCTAGCCCGGTCCTTGGAGGGAATTGAGACCCCTAGCCCGGTCCTTGGAGGGAATTGAGACCCCTAGCCCGGTCCCTGGAGGGAATTGAGACCCCTAGCCCGGTCCCTGGAGGGAATTGAGACCCCTAGCCCGGTCCTGGAGGGAATTGAGACCCCTAGCCCGGTCCCTGGAGGGAATTGAGACCCCTAGCCCGGTCCTTGGAGGGAATTGAGACCCCTAGCCCGGTCCTTGGAGATAATTGAGACCCCTAGCCCGGTCCTTGGAGATAATTGAGACCCCTAGCCCGGTCCTTGGAGATAATTGAGACCCCTAGCCCGGTCCTTGGAGGGAATTGAGACCCCTAGCCCGGTCCCTGGAGGGAATTGAGACCCCTAGCCCGGTCCTGGAGGGAATTGAGACCCCTAGCCGGTCCCTGGAGGGAATTGAGACCCCTAGCCCGGTCCCTGGAGGGAATTGAGACCCCTAGCCCGGTCCCTGGAGGGAATTGAGACCCTAGCCCGGTCCCCTGGAGGGAATTGAGACCCCTAGCCCGGTCCCTGGAGGGAATTGAGACCCCTAGCCCGGTCCCTGGAGGGCATTGAGACCCCTAGCCCGGTCCCTGGAGGGCATTGAGACCCCTAGCCCGGTCCCTGGAGGGCATTGAGACCCCTAGCCCGGTCCCTGGAGGGAATTGAGACCCCTAGCCCGGTCCCTGGAGGGCATTGAGACCCCTAGCCCGGTCCCTGGAGGGCATTGAGACCCCTAGCCCGGTCCCTGGAGGGAATTGAGACCCCTAGCCCGGTCCCTGGAGGGCATTGAGACCCCTAGCCCGGTCCCTGGAGGCACAAGAACCATGGTAGTAGAGAAGATATGCTCTGGAGAAAGATACACAAATGTTGTACCAGAATGTGAAAAATTATTCGTCAATTTGCATGTTTATAACATAAGTATTATTATTTATATAAATGTATTTGTTTTTTAAAGTATTTTATGCATTGTGTGCACGTTGTGAATAATATTAACTGTGCGCGGGGGGAGCAACGTAGATGATCGTTACCAGAACGTGACTTGCGCGTCGACTGTTTGTGGTGTGGGGATGAGTGTACGATCACGTTGTACTGAACGGTGAGGAAACGGGTGAGCTATATGTCTCTCGTGTGTGTGTGTGTTTGTGTGTGTGTCCTCTCAGTGAACTTAATCATTGGAGGAACAAGTGTGTTTCTCACATTGTCTATTTCAATGAGCCCTGTTCTAACACGAGGTGGAATCCAAATGAACTTAAATGAATGATATATTTCTTATATTTTTCTATCTAGAGCTACTTGATCCACACCAACAATATGACCTGTAATTTAGTATGCTGATGAACTGGTTACTAAAGTTAGTTGAAATGACGTAGTTTGTCATCCCAATACCAATAGACCAGCGGTTTTAATTTTTGTTTACTGCGGCCCACAGCAAGAACTGCATATGCATACATATAGGCCTACTGTAAGAATAGCAGGCCTGTGTGTAATAAACAGATACTAACTGTTGCACTATGTCCTATTTACATTATAGACAATTATGACATAATTTCAATTACAATAGACATAATTACATTTAATAGACAATAAGAAAAATTTGGCATGAAATTCTAGCAAAATCATTTTCCTTTTAATTAACAAGAAGGATGTTGTTTGTTCGTTTGTTCGCAAGTAGCTGATGACCAATTTGCGACACAGGAAGACAATGCTACACGCATGTCTGGTGCAGTGTTGAGCTGATTTCTTTCTTGCGTTTTTAGTCGAGTTCATGTGGAAAAATCCTAGTTCACATAATTTAGTAGTAGTAAAAGATTATATTATCAACATATTCTTTTTACCTAAAAGAGGAAATCATCTTTTAATCCAAAATGATTATTATTATTAACATCTTTATTGACAAAATTAATTACAATTTTGCCTAATCTGAGGATTTTGATAGTCTGATTAAAGTGAGGATAATGCTAGTATTCACTGTCACGCAGGACAGAGGGTCATACATAAGACAATAGGTCTAAACTGTAGGCTGAAGCACGTATATATCATGGTTACAATCAATGTTTTAATATATGGATATGTGAAAACAAGTTTCTACTGTGCACTGCCACACAAGGGCAGGGATGGGTTCATAGGTGATGCAGCTTAGAAGTAATATACATAAAAATTGTTCTTCATTCTTTAAAATGGACAAGCAAATTTTGGGTAAATTGTTAGGATGTCGTCCAGAACACCTGAGTCAATAAAATAGTTACACAGTTGGTGGTACAAGAGGCCAGGAGGTCTAAAGTCCTTTACGGTTTCACATTCATCAATGTAGTGTTCTAGTGAGTGCATTAAAGGTTTATCACAGAGTTTACAATCTGAGTATTCTGGTAGTGGCTCAGCCTCACTAACCTGCCAGATGTGTCTATAGCCAAGGCGAATTCGCGCAATGACTACATCACATTGCCTGGTTCGGCTACTATGCCGACCATACAAATACCTATTATTACAAAACTTGTCATAACTTTTAATACTGCAGCTTTCAGGTCTCTGGGCATTTTTAGTTCTTCTAAATCTGAATTAATTTCTTTAATTTGTATGTTTCTAATAACTGCATTAGATAGTCCAAAGTCATAATCAATGTTTTCTTTCCTGCAAGCCTCATTGGCCAATCGATCTACGAAGTCATGTTTTCCAACTCCAACATGGGATGGGATCCACACAAATTTTATACAAGAGTTATTATCATTGGCAAAGATTACATTCCATTTAATATTACAAGCTACGTCCGATATACATTGTGATGGGTTATTTAAGGACTGCAGAGCACTTTTAGAGTCACAGAAAATAACTCCACCACCATTAAGCTTAAGGTATTCAGTGGCTAGATAAATGCCCACTAGCTCGGTCTGCGTCGTGCTAGCCCAGTTGTTCAATCTCTGTGTACTAGACATGATCATTTCATTCCCTTTATACACTGCACATGCACAACCTGTTCTACCAGTGCCTAAATTGCTCAATCATTCTTCATTGTAAATGAACTACTAAGATGCAGCAATTCAGTTTCTCTTCAGATCAAAGTTTAACACAAATGCTAATTCAAGGCATTGAAACTCAAAGGTAGTTCCTATCCAAAGGTTTTTCTTTACTGTTTCAAAGTTTTGCACTGGAAACGTTATTAGAGCTTTAGAATAGAGAAGGGAGATGTGACAATATCTCGTGTTTCAATTATTTCAAAATATCTTCAGTGACAATGGTCCGAGCAGTGTGTTGTAGCAATGTTGGAACATAATAGGGAGGTTGATCACTTTTAATTTTTGCTTGCCATAGCCTTAACATCCTCTGAAACCCTTCAATATATTCAATATGTTGGAATATATTACCGCTTTCTCTTTCAAGTTTTAAGTTTAACTCGTTAATACTAAAAATACAAGTTAAGCCAATTTGGTAACGCAAATATCCTAAACAAAATTGTGCCAAGGGATTGTATTTCAACCAGAGTATAAATCACAGTTCTTGCTTCATACATCCTGCTAAGTATGAAGCCTCGCCACAACCAAGGAACTTGGGTGTGATAAAGTAAGTGACTATATTAGGCTCCAATCTCTCATCGGAATATCTCAAATATTCTGATATTTAATGAACTTCCTTTGATAAAATTGTACTGAGTAATGAGTGCGAATGAAATTATCGCTTACACTTCTTATTATTATTTTTGTTTTGTTTGGCGCGACCCACTATATAATGGGTGGGATCCACAGTTTGAAGACGGGAGACAACTCCCGTCACGCAGGGTGCAGTCGCACCTCCACAGATCTCCAGTATCATCTGTTGATACTGGTAATGGCTCAAAAGGGCCACCACTTACGGGCTATTCATGCCCGTGCCACCTTTTGGGGGCTTACTCTCTCATCAATCACAGTTTGAAGATGCCTGCCATAGACCCCTACCACCTCAGGCCCACCCTTCAGATTGGTGTTGGGGTTTAATGCCTGTCAACCTCTGGAGTATTATTAAGGCAACCACAAATGCTTACTGACCATCCAATAAGTATACTTCAGTTCCAGAAAAAATCCTGAACTAAAGTCAACTAACTGTGTATAAACAGTGTAGTGGAATATATGTATACCTTTCACATATCCAAGAACTACCACTAAAATGAATTAATGCAATATAAACAACTATGATATTGTGTTTAATGTTATAACTTTGCCAAAGAATACTGCCACTTCTAACTTTAATGTTAAATTTTTTTCTCTTAAGTTTTCTATTAGTTTTGCCTCTGCAGCTTTCACTGCCAGAGAATCATCATGAAAATCAAACTGCCGCACACACCGCGTAAGAAGCACTCCCTCAGTAATCGAAACAGTTATTTAGTTCATTTATTATGCACCCCATACCCATCCGGGGCGGTAGTGGAAAGGGTTACAGAGGCACATAATGGGCTCAGGGACTGAACCCCACAATTCATTTAGCTAAGCAAGTTGATGAGCTTTATTTACAAGTCTAACTAACTTAGTATATTTCTCTCTCCGGTTTGGTGTTGGGCTAAATGCCTATCAATCTCTGGAGGATTATTAAGACAAACACAAGTGCGTATTGACCAACCAACGAGAATACTTTAGCTCTGGGCATTGTCCAGAGATAAACTCTGTGTATATACACAGAGGGGTGCACCTCTCGGTGTGTAATTGTACAGTAAACTCTTGGCATCTCAAGAGTCGTTCGTCACTATACTGTTAACTCTTATTTAACGTTATCATAAGTGTCTGATGTGCGAGTAGGGTCTAAGACCTGGCAAACTTTCACCACTCTGTCATCCGTACTCTTTACGTAAACAAAAGTCAAACCCAAACTAACCTATCCTGTCCTATCCTAACCCATCCGTTTCCATCCTCTCCTATCCTTTCCACTTCTCTTATCCTAACCCATCCGGTTCCATCCTCTCCTATCCTAACCCATCCTGTCGTATCGTAATCCATCCTGTCGTATTCGTAACCCATCCTGTTCCATCCTGCCCTATCCTAACCCATCCTGCCCTATCCTCTCCTATGCAACCTAACTAGACTAACCAAATAAGATTAAAAAATAGTTTTCTTTTTATACATACGGTGAACACAAAGTATGTGACGTCTATGACTTCATAATTCTCTGGTTCAGTTTTAGCTTCTCCTGGTCGTCGCTGTTAAGTGTTACATAAAGACGTCGGTGAAGGCGGCACTAACCTTGTGGTTTACCTCATGAAGTTACGTGTGAGCAGAGCGGCTGGTGGCGGGGTCGACGCCTAGCGCGCCCACCGCAGCCCGAGATGATCACTGATGTAAATATGGCTCGGTGTAGTAATAATAATAATACTTTATTTAGGAAAAGTACGTACATAGAGCAGAGTTACAAACACATTCTGATTGATTTATAGAGCTAGTACATACAATACCTAAAGCCACTAGTACGCATAACGTTTCGGGCAAAAGGTTAGTTAGTTTAGTTCATTTATTATGCACCCCATACCCATCCCGTGGGCGTAGTGGAAAGGGTTACAGAGGCATAATGGGTCAGGGACTGAACACCACAAGTCATTAGCTAAGCAAGTTACAATCTTGATGAGCTAGAAGGGAAGAATAAACCTTTCATGGAAACTGTACGTACCAGCAAGAAGACGAATATGGCTCAAACCCATCTCCTAATAGAGCGTCGCATTTTGACGCATACCTGAGACCAAAAGGCCTCAAAATCGTCGTACTAGAAAATGGAGCGGCTCGCGAAAGTGACATATTGTCCGTTGTCTGTTTTGGGTCCTGTAGTAGGTTAGGAGGCACTCTAGTGCAGTAGTTTCTTGACGTTGGGAACCTTAGGAGGACGGACTGATATAAACCTAATCAGCGTTTTCAGGATTCGAGGGGCAGGGAAGGGAAGTATCAGGGGGAAAGCGCTGTTGTTGTTATAGATTCAGCTACTCGGAACAAGTTCCAAGTAGCACGGGCTATGGTGAGTCCGTAGTGGACTTACCTGGCACAGGAGCGGTGCCGTCTCGGGAAAGCGCCAAGTCATTCCTTCTATATAGCACTGGGAAGGGATCAGGATAAGGATTTGGGATGGGAGGGGAAGGAATGGTGCCCAACCACTTGGATGGTCGGGGATTGAACGCGGCCTGCACGAAAGAGAGACCGTCCACCCAAGTGGTTGGGCTGATTCGAGGGGCAGATGACGGTCTTTATCTTTTAAAGTTTTTCTTGTAAAGTATCAAGTACTTTTCAAGACACTTGCCCAGATGACCTATAAGGTAGTGATCTAAGCAGTCGGCTCACGACAGAATGGTCCCAGGTTAGACTCCCGGGCAGGATAAGCCGTTTGTGAACGTTTTCTGTTAACGAAAATAGTGAACCATAACAGTGGAATGTTTGGCCTATAGTATATGTATAGTAGATACTGCCATAAATAAATAAACTATTTTTTTTATATTTTCCGAACGGAAAAAAAACAAGGCCAGTACAGCTATATAGACCTACCTATGTTGTAGATTATCCAAGAATACCTGTTGTAGATATCATTCAGATAGTGCCTACTGTAGATATCCGGGTAGTTTATCCAAGAGTACCTAGTTATCCATCCAGTCCTCTCGAGTGTTCCCAGCGTCACTAAACTGATTTAATAAATTGCCAGAACCTAACAGAGGATCCACGAATAGAAAACGGAACAGTGTCAGTTTTGCGAGCGCAATTTTTAGCGTCAGTTTTTTTCCTTAGGGGATCTGTACTCTAAATGCCATGTACTATTTGAAAGGCCGGGTTAATCAGCCAGGGTGCCATTACTAGAGTAAACAGGCACAAGATGGTCAATGTCAAAGGTATCTAATTCACCGATCGAGGTGGTTATGGAGGAGAAGGAGGCTTGCAGGAACACTGAGCAAACCAAATTTCCATTATCTTGAAAATCATGACACTAATTTGAGCACTGAATAGTATTGGGTATTCGAGAGCCTGAAGTCCCCCCCCCCATTCCCCCTCCCAATCTCTTTCCACCGTCATTTTCTTTGAATGATACTGAATGTAAGAGACTATTCTACGGCCTTAACGTAACGGATAAATAAACCGTTGCGTCTAGAGGCAACCACGATAGGTAGCTGATGGTTAACGACTTGTGAATCAAGATATTATAATATCTAGTTAGTCCTCGACAACCATTGGCGCCATGTGAGGCTAGCACATGTCTGTAATGCTTCAGAGAGGCCTAGAGATGTGCTTGAAAATGGGTTCCCAATCTTGAGTTTCCTTGGCTCAGAAACCGAGATTGCTCGGTCCGGTCAACACTTTGACAGTGTAAACACCTTGCAATTTTTTTGCTTGCGCGTCATCGAAATTTCTCTCGCTTTCTATGTTTTATTTCCAGTCTTGTGCTATTCTCTAGTGTTTCAATTCTTAATTCTTGAGGCTATTTATCAGCTTGTTCCAGCAAGATCATAATTTTAGCAGCATTTTTTTCCACAAAGTATATATAACAAACAGCTAAAAACATTATAGTTATGTCAGTTTACAAATAATTAACAAAGTGACGGAGGGTGGGGGGAGGGGGTGGGTAATGCTGCTGCTGCTTGTGGTGGTGGTGGTGGTGGTGGTGGTGCCGGTGGTGGTGTGGGTGGGTGGTGGTGGTTGGTGCTGCGGTGGTGGATGCTGGTGCCGTGGTGGTGGGTGCTGCCGTGATGGTGGTGGTGGTGGTGCTGCCGGTGGGTGGTGGTGGTGCTGCCGTATTGGTGGTGGTGATGTGGTGCCGGTGGGGGTGTTGCCGGTGGTGGTGGTGTGGTGCTGCCGGATGGTGGTGTGGCTGGCTGCGGTGGTGGGTCCGGTGGTGGTGCTGCCGGTGTGGTGGTGGTGCTGCCGCAGGGGTGTGGTGGTGGTGCTGCCGCATGGTGGTGGTGGTGGTGCTGCCGGTGGTGGTGATGCTGTGTGCCGATGGTGGTGGTGCTGCGGTGCTGCCGGTGGTGGTGGTGGTGCTGCCGTGATGGTGGTGGTGGTGCTCGCCGTGAGGGTGGTGGGATGGTGGTGCTGCCGGTGGTGGTGGTGTGCTGCCGATGGTGGTGGTTGCTGCCGATGGTGGTGGTGGTGGGTGGTGGTGGTGCTGGCCGATGGTGGTGGTGGTGTGACACGCACGATGGTGGATGGGTGGTGTGCGTGGTGGTGGTGGTGGTGCTGTCGATGGTGG
>WNGS01066681.1:3672476-3693033 GCA_020271785.1 Procambarus virginalis | reverse complement strand
ATAGTATATATAGATATTATAGATATATATATATATATATATCTATATTATATATATATATCTAAATATGACCGAAAAAGTAAGATTAATAATTCTAACACGAATTTTCTCTATATTTCTTATGTTTCTTTTCACTGTCGATGGTAATAGAAAAATCAGTTTTCCAAATTCATTTTTATTTCTAGTATGACGCGACGCTAGAACGCGTTTCGTAGTAACTATTACATTTTCAAAGACTTTAGGTTACAACACACAACTAACACTAAACAGAGTTTGTTGTTGTTGTTGTTATAGATTCAGCTACTCGGAACAAGTTCCAAGTAGCACGGGCTATGGTGAGCCCGTAACTTACCTGGCACAGGAGCTGGGCAAGAAGCACGGGCTATGGTTAGCCTCGTGGACAGGAGATGTCTCCCGTGAAAAAAAAAAACAAAAAAACAGTTGATTCATTTTTTATACCTGCATTTCGGTGAGGTGATATGTTACAATAGTTTTGGATGAGGTGAAAACAAACTTTCAACACAAGCTAGAACACGAAACAATGGGTATAAGCTAAAGGGAAGAATGGAAGTAACTGCAGAGGGCCTATTGGCCCATATTTCTTGATGCTTCTATATTGGAGCGGAGTCTTGAAGTGGGTAGAATATAATTGTGCATTAATTGGCTGTTGATTGCTGGTGTTGGCTTCTTAATGTGTAGTGCCTCCCAGATATCAAGCCGCCTGCTATCGTTGTATCTATCGATGATTTCCGTGTTTTTTGTTAAGACTTCTCTGGTGATGGTCTGGTTGTGGGAAGAAATTATATGTTCCTTGATAGAGCCCTGTTGCTTATGCATCGTTAATCGCCTGGAAAGAGATGTTGTTGTTTTGCTTATATACCGAGTTCTTTGAGGCTTACAGTCCCCAAGTGGGCATTTGAAGGCATAGACGACATTGGTCTCTTTCAAAGCGTTCTGCTTTGTGTCTGGAGAGTTTCTCATGAGTAGGTTGGCAGTTTTCTTGGTTTTATAGTAAATCGTCAATTGTATCTTCTGATTTTTGTCTGTAGGGATAACGTTTCTATTAACAATATCTTTCAGGACCCTTTCCTCCGTTTTATGAGCTGTGGAAAAGTAGTTTCTGTAAAATAGTCTAATAGGGGGTACAGGTGTTGTGTTAGTTGTCTCTTCAGAGGTTGCATGGCATTTCACCTTCCTTCTTATGATGTTTTCAACGACACCATTGGAGAAGCCGTTGTTGACTAGGACCTGCCTTATCCTACAGAGTTCTTCATCGACTTGCTTCCATCCTGAGCTGTGGCTGAGAGCACGGTCGACATAAGCGTTAACAACACTCCTCTTGTACCTGTCAGGGCAGTCACTGTTTGCATTGAGGCACATTTCTATGTTTGTTTCCTTAGTGTAGACTGCAGTGTGGAAACTTCCGCTCCTTTCCATGACTGTTACATCTAGAAAGGGTAGTTTCCCATCCTTCTCCATCTCGTAAGTGAAACGCAACACGGAATTCTGCTCAAATGCCTCCTTCAGCTCCTGCAGATGTCTGACATCAGGTACCTGTGTAAAAATGTCTTCAACATACCTGCAGTATATGGCCGGTTTCAAGTTCATATCGACTAAGACCTTTTGTTCGATGGTACCCATGTAGAAGTTCGCAAACAGGACACCTAGGGGAGAACCCATGGCGACCCCATCTACTTGCTTATACATGTGCCCATCCGGGCTCAAGAAGGGTGCCTCTTTAGTACAAGCTTGGAGTAGTTTCCTTAGAATGTTTTCTGGTATGTCAAGAGGAGTACAGGCTAGATCACGATACACTCTGTCCACTATCATCCCGATTGTTTCATCCACAGGTACGTTGGTAAACAGTGATTCTACGTCCAACGAGGCTCTTATCCCTGTGGCCCGTGTTCCCCGTAGTAAGTCAACAAATTCCTTTGGAGACTTAAGGCTGAAGGCGCAAGGGACATAAGGAGTCAGCAAGCCGTTGAGTCGCTTTGCCAGTCTGTACGTAGGTGTGGGTATCTGGCTGATGATTGGCCGAAGTGGGTTTCCAGGCTTGTGTGTCTTGACATTTCCATATGCGTATCCAGGTTTGTATTCTCCAATAATCTTTGGCAGGTGGAGTCCGGATTTCTTGGCGTTCACAGTTTCGATCAATTTGTTGACCTTTGCTTTCAATTCGGCTGTAGTGTCCTTCGTTACCCTTTGGAATTTAGTTTGGTCAGAGAGTATGAGGTTCATTTTCGCCAGATATTCGTCTTTTTTAAGAATGACGTATATTGGCGACTTGTCACCTCTCCTGACGACTATCTCCTTGAACTGTCGCTTGGCGAGCACTTGAACTGTCGCTTGGTGACCACTTGAACACATCATTTGGTCACCATTTGGTCTGGGAGTCATCTCCCGTCACGTAGGGCGCAGTTGCGCCTCCACAGATCTCCAGTATCATCTCTCGATACTGTTAATGGCTCATAAGGGCCACCACTTACGGGCTATTCATGCCCGTGCCACCTCTTGGGTGGCTTAATCTTTATCAATCAATCAATCACTTGAACAGTCGCTTGGCGAGCACTTGAACTGTCGCTAGCGAGCACTTGAACTGTCGCTTGGTGACCACTTGAACAGTCGCTTGGTGACCACTTGAACTGTCGCTAGCGAGCACTTGAACTGTCGCTTGGCGAGCACTTGAACTGTCGCTAGCGAGCACTTGAACTGTCGCTTGGCGACCACTTGAACAGTCGCTTGGTGACCACTTGAACTGTCGCTTGGTGACCACTTGAACTGTCGCTTGGTGACCACTTGAACTGTCGCTTGGTGACCACTTGAACTGTCGCTAGCGAGCACTTGAACTGTCGCTTGGTGAGCACTTGAACAGTCGCTTGGTGACCACTTGAACTGTCGCTTGGCGACCACTTGAACTGTCGCTTGGCGAGCACTTGAACTGTCGCTTGGTGACCACTTGAACAGTCGCTTGGTGACCACTTGAACAGTCGCTTGGTGAACACTTGAACTGTCGCTAGCGAGCACTTGAACTGTCGCTTGGCGAGCACTTGAACTGTCGCTAGCGAGCACTTGAACTGTCGCTTGGCGAGCACTTGAACTGTCGCTAGCGAGCACTTCATACAGGTGCGAGCATACCTCATACAATCTGGACGGCGAGCAAGTCCCCTTGGCGTAGTGGTAAGACGCTCGCCTGGCGTTTCGCGAGTGCTTTGGCCTGGGTTCGTATCCTGGCCAGGAAGGATTTACTGGGTGTCAGTCCTTAACTGTAGCCTCTGTTTACTCAACAATAAAATGGGTACAAGATTGTAACTTGCTTAGCTAAATGAATTGTGGGGTTCAGTCCCTGAGCCCATTATGTGCCTCTGTAACCCTTTCCACTACCGCCCACGGGATGGGTATGGGGTGCATAATAAATGAACTAAACTAAAACTAGTTATTAAACGATTTAGCGGATCGTATTCCGGCGAATATTAGGATTAAAGACTTGCCCGAAACGCTATGCGTGCTGAACAGGAATGTAAGAACTCTTGTATATTTAAATAAATACAAAATAAATAAATAAAGCTGTTGGTGAAGCCTCCCCTAACCACAGTATTTTGCCTAAAATTCCGTCAGGTCGGCAGTTATAAGTGAATTGGGAATGTGGAACAGCCTCACATAAGCTTCCTGCAGTTACCTCTATTCTCACCAATATAAACTCCTAGAACATCTCAGATGGACTTAGAATAGTCAGTAAAGTCCAGATAATATATATATGATGTCACTGAGATGCTACAAATGCAACGATCTTTTCTCAGAACTAAATTTGATAACGGAATAAGACGAAAAAAAGTTGCATCATACCGTCAAAGGACGTTGATGATGCTTAGACATTACTAACTTCCTCTGACGTTAAGTTCAGCATATTTTCGTCCTATTTCATTACAAATTACTTATTTCCGAGTAAAATATGCTTTTTCTTTTTACGTTTATATTCTTTACAATTATCACGGCATTATATATATTGTCTCATTTGAGTTTCATTATTTTACTATCGGTGATTTTTAGTGGACTGAATTTCGTCGGGTTGGTTAATGCACCTTAGGCTGGGTTTGGGTAGCACAGGGTGAGTTTGGACACCTGACATTTGCCATGTCAGGTGTTCAGGCTACCTCACTACCTCACAGGCTCAGGCTATCTCACTACCTCATAGGCTCAGCACCTACACGTGAAGGATATAAGTACTTAGAGGCCTATCCCACATCTCTGTGTATAATCACTGAATTTAAATATAGTTATGCATTGTGTAGAGGGCTATCTGATACTTCTGATTGATCATTAATTTATTTTTCCTATTGAAGATGTCCACGGTTGTTCCGGCAATATTTCTTATGCTCGCTGGGAGGGTGTTGAACAACCGAGGACCTCTGATGTTTATACAGTGTTCTCTGATAGTGTCTATGGCACCCCTGCTCTTCACTGGTTCTATTCTGCATTTGCTTCCATATCGTTCACTCCAGTACGTTGTTATTTTACTGTGTAGATTTGGTACTTGGCCCTCCAATATCTTCCACGTGTATATTATTTGATATCTCTCTCGTCTTCTTTCTAGTGAGTACATTTGGAGAGCTTTGAGACGATGCCAATAATTTAGGTGTTTTATTGCGTCAATGTATGCCGTATATGTTCTCTGTATTCCCTCTATTTCAGCAATCTCTCCTGCTCGGAAGGGGGAAAGAGTACTGAGCAGTACTCAAGACGGGACAGTACAAGTAATTTGTATAGTACAACCGTTGTGATGGGATTCCTGGATTTGAAAGTTCTCGTAATCCATCCGATCACTTTTCTGGCTGACGTAATATTTGCTTGGTTATGCTCCCTAAACGTTAGGTTGTCAGACATC
Organism: Procambarus virginalis; assembly: GCA_020271785.1. Classification (NCBI taxonomy): domain Eukaryota; kingdom Metazoa; phylum Arthropoda; class Malacostraca; order Decapoda; family Cambaridae; genus Procambarus; species Procambarus virginalis. The sequence goes on along the minus strand of WNGS01066681.1, from coordinate 3,688,148 downwards.
ATTATTCCCAAATCCTTTATATGCTGATTTCCTACTATGGGCACATTTGATTGTGTTTTGTACCCTGTATTATGTTTAAGGTCCTCATTTTTACCGTACCTGAGTACTTGGAATTTATCACTGTTAAACATCATGTTATTTTCTGTTTCCCAGTCGAAAACTTCATTAATATCTGCTTGAAGTTTTTCAATATCTTCAGCCGAGGTAATTTTCATGCTGATTTTTGTATCATCTGCAAAGGATGATACGAACCTGTGAACTGTATTTTTGTCTGTATCTGATATGAGAATAAGGAAAAGCAGTGGTGCAAAGACTGTATCCTGAGGTACAGAGCTTTTAACTGCGCTTGCTAAATGCTAAAAACTGTGTTTATATATATATATTTATATATATATATATATATATATATATATATATATATATATATATATATATATATATATATATATATATATATATACAATTACCACTGGAGAAGTGTAAAGTAATGAGGAGCTCCTCTCTCACATCTTGTTGCAGTATCAAGCAATATAGCGGAAGTAAGAACTTCCGCTCCCTTCACTTCTGAGGAGAGCGGAAGTCACATCATCATCTTCACTATTTACCAGTCTCCACTACTGCTGTATGTTGCCTCCACCACGTCTATTGAGTCGACCTCTATTATGCCTGTCGCGTCCACATCCACGTCTTGTGTATACACAATTATCACAGATGGTGGCTGACCAATGATCGTTTTCTTCAGCATGAGCTGCCAGCGTCACACAGGTGCAGGGATAACTACGCCAGGTGCTCTCGTGATCAGCAAGGTGCCTGGACGAAGACTTCGCTGGTATGAAGCCGTCTAACTCTTTATGTTAGCTCAAAAAGAGGGCAACAGGCACAATGATCTGTACCGCACAATGATATATTACAATGCCCGACAGACCACTAGAACATTATCTAACACAGTGCAGAGTTACAAACCCATTAAGATTTCAACTTAGATTCAACAGAGCAGAAGTTGTTAAACACGTGGGCCAAATCTTACTGAAGCGACCATACGAGTCATAAATACTCATGCTCCGCCCAAGTAAAACAGAAACAAACAACAATTAGTGGGCCAGCCAGAGGCTTAGGGCCCGCGCAGGAATATCCCTGAAAAAAAATGACATTGACATGATGTATCTATGAGAAAATCTCTGAGGGGCAATGCAATGGAGTCGAACTTACGTCTTGGGTTACGTAATACGTGTGTCTGAGGTCACCTAGGACGCAAGTTCGACGCTACTGCATTGCTCCCAAAATCCTTTTCTCAAGATCTATACTGTCAATTGTCACTGAGTGTTGCCTTCCGAGGGACACCGTTGACTGCGGAGTCCTCATCTATAATTTGGAGTGTACCTAGTGGGATCAGTGGTGGTGGATCAAAAGTAATTACTGTATGCTGAGGATAAAGTGTGGGTTGGATGCAGACTTGATATTAGTGAAATTAACAGGTTTATTGACTTCTGGCATTGACGTGGGGAAAATACCGTGATTATGTTGATAAAGAGGAAAAATAGGACGTGGAAAATTAAGTACTGTATATATTACTATTGAATACTAAAATAAAGTTTAATTCTTAGCTGAAGGGCAAGTGTGCTATGTTGGGTTGTAAATCCACTCGTCTGTCTTTGATACTAGTAATGGGCTGTAGCTGGTAAGGTCCTCAAAGGCAGAGCTGGCTCATTGATTGTAGAACAACAACATACCTGCGGGTATTCCAACACATTTAGTTTGTATATTTTACAAGGATAAATTGATAAAGACAATAACTGTATTGTATATTATAACTGTATAAAGGTCTGTACTGTATAACTGTAACTGTATGTGATATTATAACTGTATAAAGACTATAACTGTAAACACTGGTAGGGTCCATGATCAAAGATCTGAACTAGATCTTAATCTAAGAATAGTATAATTTAAGAAAGATTTTTCTTAATCTAAGAAAAGTATAATTTAACCTAGCTCTAGAAATATTGCAACAGTCAATTATCAACTGTTCTGATACTCTCATCAAAGTAGTTGTATATTACAAGGATAATGCATAGGCAATATGCAAAGAAAATAGTATATGCAATAAAAATAAACTAATTTGATAAATTAAGATCAATGGATATGGAAATTAAATGTATGATGGGTAATACTAAAGAATTATATACACAAGATATATATATTCAGATTTATATAAATATTCAGCAATAAAAGAGGTTTAGTTACTGAAGAAGGTAAATCAACTCACTAATTGGTGAAGCATTGCCTCGCTGCCTAACGATTCTCAATTTATATATGGATGTATTAATGTCATAAAGCATACTATTGGCCAATCTACGTTAAAAACAAATAATAACTTATCCTAAAACTGAGAACCGGAGCCTAATCTGGCAAGTTATCAGACTGTATGATCTCTCAGGAGATTGGTTCTGTATTTTTGATGAAGATAAGGCAGCGTGATGCTGTTTGAGTTCCATGGTAGGGTTTGCTGTAGGATGGATACTTGTGGCAGTGCTAAGGATTAAATGATGGTGGAAGCTTGGCAAGTCTCTGGGTACATGAGTCCACTCTCTCTACTCTTTATATGAGTTCTTATGGACAAATTCTAGCTTAGATTATAGATCAGGGACTCCCAGAATATCTAGGGAGTGATTACTGGTAATGTAACAAGTAGTTTGTGCGGCAGTGCCCACTGAAACTGTCCTCTTCTTCTCTTCTTGATAGTAGGTGCAGTTTGCATGAAGGGTTTGTCCTCCCGATGACTGCACCAGTACACATGTAGGAGGCGTGTTTATGTTGAGAATGATTAGAGCTTAAAAAGTTTTTATTGCGTTGTGCTGTAGATAGAGGAGCGGTGACTGAAACAGAGGTGTAGAGGGAGACTTGCCGCACCGTAGGTCCGGGAGACAACAGGGTGTGTCCATAGATCTCCAGTAGGGTAATGGCTTGGGCCACCACTTACATGCCGTGTTCTTAGGTGCGCACCGTAAGGCGGTGTGTGTGTTTATGGCGTCAGCTGATCCATGGTGTGGCGACGAGGCAGTTGTTTTCTGTGTTTAGCTGTTGGTGGCGCCAGGTATAAATGTGGCGCGGGTCAGATGTGAACCAATTTGTTGGTCGACTGGAGATATTTAGCCAGTGCTTTGACTATTTGGTGTTTTTCTTGTAACGAGTGGTCACCTCCTAATATATGTTCGGTGGTAATGGGTATTTTAAGTGCGATAAATACTTGTTTGAAATTTACTCTGGCATTATGATGTCGGAAGCAGTGCAGGAGATAGTGTTCGATTGTTTCAGGCACCTGACAGTGGATGCAGAGTTCATTGATGTCTGTTCTGTACTTAGAGCTGCGTGCTGCCAGTTTGGTGTGTCCCAGCCTTAATCTGGTCATCGTTACATCAATTTCTCTGCTTTTATATCTGACATATTTCCAAGTTTCCCATTTCTTTTTAATGGACCCATAGTACAAAGGTGAGCATCACGTTTTCCATCTCGTTGCAAAATCTTGGGTGATGGTATTTTGAAGGCTCCTTTACGTGCAACATGGGGAATTGGATGACGGGTAATGTGAGGCGTGTTGTGCATCGCTTTGGCTAGTTGATCTATAAGTTCATTATGGAGAACACAAAGCGCAGGGACCCATTGGATAGAGGAATCATAACCGTTCAATCGATGTTTATGAAGAAGTTGAAGGCACGGGTAAACAAACTCCTCAAACACACGTGCGCCGCCTCAATGTCAACAAAGCACTGCCCGGCGTCCAGTGAAGGTGCCGGCAATGATTATAAATTAATTATTTTCATTATTTAGATTGATTATTGTGATAAAATTTATTTACAAGCTAAACACTTGGTGAATTTACAAATTATTGACAGTACTTAATAGTACAATTTGGCCTTTATTAAAGATTTTGAAAATACGTCACTGGAGACTATAACTTTGTTCCAACAATATTTTTAATATCAGTTCCTCCTGGGAGATTGATTGATTGATGAAGATTAAGCTATCCAAAAGGTGGCACGGGCATGAATAGCCCGTAAGTGGTGGTCCTTTTGAGCAATTACCAGTATCAAGAGCTGATACTGGAGATCTGTGGAGGTGCGAGTGCACCCTGCGTGACGGGAGATGCCTCCCGTGCTCCTGGGAGCTTCTGTACAATGTTAAACAGGCATTGAGTCCAATGGTGTACTTGACCAAATGGTCATGAAGGCTCCTGATGTAGATACTGGTGATTCTTAAATCATCAGTAGAGATATGATGCAGACGAGGAGTCACAATATGTAAATGTAGACTAAATGTAATAGAGATATGATTCTGATTTAAAGTACAAATATGGAAATATTACATTCCTTAGATAATAATATGGATATGGTGAGTGGAATTTTTTCCACAACAGAAACAAAAGGGAATGCGAACAAATCCACAAGGGCCGTGACGAGGATTCGAACCTGTGTCTGAGAGCATCCCAGACGCTGCCTTAAGAATCCATTTTTCTTATGCGTCAAGAAAAGAAAGCTAGATACACATATGGTGAAATAATCAATGATGGAGTCAGAGTTTGTCTCCTGTGGATTCCTTCCCATATTGGTCTCCGAATGAACGATAGAACTGATGAGTTAGCCAAGACTTTTGTTCACAAGGAGGGAATTTATTACCATCTTGGACTGCCTTTGAGAATCCTGAGGAATGTACTATTCCGGGACCATCAACAAAATCTCGTAGACTTAAGGCGAAGTTAAATTCACACCAGTTACTCCATCTATCGTCATTCTATTATGCAGTAATTATCCAATAAGGGTAGCAGACTTCTAGATGTTACCACTGCTAGGCTCGGCTACAAGTATCTATGGGAGTTTGTAACATTTGCTGATGTAGATTTGACAAAATGTAAACTGTCAGCAGAACTATTCGCATACTTTGCGTCATTATATAATGGAATGTGAAAAAAATGCGGAATTCAGAGATAACATCATGAATGGAGTCCAAGAAATGTGTAAGTACTTCGTTCATAATGATATACTGCCAAGAATCTTAGCCAAGTATCCAAGATTTGCTTACTGTAGGTGCAGGAAAAAGAAAGTTGACACGTGGGGTGAAAAATGATTTGTAATATTGGTTCATGAACATAACAACACGAGGAAACTGCAGATGATCTAATGACCAATACATGTGAGTTCCAGGAAGTAGTGTCTCTATTTGGATAGTTGCTAAATAATCCTATTACTAAGATCGTTTTGAATTGATCCATTAAAAATGGATCCAAAGTGTGCCAGCCATTACTAATATTCATTATCTATCTGAATGGATCAACTTAAAAACGATATTATAAATACGATTAGTAAACAACTATCCCAACAGAGAGGTATTGGGATACTTTGGTGCTGTAGTTATCTGACATATGAAGCCCGAAGTTCACGCTAGCTTTCTTTGCCTTGGAGTAAGAGAGGAGAGTTTCTCGGCTTGACCCAATCATCATCGTAAGTGCTTTGTCTTGGCAGGTTTCATTAACCTATTATAACTTGGCATTTTTGTGAGCTGTTCCTACTGGTAGGTTTTAAAATCCAGCCTATTGGATTTTACAGCCTAACCCTCAAGCCATCTTGGCTTGAGGGTTTTCTTGTAAAGTCTCGTAGACCTCAAGTCTACGAGAATTTGTTGATCTAGACACACTAGTAACGCAGGCAAGTGTGATCTAAGATTGTCGACTCCCAACAATTCTATACAAAGTTCAAGTACGTTATTGAAACAATAAAATACATCTCAAAGGCATGGAGTAGCTTAGCCTATTTCACCCCCCCCCCTCCCCAAATTCTATACCCCTTGGCGCGAGTGGGGGACACATCTGCAGGTTACCTTGCTATGATTTCGGGGCTTAGCGTCCCTGCGGCCCGGTCCTCGACCAGGCCTTCCTGTTATAATTCCTACAGATGCCACGCATAGACAGGTATTAGTGCAGTATCGTAGGCATCAATAGAGTTTTAACTTGATGGGAAATAGACCGATTAATAATATAATTTCCGGTAGTGGGGGTTATGGCCAACGGAGACATCTCCCGTCACGCAGGGTGCAGTCGCACCTCCACAGATCTCCAGTATCATCTATTGATACTGGTAATGGCTCAAAAGAGCCACCACTTACGGGCTATTCATGCCCGTGCCACCTTTGAGTGGCTTAATCTTTATCAATCAATCAGTTATGGTCAAGTACATGTATAGACACACTGTTATATTGATGGAAGGCGTACATCTGTCACCTAGGAAACACAGTTCTTGGAATACTTGTATTTACTAGTGGAGATGTTAGGAATAGGAGCACCAATATTATCTTTAAGGAGTAGGCATAACTCCTCCCGAAGGTATTCAATAAAGATCTGTACCTATCCACCAACCTATCGTTATCAATCACCTCGTCTATCGTCTCCCAACATCACCCTAGGATAGGATACCTGATCAACCAAGCTGTGACTCATACGTCAGGCTGCGAGCAGCCGCCTCCAACAGCCTAGTTGACCAGTTCAGCAACAAGGCGGCCTGGTCGAGGACCGGGCCGCGGAGACGCTAAGCCCCGAAACTATCTCAAGGTAACCTTAAGGTAAGGTAACCCCTATCTCTCGTCTCGCACTATCCCCACCAGTAATCCTCCAAGCTCCCTCCTCTCCCCATAACCTATCCTCACTCCAATCTTTATCTTGGACAGTCACTGTCCAAGATAAACGGTGAATCCCCGTTTCCCCGGCACCGAGATAAATCGGTGCCCCCGCGATAACAGCTTGACGATTAAATGCAACCTCAGAATACTGAAAAGAATTACTGAACAAAAAAAAATTGTACCACTTACGGGCTATTCATGCCCGTGCCACCTCTTGGGCTGCTTAATCTTTATCAATAAATCATCAATCTGTCTAAGATTGTCCAGTGTACCCCGACAGTGAGGAGTTCAAGTTCAAGTACGTTTATTGAGAAAAGAAAGTACGTCTTAAAAGGATGAGTAGCTTAGGCTATTTCTACCCTCGTCAATATAAGGTCCCTCAAGGGGCTCTCAAACCCTGTTGTTGTTATAGATTCAGCTACTCGGAACAAGTTCCAAGTAGCACGGGCTATGGTGAGCCCGTAACTTACCTGGCTCAGGAGCGGGGCAAGAAGCACGGGCTATGGTTAGCCTCGTGAACAGGAGATGTCTCCCGTCGGGTCTCAAACCCATGCAGTACATAATTATTAATCACAGTCCACATAGAGTGAGGAGCTCTTCCCCATGGGAGTGAAGAGGTCTCCTGGTATATGGGAAAGTAGGTAACGGGGGTCACCCATCCAAGTACTAACGGGGAATGGGTCGACCTTTATGAATCTCCTGGTCATAGGGGGCTCTCTGTGGGGGGGGGAGATATAGGGGAAGGGGAGAAGGGATGAGGTGACCCCACTTACCCACATGTTGTTGTTTTAGATTCAGGTTCGAGACCCATACAGCCCAGGTGAATTGAAGGTAGATTGAGCTACTCGGTACAAAGAGTTCCAAGCAGCACGGGCTATGGTGAGCCCGTAGAGGACTTACCTAGTACAGGAGCGGGGGCTGTAACTTTCACTTACTCGCAGCTGGAAACAATTTCTCAATTTCTTTATTATGCACCCCATACCTTTATTATGCATCCCATGGGCGGTGGTGGAAAGGGTTAAGAGGCACATAATCGATTCAGGAACTGAACCCCAGAGTTCGTCTAGCTAAGCAAGTGACAATCTTTTGACGCTAGTTACACAATTATTAATGTTATATTTACATGAGCATTATATATATATATATATATATATATATATATATATATATATATATATATATATATATATATATATATATATATATATATATATATATATATATATATATATTATTAAATATGACCGAAAAAGTAAGATTAATAATTCTAACACGAATTTTCTCTATTTTCCTTATGTTTCTTTTTACTGGTGACGGTAAATGAAAAATCAATTCTCCAAAATTCATTTTTATTTCTAGTCTGACGCGACACTTGAGCGCGTTTCGTAAAACTTATTACATTTTCAAAGACTTTAGTTTATCTACACACAACTTTATGCCTGAAAACAACATTGGCTCTTATACCTACGTTTGGGTGAGGTGATGTAATACAATAGTGGGGTGAAACACAGAACATGGAAAACGGGGTATATAGATTTGTAGAAGTTGGGTACAAATAGAACTGCAGAAGGCCTATTGGCCCATATTTCTTGATGTTTCTATATTGGAGCGGAGTCTTGAAGTGGGTAGAATATAATTGTGCGTTAATTGGCTGTTGATTGCTGGTGTTGACTTCTTGATGTGTAGTGCCTCGCAGATGTCAAGCCGCCTGCTGTCGCTGTATCTATCAGATACAGCGATTTATATATATATATATATATATATATATATATATATATATAATATATATATATATATATATATATATATATATATAGAGATGTCGTACCTAGCAGCCAGAACGTACTTATCAGCCTAATATGCAAGGCCCGATTTGCCTAATAAGCCAAGTTTTACTGAATTAATATATTTTCTCTAATTTTTTTCTTATGAAATGATAAAGCTACCCATTTCATTATGTATGAGGTCAATTTTTTTTATTGGAGTTAAAATTAATGTAGATATATGACCGAACCTAACCAACCCTACCTAACCTAACCTAACCTGTCTTTATAGGTTAGGTAGCCGAAAAAGTTAGGTTAGGTTAGGTTAGGTAGGTTAGGTAGTCGAAAATACATTAATTAATGAAAACTTGGCTTGTTAGGCAAATCGGGCCTTGCATAGTTGGCTGAGAAGTGCGTTCTGGCTACTAGGTACGACATAGATAATATATCTTGCTCCACACCCACCCAACTAGGCGGCAGCTTTACAGTCATGTGCAGGCTGTACCTACAGTAAGCAAATCTTGGATACTTGGCTAAGATTCCTGGCAGTATATCATTATGAAACGAAGTACTTACACATTTCTTGAACTTCATTGATGGTGTTATCTCTGAATTCCGCATTTTTTACATTCCATTATATAATGACGCAAAAGGATGCGAATAGTTCTGCTGACAGAGTTTACATTTAGCCAAATCTACATCAGCAAATGTTACAAACTCCCAGAGATACTTGTAGCCGAGCCTAAGCCAAGCTTGATATCTGCTAGCTAACTGCTTGTTAGCAGTGATAACATCTAGAAGTCTGCCAACCTTACTGGATGACCCATAGACGTGCGGTTCTTCCTGCATAATAGAATGATGATAGATGGAGTAACTGGTGTGAATTTCACTTTGCCTCAAGTCTACGAGATTTTGTTGATGTTCCCGGAATATTACTGCCCTCAGGCTGCTCAAAGGCAGTCCAAGATGGTAATCTTTGACTGCCAAGATTACTATCTTGGCAGATAGATGGTATCTATCTGCCAAGATAAGCTCATCCCTCTTTATGAGCAAAAGTCTTGGAAACAGCGCGTCGCGTTAATAACGAACTACAAGCCTATTATATACGCCTCCCATGACCCCTTTTTTCATGTTATTACAAATTATATGCAGGCGATGAGTGGCAGTAAAGTGGCTGGAGATATGATGACCAAGCTACACACCAGAAGATGAAGAGACTGCGACGTTTCGGTCCCTCCTGGACCATTATCAAGTCTTGCGGACCGAAACGCCGTCGTCTCTTCATTTTCTAATGTGTGGTTTGGTCATCATTAGAGATTATAATTTTATTGAAAGTACATTTATTAATATGTTGAATAAATATTGCACAAAATACATTGGCATCTTACACATTATCAAATAAATCAGTTCTATAAAATACTGCAGTAGGCCTATACTGGTCAAGCAGGTCCTATTTACGTCAAAGTATTTGTATCACTAAATTTGTCTTTCCTGATTTGCAAAACGGTAATGGATTTGCTTCACATTAAGATTATTTTCATTGTACTCGTCTATATAAACGTTGCATTTACAAGGCTATCAAGTCCTACTCAAATAGACACTGATGCAGATAATGCTCTAATACATATCTGGCATATATATAATAATATCTGACAAGGGACCTTCTATTATTTTGATAATGAACTTAGGCTAAGGGCAATAACGGTTGTGCTTTCTATTTTAAGTGTTTCCCACAGAAAGTTCGTCAAGTTTGGAGGGCAGAGTGAAAGTTTGGGCTGGGCGTATGGCAACACCGGCGTTACTAGAACAGAACGTCTCTAGCTATTTATGAGTTTAGTTCACAATGTTTCGTTCCTTGGATTATGAAAAGAACAGTTTAGTTATGCACCATTTCTTTATTAAATAATATTGATGATATGATATAGCTCTTATAAGCGTGTTTTGTGCACTATATGATTTACAACAAATGAATGTTCACGCATTTTATAATTGGTGTAATGTGAACGAAATGTTGAGAGACAGAGTTTCCGCAGATCGCTCCCAGACGATGGAGTCAGCGGGGTCAACGAAGCTTCACTTGGTCTCCAGACCTCATAGCGTACAGGTCGATTCCGCTGCTCCTCCTCCTCTCATTGCTTGGTTTTTAGTATTTTTTATTTAAGTGTTTATGAGAGAAGAGGAGCAATTGCAGTTTACTAGTGCTATTTATTTGCTGGTGTCCGGAACATAATCAAGGTAGTTATTTATCGTGTGTAGTTACTCGAGCGGGTTTAGTGTTCTGTAATAAATAATGGGAAGTAAGTAGTTAGCAATTACGTTAAGCACGAACGATATTAAATTCTTCTCCGACTAGTGTTTGTCTATTTCAAATCTAAAAAAAAACTTCGTTCATACAAATGTTGTTTGGCATTTTAATAATTCATTGTGTCGGGGGACATTTAGCCAGTTTATACATACAGTATATCAAGTTCAAATACGTTATTCAAATTCAAAATGTTTATTCAGGTAAAAGTACATTCACAGAATATGAGTTACAAATATAATGTTGGATTTATAGATAGCGCTAGTACATACAATACCTAAAGCCACTAATACGTACAGCGTTTCGGGCACGAGAGACGAACTTGAGAAACTTGAACTTGAAATAAACTTGAGACGTTTATTGCGATTGAGACTTAATTTATTGAGATTAATAAAATACATCTCAAAGGGATCGAGTAGCTTAGGCTATTTCTTCCTCTTCTACTTCAAGTCCCTCAATGGGCTCATATTCAGGTCTCCCCCCCCCCCCCTCCCCAGGATGCAACTCCCCACAACAAGCTGACGGGGTACCTACTCACTGCTGGGTGAACAGGTGCATTAGAAGAGAGGAAATGTGCCTTCTGTCCAACCCGGTCAAAGGGAGCCGGTCGGCCGAGCGGACAGCACGCGGGACTTGTGATCCTGTGGTCCTGGGTTCGAGCCCAGGCGCCGGCGAGAAACAATGGGCAGAGTTTCTTTCACCCTATGCCCCTGTTACCTAGCAGTAAAATAGGTACCTGGGTGTTAGTCAGCTGTCACGGGCTGCTTCCTGGGGGTGGAGGCCTGGTCGAGGATCAGGCCGCGGGGACACTAAAAAGCCCCGAAATCATCTCAAGATAACCTAACCCGGGTTTGTTATTGTTAAGTTAGTTTTCAACATATTTGCAGTAAATTATTTACCCAAGAGTCGTAGCATATGTAATCACTATAATTATATATTGTATAATCTAGATTTAAAACTGAAATTTACGAAAACATTTGATAGTACCACACGAAAGGAAAAGCAAAGTCTCCGTACAAATAGTCTCCGTGGTGTAGTGGTAAGACACTCGCCGGGCGTTCCGCGAGCGCTTTGTCATGGGTTCATATCCTGGGCGGGGAGGATTTAATGGGCGCAAATCCTTAACTGTAGCCTCTGTTTAACGCAACAGTAAAATGTGTACATTGTTGTAACAACGATTCTTCGCGGCAGGGGGTCGTGTTCCAGGGACCTGCCCGAAACGCTACGCGTACTAGTGGCTGTACAGGAATGTAACAACTCTTGTATATATCTAAAAAAAAAAAAAAAAATTACAGGCTCAAGGAATTGAGGTGCTAGCCTAAATGGATTAGGGCATTTTTATATAAAGGAAAACAAATAGCATAAATGGAGTTAAGTCAGTGGGAAACTGCGGTAAGTGGAGTGCTTCGAGGCGCTGTCCTGTGACCTTTATTGTTTAGAATATAAATACATGATTTAGAATCAGTATTGAACAGCAATGTTTCCAAATTTGCCGACGATACGAAAATCGGGAGGGGAATAAACTCACTCAGAATCTCAAAAAGTCGATCCAAGACGATTTTGAAATTGTAAAAAAAATTGGCAGATGTTATTGAATGCTCACATCGTTGTCTCCCAAAGAGCTAGCTAGCTTTTGTACCGTCCATTTTATTTATGTGCAAAAATATTTGTTCAAGACCTCTGAAGAAAAATATTAAGTTCGATAAGAAGGCTAACTATGTCCGCCATATATGCAAACTTAGCCATCCATTGCTCATTCAACAAAGGATCTACTAGGTCAGATTTTTGGCTCTTGCAGAATATTTTACTTCTTCCCTCAGTTGGTAAAGGCGTGCATGAATCCTTCTGCACATCCTGCCATGTCTTCTGGTCTCAGGTGGTGTTATTTCTGTGTGCAGGTTTGGGACCAGCCCCTCAACCACTGGTTGAGGGGCTGGTCCAAAAACCAGTGTGGTTTGTGGTTGCCAAAAACCAAAAAGTGGTCCAAAACCAAGGTTTTGGTATTGGACCACTTGTGGTGCACAAAGTGGTCCAAAACCAAGGTTTTTGGACCACTTTTCCACGTGTAAATTATTATGTATCTTTCCCCTGCCTGCGCTCAAGAGAGTACAGATTTAGGCTCTTTAGTCGGTCCCAGTAATTTAGATGTTTACTGAGTGGATTCTAGCAGTAAAGGATCTCTACACGCTCTCCAGGTCAGCAATTTCTCCAGCTTTGAAAGGGGCTGTCATTGTACAGCAGTACTCCACTCTAGAGAGCACAAGCGTTTTGAAAAGTATCATCATCGGTATAGCATCTCTAGTGTCATTGCTTTGAGTCCTGTCATAGGTTAATATTTGACCTTTGTATAATATCTTAATGATGGTCTTTATTTATACACCTCACTCGTCACATTTTACTCGTTCAAGTACGTCTATTGAGACAATAAAAAATACAGTTCAAAGGGATAGAGTAGCATAGGCTATTTCTACCCTCTTGTAAACTCCACTCCCCCACCCCCCCGTAACCAGCCATTGGGGTCGTTATGGTACTTTGAGTACCATAACGTTCAAGTACTTCAGGTGGTGCACTCGTCTGGCGCGGCCAACTAAAAGGTTACATCAAATGAACAAATCCGCAAATACCGGGATGAGGGTCCGTCCGAGAGGATCCCAGACGCGCCTTAGTCGATTGTGCCACAACACGGTCAAAAAGGGTTCATAGGTTCAAACCCTGGTTTGTGTCTCGGAGAGACTACAGGATCCGTGTGATGGCAGATGAACTCCCGGTTGCAATTTTTTCGACCGTGTCGTGGCACAGTCGATTAAGGCGCGTCTGGGATCCTCTCGGACGTAAGTTCGAACCCTCGTCACGGCCCTCGAGAATTTGTTCTTTTGATGCATCACGCTATTGTGATTTGTGTGTGTAACTTCAAGGTATTATTGCTAAAGCTTAAATGTAAGTCTTGATGCCATGTTGGCCTAACATTTATGTTGTTTAAAGAAACGTAAAGAAACAGTCATGCTAAAGTGCTCTCTCCTCCCACCCCCCCAGCACACCACACACCTCGATCCTCCACCCCCCCCCCCCTGGTTTCCCAATGTCGGGACCACTGTGGGGACCACTGTGGGGACCGCTGTGGGGACCGCTGTGGGGACCGCTGTGGGGACCGCAGTGGGGACCACTGTGGGGACCACCGTTGAGACCAGTGGGGACCACCGTTGGGACCACTGTGAGGCCCACACTGGCGGCCACCGTGGCCGCCATGTGCAGGAAAACGCTGGCACAAAGTGTTAGTCGACGGACGCGGGCTCAGTATGGCAGAGATACGTTTTAGTTTTCCACTAAGTTCGTATCGTGTTGGGAAGTGTTGCCAGTTATTTCGGGGGAAACTCTTAAAGCTTCAGACTAGCTAAACCCTAAACTCCTTAGCTTAATGGGTTGTATTTATTCTTTATTATTAAGAAGCTTAGGTGTATTACAAACATGTAATAAACGGGCTGGAGCAACTTTATGGAAATAAACTGGACCGACACCAATGTAGCTAAGGTGGAGACAGGAGCTAAAGCACAACCCTGTAACCACAGGCATATGAACGCATGAAGGTAGAGGAAGGAGGTGGGGGGGGGGGGTTTGGAAGGGAAGAGATAGGGACGGGTCAAGTCCCGAGTCGGAATCTTCTGGCTCCTCAGGGGAGAAAGTTTACTGACCATTTACCTTTATTTTGTGATTCTTCAGTGTAAAATGAACGACCATGACAAAGGTGTTAAACAAGGAAGAGGAAACAAGGAAATGCAGTGGTTGAACTGTTAGGATCTGACACGCTTAAGAAATAAATGTACAGTCGATAATATATTTACTCGTTTTAATGCAGAAGTTTGAATTATGAAAGTGTATCGAGGGTGATCGGTCCTGCTGCGTAGGTGGTGACCTGACCGCCAGATGCCTCCTCCAGGCCGTGACCTGACCTCACATCCCCACCCGGCCCACCTCCAGGTACAAGTCTGATATGCCTTCGGCTGTATGCGGGAGGGGGGGGGGGTGTTTATCAGTTTTACGTGTGTTTGGGTGGCCTGACGCTGAAGCTCATTTATGTTGCTTGGTGCCGAGTGTTGGGGTGGGGTTTATTTATTTATTTTTGTTTTTTTGGCATAATCTATCGAATACTACGGCACGCTATGAGTAGATATGGTACGAAGAGCTTACGGTACATTGCCTGGATTGTACCTAAATCAGGTTCTGGCAGTTCTTTACCCCTCAAGCCCGGCTTAGGGCCAGGCTTGACTTGTGAGACCTTGGTCCAACAGGCTGTTGCTTGGAGCGGCCCATATGCCTACGTATCACCACTAGGTAAGGGAATAATCCATGTAACAAAAACTACAAAACCACATGGATACCCGCTAGGAACACAGGATGTCATTGTACATGGAAAATTAGATGTAAAATCTTTGGTTGTTACTGACGCTACAGTAAGAGAGGGGCATTAACAGGACTCATGTGAGGTCGAGTTATCAGAGTGATAATTAACAAGCCGCCGGTTGCTTATCCCAGTGATGCCATTAGGGGAGGGTAGAAATAGCCTAAGCTACTCTATTTTTGCGATGTATATTATTGACAATAAACGTACTTGAATTTGAAATGCCCATTAGAAAAGATAGTGGCCCTCAGGTACATACTTTATAATTAACTGCGCGGGTATGTGGTCAGGTAGAGGCAAGGTTAAGGCGACCGCTTCAGCCCGCGTGACCTGCCCGCCGCCCGCCTGCCTGCCTGCCGCCTGAGTCTTGGGGTGGAGCGCCTGCTATCATAACTCGCACGATATCTCCTATTCCAATCTTCCTTTCACCTGTGCCTCTTCATCTCTTTACTCCACCCCCCCGGGTGGTCAGCATGAACACGCCTATATAGTCAGTAACACTGGGTAGCGATCAGCATTAGGGAAGGCCTCTAGTGGCCAGTAGCACA
>WNGS01066681.1:3650407-3662667 GCA_020271785.1 Procambarus virginalis | reverse complement strand
GTGTGTGTGTGTGTGTGTGTGTGTGTACTCACCTATTTGTACTCACCTATTTGTGCTTGTGGGGGTTGAGCTTTGGCTCTTTGGTCCCGCCTCTCAACTGTCAATCAACTGGTTTACAGAGTCCTGAGCCTATTGGGCTCTACCATATCTACATTTGAAACTGTGTATGGAGTCAGCCTCCACCACATCACTGCCTAATGCATTCCATTTATTAACTACTCTGACACTGAAAAAAATCTTTCTAACGTCTCTGTGGCTCATCTGGGTACTAAGTTTCCACCTGCGTCCCCTTGTTCGTGTTCCACCTGTGCTGAAGAGTTTGTCTTTATCCACCCTGTCAATTCCCCAGAGAATTTTGTAGGTGGTTATCATGTCTCCCCTTACTTTTCTGTTTTCCAGTGACGTGAGGTTCAGCTCCTTTAGCCTTTCCTCGTAGCTCATACCTCTCAGTTCCGGGACGAGTCTGGTAGCATACCGCTGAATCTTCTCTTACTTTGTCTTGTGTTTAATTAGGTATGAACTCCAGGCTGGAGCTGCATATCTCAGGATTGGTCAGACATAAGTGGTTTACAGGATCCTGAACGATTCCTTACACAAGTTTCTAAAGGCAGTTCTTATGTTGGCCAGTCTAGCATATGCCGCTGATGCTATCCTTTTGATGTGGGCGTCTGGGGACAGGTTCGGTGTGATATCAACCCCCAGATCTTTCTCTCTATTTGACTCTTGCAGGATTTCACTTCCCAGATGGTACCTTGTGTTCAGCCTCCTGCTCCCTTCGCCTAATTTCATTACCTTACACTTTCCTGAGTTGAACTTTAGCAGCCATTTTCTAGACCATTCCTCCAATTTGTTTAGGTCATCCTGTAGTCTCTGTCTATCTTCATCCGTCTTGATTCTTCTCATAATTTTTGCATCGTCAGCAAACATTGAGAGGAATGAGTCTATACCCTCCGGAAGATCGTTTACATATATTAGAAACAGGATGGGTCCAAGTACTAAGCCCTCTGGGACTCCGCTGGTGACATCTCGCCTCTCTGATGTCTCCCCCCCCCCCTCACCGTTACTCGCTGTTTCCTGTTGCTTAAGTACTCCCTTATCCACTGGAGCACCGGCCGGCCTTCCCTTTTACTCCTGCCTGTTGCTCCTACATTTTCAACAGCCTTTTATGGGGTACTGTGTCAAAGGCTTTCTGGAAGTCCAGGAAAATGCAGTCGGTCCTCTCTTCTCTTTCCTGCCAAATTTTTGTTGCCTGGTCATAGAATTCTATTAAACCTGTGAGGCACGATTTACCATCCCTGAACCCATGTTGGTGGTGCGTTACAAAGTTATTTCCCTCCAGATGCTCTCCGAGCCTTTTCCTCACGATCTTCTCCATCACCTTGCATGGTATACAAGTTAGGGAAACTGGCCTGTAGTTCAGTGCCTCTTGCCTGTCACCCTTCTTGAATATTGTGATTACGTTAGCTGTCTTCCAACTTTCTGGTAGGTCTCTTGTTTCCAGTGACCTGTTATACACCATAGAGAGTGGCACACTTAGTGCTTCTGCACCTTCCTTTAGTATCCATGGTGAGATTCTGTCAGGCCCAACAGCCTTTGTCACATCCAGCTCCAGCAGACACCTTTTGACCTCATCACTGGTGAGGTCAAATTCCTCCAAGGTTGCTTGGTTTGCCTCCTCATTTAGTGCAGGGGCTTCTCCTTGTTCTATTGTGAAGACCTCCTGGAATCTCTTGTTGAGTTCTTCACACACCTCCTTGTCATTCTCTGTGTATCTGTTCTCCCCTTTTTCAATTTCATCACTTGTTCCTTCACTGCTGTTTTCCTCCTGATGTGGCTGTGGAGCAGCTTTGGTTGGGTCTTGGCTTTACTCACTATGTCATTTTCAAACTGTGTCTCTGCTTCCCTCCTCACTCTGAGGTACTCATTTCTGGCCCTCTGGTATCTCTCCTTGCTCTCCGGTGTTCTGTTATTTCTGTAGTTTCTCCATGTTCTTTTACTCAGTTGCTTCGCTACCTTGCATTCCTGGTTGAACCATGGTTTTTTCTGTTGTTTTTCGTTTTTCTCCTTTAAGACGGGGATAAACCTGTCTGCAGCTTCCTGGCACTTCTGGGTGACAAAATCCATCATGTCCTGCACATTCTTGTCTCTAAGTTCTGTTTCCCATGGTATTCCCATTAGGAAGTTCCTCATCTCGTCATATTTTCCTCTTCGGTAATTTAGTATTTTCCCCTCCGATCCCATCCTTGGATAGGTTATCCCTACCTCCACCAAGTACTCAAAGGTCAGTACACTGTGGTCACTCATTCCTATGGGGGCTTCAACTTTGACTTCCCTTATTTCTGACTCATTCAGGGTGAATATCAGGTCGAGTCTAGCTGGTTCATCATTGCCTCTCACTCTCGTGGGTTCCTTGACATGCTGGCATGTTGAGTGATCATGTTGGTGTGGAGTGATCATGTTGGTGTGGAGTGATCATGTTGGTGTGGAGTGATCATGTTGGTGTGGAGTGATCATGTTGGTGTGGAGTGATCATGTTGGTGTGGAGTGATCATGTTGGTGTGGAGTGATCATGTTGGTGTGGAGTGATCATGTTGGTGTGGAGTGATCATGTTGGTGTGGAGTGATCATGTTGGTGTGGAGTGATCATGTTGGTGTGGAGTGATCATGTTGGTGTGGAGTGATCATGTTGGTGTGGAGTGATTATGTTGGTGTGGAGTGATCATATTGGTGTGGAGTGATCATGTTGGTGTGGAGTGATCATGTTGGTGTGGAGTGATCATGTTGGTGTGGAGTGATCATGTTGGTGTGGAGTGATCATGTTGGTGTGGAGTGATCATGTTGGTGTGGAGTGATCATGCAGGTGTGAAGTGATCATGCAGGTGTGGAGTGATCATGTTGGTGTGGAGTGATCATGCAGATGTGGAGTGATCCTGCAGGTGTGAAGTGATCATGCAGGTGTGGAGTGATCATGCAGGTGTGGAGTGATCATGCAGGTGTGAAGTGATCCTGCAGGTGTGGAGTGATCATGCAGGTGTGGAGTGATCATGCAGGTGTGAAGTGATCCTGCAGGTGTGGAGTGATCATGCAGGTGTGGAGTGATCATGCAGGTGTGGAGTGATCCTGCATGTGTGGAGTGATCCTGTTGGTGTGGAGTGATCATGTTGGTGTGGAGTGATCATGCAGGTGTGGAGTGATCATGTTGGTGTGGAGTGATCATTTTGGTGTGGAGTGATCATGCAGGTGTGGAGTGATCATCAGGTGTGGAGTGATCATGCAGGTGTGGAGTGATCATGCAGGTGTGGAGTGATCATGCAGGTGTGGAGTGATCCTGTTGGTGTGGAGTGATCATGTTGGTGTGGAGTGATCATGTTGGTGTGGAGTGATCATTTTGGTGTGGAGTGATCATGTTGGTGTGGAGTGATCATTTTGGTGTGGAGTGATCATGCAGGTGTGGAGTGATCATGCAGGTGTGGAGTGATCATGCAGGTGTGGAGTGATCATGCAGGTGTGGAGTGATCCTGTTGGTGTGGAGTGATCCTGTTGGTGTGGAGTGATCCTGTTGGTGTGGAGTGATCCTGTTGGTGTCGAGTGATCCTGTTGGTGTGGAGTGATCATGCAGGTGTGGAGTGATCATGCAGGTGTGGAGTGATCTGTTGGTGTGGAGTGATCATGCAGGTGTGGAGTGATCCTGTTGGTGTGGAGTGATCCTGTTGGTGTGGAGTGATCCTGTTGGTGTGGAGTGGTCATGCAGGTGTGGAGTGATCATGCAGGTGTGGAGTGATCCTGTTGGTGTGGAGTGATCATGCAGGTGTGGAGTGATCATGCAGGTGTGGAGTGATCCTGTTGGTGTCGAGTGATCCTGTTGGTGTGGAGTGATCCTGTTGGTGTGGAGTAGTCATGCAGGTGTGGAGTGATCATGCAGGTGTGGAGTGATCCTGTTGGTGTGGAGTGATCATGCAGGTGTGGAGTGATCCTGTTGGTGTGGAGTGATCCTGTTGGTGTGGAGTGATCCTTTTGGTGTGGAGTGATCATGCAGGTGTCGAGTGATCATCAGGTGTGGAGTGATCATGCAGGTGTGGAGTGATCCTGTTGGTGTGGAGTGATCCTGCAGGTGTGGAGTGATCCTGCAGGTGTGGAGTGATCATGCAGGTCTGGAGTGATCATGCAGGTGTGGAGGGATCCTGTTGGTGTGGAGTGATCATGCAGGTGTGGAGTGATCCTGCAGGTGTGGAGTGATCATGCAGGTGTGGAGTGATCATGCAGGTGTGGAGGGATCCTGTTGGTGTGGAGTGATCATGCAGGTGTGGAGTGATCATGCAGGTTTGGAGTGATCCTGTTGGTGTGGAGTGATCCTGTTGGTGTGGAGCGATCATGCAGGTGTGGAGTGATCATGCAGGTGTGGAGTGATCATGCAGGTGTGGAGTGATCATGCAGATGTGGAGTGATCATGCAGGTATGGAGTGATCATTCAGGTGTGTAGGGATTCTGTTGGTGTGGAGTGATCATGCAGGTGTGTAGTGATCATGCAGGTGTGTAGTGATCATGCAGGTGTGGAGTGATCATGCAGGTGTGGAGTGATCATGCAGGTGTGGAGTGATCACGCAGGTGTGGAGTGATCATGCAGGTGTGGAGTGATCATGCAGGTGTGGAGTGATCATGCAGGTGTGGAGTGATCATACAGGTGTGGAGTGATCATGCAAGTGTGGAGTGATCATGCAGGTGTGGAGTGATCATGCAGGTGTGGAGTGATCATGCAGGTGTGGAGTGATCATGCAGGTGTGGAGTGATCATGCAGGTGTGGAGTGATCATGCAGGTGTGGAGTGATCATACAGGTGTGGAGTGATCATGCAAGTGTGGAGTGATCATGCAGGTGTGGAGTGATCATGCAGGTGTGGAGTGATCATGCAGGTGTGGACGTTTCTCGTACGACTCGGGCGTTCTGGCAGTGTTGATATTATAGCTGATAGTGAAATGTGGCCTTGATTCAAAGGCAGCTCTGGTGGGCTAATACGCCACGTTCCCAGAGGAGTGAGAAGTGGCAGCATAAGTGCACTCACTGGCTTGCTGGAGGAGAGTTGCCCCCGAGTGGTGTCCCTACTGGTCGATATATAGGCTATGTGTACCTTATGGGTCAAGCCTGAAGCCATACAGAGATGAACGGGTGCTCCATCCCGCCTGAAATAGTGTGCTAGCTAGCCATGGTGGTGTGGAGTGGCCCACCCCTGATCTTTCCCGTTCGAATCTATTTGAAACTAGGATATTAGAGGTAGGGAACGGACGGCTACATTCAGTTATGGCGATGCTCCTCTCCCTCCCTCGGTTCCTCTCCCTTCCCCCTCCCACTGTTCCTCTCATTCCCCCCTCCCACTGTTCCTCTCACTCCCCCTCCCTTCTCCAACCACGTGTCTCCGCCCTCTCTTATCTAACAGCTGATCAATGCCGCATATCCTGTCTGCCGATGTACTCTTTAAAGCATACAAAAAATTTAAAGGTACAATACTGCACCAGCCTTTAAGTGCATTGCATTTCAATGAAATTATGCTCCAGGATTATAACCTAGCATGCTTAGGCCTATCCCATCCAGGCCCCCGGAAAGACCACATTCCTCAGGACGGCATTATATTTTGCCCTTTGTTTTCGCCAAAGGCCAAAGTAGAACGCTTCCTCCCGGGCTCGTAGGCTGCTTAATAAATACTTAAGGTAGTTCCGCCATGGAAGCTACCACAAGCTAAAGTGCCTGAACGTCATATACTAACTTTGAGACTTGGGAACTTTCCTCTCAGAAAATTCTAACGAAACATGTTACAGAGAGCAATAGAATACCATTTTGATTTTTGAACAAAACCCTGATCGGAGTTTAGTTCTAAAGTTACTTAATGTATATCAGATTGCATAATATAAGGGCAGCAGTACCGCCTGAACCGTTACCAGGGTGGACGTTGATGGTGGTAACATCCAGGTTATCATCTTTGTCGCCATTATGGCGTAGGAAAAGCTGCCATAACCAACTACCTTAGCTGGCTGGTTAACTGGTGGCCAGGTGGTGGGCCCATGGAGGCCCACGGGAGCCCAGTGGGACTGTGAAATACATGTGGGTTGCCGTTGACCCACGGCTCAGGGGTGGCAGAAGGATGGTCGGGCCTGGGCCTGGCAAATCCCCCCACCAGCTGGGCCATTTAACTCTACACACTTCGACCTTATGGCACTCCAGCCCCGAAAGAAGCATTATAATAGAAAACTCTCTTAAATAAACACAAGTATAATTTAAAAACGCTATAATAATATCAAAGCATTACTAATTATTTCCTCATAGTGTTACGCTTAAAAAATCGAAGGAATACTTTAATTCACACTAAAATATAAGCCAAATAAATGTCATTACGCTCTGCAAAGGATCCTCTCTTTGTTTACCAAAATACCGTGGCTTTAAATCGACGCTGAGGGCATCTGGCGGCAGCTAGTTTAAAATTTGGAGTTTTTGTTTATATACATATTTTAGTAAACCCGTGTATGTCAATACAACAAATTAACTCAAGACGTGAAGCGTCAGAATATATTTCGCAAAAGACTGCCTTAGGTAAAGAGAAGATGCCGTAGGAGAAGAGTTATTAGAAGATAAGAGTGTAAACGCTCGCTGAGTGGGACTGGCGGGAAATTCGTATGGCATCGGGATTGGAGTTTGGCGCCAGTTATTGTTCACTGGCGGACTGGTGGTCGGCGGGGAGAGTGGCGCTGCGTATTTCGCCTCTCGAGTGGAGTAAGTGTCCTCTTGTCGGGTTCTGGGCTGGTGTATGAGCTGGTAGGATGTGGATGTGTGTTGCGTGAGGCGTTGAAGGGTGTGGGTGGCGAGATGAAGGGAGGGCGAGGTGCGGAAGTGGTGGAAACAGTTTTGGCGGGCTGGCGGCCATCACAGCGCCAGCATGGGTGACGCGCGGGAGTTTGGCCCCTCTGTTCATCCTGATTTTCTTCCCTCTGGGCAAGCTTCTGGCGGTGTTTGGGTAGTGGGCGAGAAGATAAGAGGTAAGTGAAGGTGAATATCGCAGTAGTGGTTGGGAAAGTGGATGCTGGGGTGGCGAAAGTGGACACAGCGCTGCCGCCTCTAGGTCGTAGTGGTGGTGGTAGCAGTGAAGTTTGTGTTACGGGGGGTTGACCTGACCCCTAGCCCCACATGCCTTGCTCTGAGGTCACCACCTCGCCCAAGCCCCCTCCACCTGCGCTGCCTGGCCCCGGGGGCACCAGGGGACCACACATTTGGCCGGTTTGGCCGAGGTAGGGAGTGGCGGGGAGGGTTATTGAGGTGGTCCCCCTCGTGGCCAAGTGTGGTGGTGGTGGAGGGTTGTGGCCGCGGGAAGGCCGTCTGCCTCGCCCTCGTACACATGTAAACCATCTTTGGACCACAACCTGACCTGAGCTGAGCCCCTACAGCCACCAGTACCATCTGAACACCAGCAACGGGCGGCGGAATTACCCTAAAGATAAAGACGAATATTCATTTGGGGGGGGTTAGTGCACCTTAGATTATGGGGAGGGGGAAGGGGGTGACAGGTTGTTTTTTACGGGGGTAAGGAGAGGGGCAGGTAATGTAACTTGTGTATCGATTACAAAGCATGCTTGTAATATTTTAAACATTTGAGGCACTTATCAGTAAAGGGGTCGATGTGTAAATGTGGGTTTGGAGGCATCGACATAACTGCTACAATAGATGGGGAGGTTGTGGTGTTGACCACACAACACTGAAGATGCTGTATGCCAACCTCTTGAAGGACTCGTTTACCTGAAGGTTCCCTTAGGTGTAGTCATTTAAGAGAGTTAAGCTTCCTTAAGTCATCTCTTTATCCAGGCACACCTTTGCTCTATTTGGCTTATTGTCCCATTTGGCTCTAGGTTAACTTGACCCATTTGTTTCTGGGTTCTGCCCTTGAACCCATTTGTTTCTGGGTTCTGCCCTTGACCCATTTGTTTCTGGGTTCTGCCCTTGACCCCATTTGTTTCTGGGTTCTGCCCTTGACCCCATTTGTTTCTGGGTTCTGCCCTTGACCCATTTGTTTCTGGGTTCTTCCCTTGACCCATTTGTTTCTGGGTTCTGCCCTTGACCCATTTGTTTCTGGGTTCTACCCTTGACCCATTTGTTTCTGGGTTCTGCCCTTGACCCATTTGTTTCTGGGTTCTGCCCTTGACCCATTTGTTTCTGGGTTATGCCATTGACCCATTTGTTTCTGGGTTATGCCATTGACCCATTTGTTTCTGGGTTCTGCCATTGACCCATTTGTTTCTGGGTTCTGCCATTGACCCATTTGTTTCTGGGTTCTGCCCTTGACCCATTTGTTTCTGGGTTCTGCCCTTGACCCATTTGTTTCTGGGTTCTGCCCTTGACCCATTTGTTTCTGGGTTCTGCCATTGACCCATTTGTTTCTGGGTTCTGCCCTTGACCCATTTGTTTCTGGGTTCTGCAATTGACCCATTTGTTTCTGGGTTCTGCCATTGACCCATTTGTTTCTGGGTTCTGCCATTGACCCATTTGTTTCTGGGTTCTGCCATTGACCCCATTTGTTTCTGGGTTCTGCCATTGTCCCATTTGCTTCTGGGTTCTGCCATTGACCCATTTGTTTCTGGGTTATGCTATTGACCCATTTGCCTCTGGGTACTTTCCCCTTTGGCCCATTTGCCTCTGGTCACTGCCCCCTTGGCCCATTTGCCTCTGGGTACTTTCCCCCTTGGCCCATTTGCCTCTGGGTACTTTCCCCTTGGCCCATTTGCCTCTGGGTACTGCCCCCCTTGGTCCATTTGCCTCTGGATACTGCCCCCCTTGATCCATTTGCCTCTGGGTACTGCCCTCCTTGGTCTATTTCCCTCTGGGTACTGCCCCCTTGGCCCATTTGCCTCTGGGTACTGCCCCCTTGGCCCATTTGCCTCTGGTCACTGCCCCCTTGGCCCATTTGCCTCTGGTCACTGCCCCCTTGGCCCATTTGCCTCTGGTCACTGCTCCCTTGGCCCATTTGCCTCTGGTCACTGCCCCCTTGGCCCATTTGCCTCTGGTCACTGCCCCCTTGGCCCATTTGCCTCTGGTCACTGCCCCCTTGGCCCATTTGCCTCTGGTCACTGCCCCCTTGGCCCATTTGCCTCTGGTCACTGCCCCCTTGGCCCATTTGCCTCTGGTCACTGCCCCCTTGGCCCATTTGCCTCTGGTCATTGCCCCCTTGGCCCATTTGGCTCTGGTCACTGCCCCCTTGGCCCATTTGCCTCTGGTCACTGCCCCCTTGGCCCATTTGCCTCTGGTCACTGCCCCCTTGGCCCATTTGCCTCTGGTCACTGCCCCCTTGGCCCATTTGCCTCTGGTCACTGCCCCCTTGGCCCATTTGCCTCTGGTCACTGCCCCCTTGGCCCATTTGCCTCTGGTCACTGCCCCCTTGGCCCATTTGCCTCTGGTCACTGCCCCCTTGGTCCATTTGCCTCTGGTCACTGCCCCCTTGGTCCATTTGCCTCTGGGTACTGCCCCCCTTGATCCATTTGCCTCTGGGTACTGCCCCCTTGGCCCATTTGCCTCTGGGTACTGCCCCCTTGGCCCATTTGCCTCTGGGTACTGCCCCCTTGACCCATTTGCCTCTGGGTACTGCCCCCTTGGTCCATTTGCCTCTGGGTACTTTCCCCCTTGGCCCATTTGCCTCTGGGTACTTTCCCCCTTGGCCCATTTGCCTCTGGGTACTTTCCCCCTTGGCCCATTTGCCTCTGGGTACTTTCCCCCTTGGCCCATTTGCCTCTGGGTACTTTCCCCCTTGGCCCATTTGCCTCTGGGTACTTTCCCCCTTGGCCCATTTGCCTCTGGGTACTTTCCCCCTTGGCCCATTTGCCTCTGGGTACTTTCCCCCTTGGCCCATTTGCCTCTGGGTACTTTCCCCCTTGGCCCATTTGCCTCTGGGTACTTTCCCCCTTGGCCCATTTGCCTCTGG
Organism: Procambarus virginalis; assembly: GCA_020271785.1. NCBI lineage: Eukaryota > Metazoa > Arthropoda > Malacostraca > Decapoda > Cambaridae > Procambarus > Procambarus virginalis. Next base: position 3,652,719 of record WNGS01066681.1, on the reverse strand, counting down.
GTACTTTCCCCCTTGGCCCATTTGCCTCTGGGTACTTTCCCCCTTGGCCCATTTGCCTCTGGGTACTTTCCCCCTTGGCCCATTTGCCTCTGGGTACTTTCCCCCTTGGCCCATTTGCCTCTGGGTACTTTCCCCCTTGGCCCATTTGCCTCTGGGTACTTTCCCCCTTGGCCCATTTGCCTCTGGGTACTTTCCCCCTTGGCCCATTTGCCTCTGGGTACTTTCCCCCTTGGCCCATTTGCCTCTGGGTACTTTCCCCCTTGGCCCATTTGCCTCTGGGTACTTTCCCCCTTGGCCCATTTGCCTCTGGGTACTTTCCCCCTTGGCCCATTTGCCTCTGGGTACTTTCCCCCTTGGCCCATTTGCCTCTGGGTACTTTCCCCCTTGGCCCATTTGCCTCTGGGTACTTTCCCCCTTGGCCCATTTGCCTCTGGGTACTTTCCCCCTTGGCCCATTTGCCTCTGGGTACTTTCCCCCTTGGCCCATTTGCCTCTGGGTACTTTCCCCCTTGGCCCATTTGCCTCTGGGTACTTTCCCCCTTGGCCCATTTGCATCTGGGTACTTTCCCCCTTGGCCCATTTGCCTCTGGGTACTTTCCCCCTTGGCCCATTTGCCTCTGGGTACTTTCCCCCTTGGCCCATTTGCCTCTGGGTACTTTCCCCCTTGGCCCATTTGCCTCTGGGTACTTTCCCCCTTGGCCCATTTGCCTCTGGGTACTTTCCCCCTTGGCCCATTTGCCTCTGGGTACTTTCCCCCTTGGCCCATTTGCCGCTGGGTACTTTCCCCCTTGGCCCATTTGCCGCTGGGTACTTTCCCCCTTGGCCCATTTGCCGCTGGGTACTTTCCCCCTTGGCCCATTTGCCGCTGGGTACTTTCCCCCTTGGCCCATTTGCCGCTGGGCACATTCCCCCTTGGCCCATTTGCCGCTGGGCACTTTTCCCCTTGGCCCATTTGCCGCTGGGCACTTTCCCCCTTGGCCCATTTGCCGCTGGGCACTTTCCCCCTTGGCCCATTTGCCGCTGGGCACTTTCCCCCTTGGCCCATTTGCCTCTGGGTACTTTCCCCCTTGGCCCATTTGCCTCTGGGTACTTTCCCCCTTGGCCCATTTGCCTCTGGGTACTGCCCCTTGGCCCATTTGCCTCTGGGTACTGCCCCTTTGGCCCATTTGCCTCTGGGTACTGCCCCCTTGGTCCATTTGCCTCTGGGTACTTTTCCCCTTGGCCCATTTGCCTCTGGGTACTTTCCCCTTGGCCCATTTGCCTCTGGGTGCTTTCCCCTTGGCCCATTTGCCTCTGGGTGCTTTCCCCTTGGCCCATTTGCCTCTGGTTACTGCCCCTTTGGCCCATTTGCCTCTTGGAACTGCCCCCTTGGTCCATTTGCCTCTGGGTACTGCCCCCTTGGTCCATTTGCTTCGGGGTACTGCCCCCTTGGCCCATTTGCCTCTGGGTACTGCCCGCTTGGCCCATTTGCCTCTGGGTACTGCCCCCTTGGCCCATTTGCCTCTGGGTACTGCCCCCCTTGGTCCATTTGCCTCTGGGTACTGCCCCCTTGATCCATTTGCCTCTGGGTACTGCCCCCTTGGCCCATTTGCCTCTGGGTACTGCCCCCTTGGTCCATTTGCCTCTGGGTACTGCCCCCTTGATCCATTTGCCTCTGGGTACTGCCCCCTTGGCCCATTTGCCTCTGGGTACTGCCCCCTTGATCCATTTGCCTCTGGGTACTGCCCTCCTTGGTCCATTTGCCTCTGGTCACTGCCCCCTTGGCCCATTTGCCTCTGGTCACTGCCCCCTTGGCCCATTTGCCTCTGGTCACTGCCCCCTTGGCCCATTTGCCTCTGGTCACTGCCCCCTTGGCCCATTTGCCTCTGGTCACTGCCCCCTTGGCCCATTTGCCTCTGGTCACTGCCCCCTTGGCCCATTTGCCTCTGGGTACTTTCCCCCTTGGCCCATTTGCCTCTGGTCACTGCCCCCTTGGCCCATTTGCCTCTGGTCACTGCCCCCTTGGCCCATTTGCCTCTGGTCACTGCCCCTTGGCCCATTTGCCTCTGGTCACTGCCCCCTTGGCCCATTTGCCTCTGGTCACTGCCCCCTTGGCCCATTTGCCTCTGGTCACTGCCCCCTTGGCCCATTTGCCTCTGGTCACTGCCCCCTTGGCCCATTTGCCTCTGGTCACTGCCCCCTTGGCCCATTTGCCTCTGGTCACTGCCCCCTTGGCCCATTTGCCTCTGGTCACTGCCCCCTTGGCCCATTTGCCTCTGGTCACTGCCCCCTTGGCCCATTTGGCTCTGGTCTCTGCCCCCTTGGCCCATTTGG
>WNGS01066681.1:3627953-3640645 GCA_020271785.1 Procambarus virginalis | reverse complement strand
CCAGAGGCAAATGGGCCAAGGGGGAAAGTACCCAGAGGCAAATGGGCCAAGGGGGAAAGTACCCACAGGCAAATGGGCCAAGGGGGAAAGTACCCACAGGCAAATGGGCCAAGGGGGAAAGTACCCAGAGGCAAATGGGCCAAGGGGAAAGTACCCACAGGCAAATGGGCCAAGGGGGAAAGTACCCAAGGCAAATGGGCCAAGGGGGAAAGTACCCAGAGGCAAATGGGCCAAGGGGGAAAGTACCCACAGGCAAATGGGCCAAGGGGGAAAGTACCCACAGGCAAATGGGCCAAGGGGGAAAGTACCACAGGCAAATGGGCCAAGGGGAAAGTACCCACAGGCAAATGGGCCAAGGGGGAAAGTACCCACAGGCAAATGGGCCAAGGGGGAAAGTACCCAGAGGCAAATGGGCCAAGGGGAAAGTACCCACAGGCAAATGGGCCAAGGGGAAAGTACCCAGAGGCAAATGGGCCAAGGGGGAAAGTACCCACAGGCAAATGGGCCAAGGGGGAAAGTACCCAGAGGCAAATGGGCCAGGGGGAAAGTACCCAGAGGCAAATGGGCCAAGGGAGGGGGAAAGTACCCACAGGCAAATGGGCCAAGGGGGAAAGTACCCAGAGGCAAATGGGCCAAGGGGGAAAGTACCCAGAGGCAAATGGGCCAAGGGGGAAAGTACCCAGGCAAATGGGCCAAGGGGGAAAGTACCCAGAGGCAAATGGGCCAAGGGGGAAAGTACCCACAGGCAAATGGGCCAAGGGGAAAGTACCCACAGGCAAATGGGCCAAGGGGGAAAGTACCCACAGGCAAATGGGCCAAGGGGGAAAGTACCCACGGCAAATGGGCCAAGGGGGAAAGTACCCACAGGCAAATGGGCCAAGGGGGAAAGTACCCACAGGCAAATGGGCCAAGGGGGAAAGTACCCAGAGGCAAATGGGCCAAGGGGGAAAGTACCCAGAGGCAAATGGGCCAAGGGGGAAAGTACCCAGAGGCAAATGGGCCAAGGGGGAAAGTACCCAGAGGCAAATGGGCCAAGGGGGAAAGTACCCAGAGGCAAATGGGCCAAGGGGGAAAGTACCCAGAGGCAAATGGGCCAAGGGGGAAAGTACCCAGAGGCAAATGGGCCAAGGGGGAAAGTACCCAGAGGCAAATGGGCCAAGGGGGAAAGTACCCAGAGGCAAATGGGCCAAGGGGGAAAGTACCCAGAGGCAAATGGGCCAAGGGGGAAAGTACCCAGAGGCAAATGGGCCAAGGGGGAAAGTACCCAGAGGCAAATGGGCCAAGGGGGAAAGTACCCAGAGGCAAATGGGCCAAGGGGGAAAGTACCCAGAGGCAAATGGGCCAAGGGGAAAGTACCCAGAGGCAAATGGGCCAAGGGGGAAAGTACCCAGAGGCAAATGGGCCAAGGGGGAAAGTACCCAGAGGCAAATGGGCCAAGGGGGAAAGTACCCAGAGGCAAATGGGCCAAGGGGGAAAGTACCCAGAGGCAAATGGGCCAAGGGGGAAAGTACCCAGAGGCAAATGGGCCAAGGGGGAAAGTACCCAGAGGCAAATGGGCCAAGGGGGAAAGTACCCAGAGGCAAATGGGCCAAGGGGGAAAGTACCCAGAGGCAAATGGCCAAGGGGGCAAGTACCCAGAGGCAAATGGGCCAAGGGGGCAGTACCCAGAGGCAAATGGGCCAAGGGGGCAGTACCCAGAGGCAAATGGGCCAAGGGGCAGTACCCAGAGGCAAATGGGCCAAGGGGGCAGTACCCAGAGGCAAATGGGCCAAGGGGGCAGTACCCAGAGGCAAATGGGCCAAGGGGGCAGTACCCAGAGGCAAATGGACCAAGGGGGCAGTACCCAGAGGCAAATGGGCCAAGGGGGCAGTACCCAGAGGCAAATGGGCCAAGGGGGCAGTGACCAGAGGCAAATGGGCCAAGGGGGCAGTGACCAGAGGCAAATGGGCCAAGGGGGCAGTGACCAGAGGCAAATGGGCCAAGGGGGCAGTGACCAGAGGCAAATGGGCCAAGGGGGCAGTGACCAGAGGCAAATGGGCCAAGGGGCAGTGACCAGAGGCAAATGGGCCAAGGGGGCAGTGACCAGAGGCAAATGGGCCAAGGGGGCAGTGACCAGAGGCAAATGGGCCAAGGGGGCAGTGACCAGAGGCAAATGGGCCAAGGGGGCAGTGACCAGAGGCAAATGGGCCAAGGGGGCAGTACCAGAGGCAAATAGACCAAGGGGGCAGTATCCAGAGGCAAATGGATCAAGGGGGGCAGTACCCAGAGGCAAATGGGCCAAGGGGGCAGTACCCAGAGGCAAATAGACCAAGGGGGCAGTATCCAGAGGCAAATGGACCAAGGGGGGCAGTACCCAGAGGCAAATGGGCCAAGGGGGAAAGTACCCAGAGGCAAATGGGCCAAGGGGGAAAGTACCCAGAGGCAAATGGGCCAAGGGGGAAAGTACCCAGAGGCAAATGGGCCAAGGGGGCAGTGACCAGAGGCAAATGGGCCAAAGGGGAAAGTACCCAGAGGCAAATGGGTCAATAGCATAACCCAGAAACAAATGGGTCAATGGCAGAACCCAGAAGCAAATGGGTCAATGGCAGAACCCAGAAACAAATGGGGTCAATGGCATAACCCAGAAACAAATGGGTCAATGGCAGAACCCAGAAACAAATGGGTCAATGGCAGAACCCAGAAACAAATGGGTCAATGGCAGAACCCAGAAACAAATGGGTCAATGGCAGAACCCAGAAACAAATGGGTCAATGGCAGAACCCAGAAACAAATGGGTCAAGGGCAGAACCCAGAAACAAATGGGTCAATGGCAGAACCCAGAAGCAAATGGGTCAATGGCAGAACCCAGAAACAAATGGGGTCAATGGCATAACGCAGAAACAAATGGGTCAATGGCAGAACCCAGAAACAATGGGTCAATGGCAGAACCCAGAAACAAATGGGTCAATGGCAGAACCCAGAAACAAATGGGTCAATGGCAGAACCCAGAAACAAATGGGTCAATGGCAGAACCCAGAAACAAATGGGTCAATGGCAGAACCCAGAAACAAATGGGGTCAAGGGCAGAACCCAGAAACAAATGGGTCAATGGCAGAACCCAGAAACAAATGGGTCAATGGCAGAACCCAGAAACAAATGGGTCAAGGGCAGAACCCAGAAACAAATGGGTCAAGGGCAGAACCCAGAAACAAATGAGGTCAATGGCAGAACCCAGAAACAAATGGGTCAATGGCAGAACCCAGAAACAAATGGGTCAAGGGCAGAACCCAGAAACAAATGAGTCAAGGGCAGAACCCAGAAACAAATGGGTCAATGGCAGAACCCAGAAACAAATGGGTCAAGGGCAGAACCCAGAAACAAATGGGTCAAGGGCAGAACCCAGAAACAAATGGGTCAAGGGCAGAACCCAGAAACAAATGGGTCAAGGGCAGAACCCAGAAACAAATGGGTCAAGGGCAGAACCCAGAAACAAATGGGTCAAGGGCAGAACCCAGAAACAAATGAGTCAAGGGCAGAACCCAGAAACAAATGAGTCAAGGGCAGAACCCAGAAACAAATGGGTCATGGGCAGAACCCAGAAACAAATGGGTCAAGGGCAGAACCCAGAAACAAATGGGGTCAATGGCAGAACCCAGAAACAAATGGGGTCAATGGCAGAACCCAGAAACAAATGAGTCAAGTGAACCTAGAGCCAAATGGGACAATAAGCCAAATAGAGCAAAAGTGTGCCTGGATAAAGAGAGATGACTTAAGGAAGCTTAACTCTCTTAAATGACTACACCTAAGGGAACCTTCAGGTAAACGAGTCCTTTAAGAGGTTGGCATACAGCATCTTCAGAGTGTTGTGTGGTCAACACCACAACCTCCCCATCTATTGTAGCAGTTATGTCGATGCCTCCAAACCCACATTTACACATCGACCCCTTTACTGATAAGTGCCTCAAATGTTTAAAATATTACAAGCATGCTTTGTAATCGATACACAAGTTACATTACCTGCCCCTCTCCTTACCCCCGTAAAAAACAACCTGTCACCCCCTTCCCCCTCCCCATAATCTAAGGTGCACTAACCCCCCCCAAATGAATATTCGTCTTTATCTTTAGGGTATTTCCACCGCCCGTTGCTGGTGTTCAGATGGTACCGGTGGCTGTAGGGGCTCAGCTCAGGTCAGGTTGTGGTCCAAAGATGGTTTACATGTGTACGAGGGCGAGGCAGACGGCCTTCCCGCGGCCACAACCCTCCACCACCACCACACTTGGCCACGAGGGGGACCACCTCAATAACCCTCCCCGCCACTCCCTACCTCGGCCAAACCGGCCAAATGTGTGGTCCCCTGGTGCCCCGGGGCCAGGCAGCGCAGGTGGAGGGGGCTTGGGCGAGGTGGTGACCTCAGAGCAAGGCATGTGGGGCTAGGGGTCAGGTCAACCCCCCGTAACACAAACTTCACTGCTACCACCACCACTACGACCTAGAGGCGGCAGCGCTGTGTCCACTTTCGCCACCCCAGCATCCACTTTCCCAACCACTACTGCGATATTCACCTTCACTTACCTCTTATCTTCTCGCCCACTACCCAAACACCGCCAGAAGCTTGCCCAGAGGGAAGAAAATCAGGATGAACAGAGGGGCCAAACTCCCGCGCGTCACCCATGCTGGCGCTGTGATGGCCGCCAGCCCGCCAAAACTGTTTCCACCACTTCCGCACCTCGCCCTCCCTTCATCTCGCCACCCACACCCTTCAACGCCTCACGCAACACACATCCACATCCTACCAGCTCATACACCAGCCCAGAACCCGACAAGAGGACACTTACTCCACTCGAGAGGCGAAATACGCAGCGCCACTCTCCCCGCCGACCACCAGTCCGCCAGTGAACAATAACTGGCGCCAAACTCCAATCCCGATGCCATACGAATTTCCCGCCAGTCCCACTCAGCGAGCGTTTACACTCTTATCTTCTAATAACTCTTCTCCTACGGCATCTTCTCTTTACCTAAGGCAGTCTTTTGCGAAATATATTCTGACGCTTCACGTCTTGAGTTAATTTGTTGTATTGACATACACGGGTTTACTAAAATATGTATATAAACAAAAACTCCAAATTTTAAACTAGCTGCCGCCAGATGCCCTCAGCGTCGATTTAAAGCCACGGTATTTTGGTAAACAAAGAGAGGATCCTTTGCAGAGCGTAATGACATTTATTTGGCTTATATTTTAGTGTGAATTAAAGTATTCCTTCGATTTTTTAAGCGTAACACTATGAGGAAATAATTAGTAATGCTTTGATATTATTATAGCGTTTTTAAATTATACTTGTGTTTATTTAAGAGAGTTTTCTATTATAATGCTTCTTTCGGGGCTGGAGTGCCATAAGGTCGAAGTGTGTAGAGTTAAATGGCCCAGCTGGTGGGGGATTTGCCAGGCCCAGGCCCGACCATCCTTCTGCCACCCCTGAGCCGTGGGTCAACGGCAACCCACATGTATTTCACAGTCCCACTGGGCTCCCGTGGGCCTCCATGGGCCCACCACCTGGCCACCAGTTAACCAGCCAGCTAAGGTAGTTGGTTATGGCAGCTTTTCCTACGCCATAATGGCGACAAAGATGATAACCTGGATGTTACCACCATCAACGTCCACCCTGGTAACGGTTCAGGCGGTACTGCTGCCCTTATATTATGCAATCTGATATACATTAAGTAACTTAGAACTAAACTCCGATCAGGGTTTTGTTCAAATAATCAAAATAATATTTTATTGCTCTCTGTAACATGTTTCGTTAGAATTTTCTGAGAGGAAAGTTCCCAAGTCTCAAAGTTAGTATATGACGTTCAGGCACTTTAGCTTGTGGTAGCTTCCATGGCGGAACTACCTTAAGTATTTATTAAGCAGCCTACGAGCCCGGGAGGAAGCGTTCTACTTTGGCCTTTGGCGAAAACAAAGGGCAAAATATAATGCCGTCCTGAGGAATGTGGTCTTTCCGGGGGCCTGGATGGGATAGGCCTAAGCATGCTAGGTTATAATCCTGGAGCATAATTTCATTGAAATGCAATGCACTTAAAGGCTGGTGCAGTATTGTACCTTTAAATTTTTGTATGCTTTAAAGAGTACATCGGCAGACAGGATATGCGGCATTGATCAGCTGTTAGATAAGAGAGGGCGGAGACACGTGGTTGGAGAAGGGAGGGGAGGAGAGAACGTGGGAGGGGGAGGAGAGGAACGGTGGGGATGGGAGTGAGAGGACAGTGGAGGGGGAAGAGAGGAACCGAGGGAGGGAGAGGAGCATCGCCATAACTGAATGTAGCCGTCCGTTCCTACCTCTAATATCCTAGTTCCAAATAGATTCGAACGGGAAAGATCAGGGGTGGGCCACTCCACACCACCATGGCTAGCTAGCACACTATTTCAGGCGGGATGGAGCACCCGTTCATCTCTGTATGGCTTCAGGCTTGACCCATAAGGTACACATAGCCTATATATCGACCAGTAGGGACACCACTCTGGGCAACTCTCCTCCAGCAAGCCAGTGAGTGCACTTATGCTGCCACTTCTCACTCCTCTAGGAACGTGGCGTATTAGCCCACCAGAGCTGCTTTGAATCAAGGCCACATTTCACTATCAGCTATAATATCAACACTGCCAGAACGCCCGAGTCGTACGAGAAACGTCCACACCTGCATGATCACTCCACACCTGCATGATCACTCCACACTGTATGATCACTCCACACCTGCATGATCACTCCACACTGCATGATCACTCCACACCTGCATGATCACTCCACACCTGCATGATCACTCCACACCTGCATGATCACTCCACACCTGCATGATCACTCCACACCTGCATGATCACTCCACACCTGCATGATCACTCCACACCTGCATGATCACTCCACACCTGCATGATCACTCCACACCTGCATGATCACTCCACACCTGCATGATCACTCCACACTTGCATGATCACTCCACACTTGCATGATCACTCCACACCTGTATGATCACTCCACACCTGCATGATCACTCCACACCTGCATGATCACTCCACACCTGCATGATCACTCCACACCTGCATGATCACTCCACACCTGCATGATCACTCCACACCTGCATGATCACTACACACCTGCATGATCACTCCACACCAACAGAATCCCTACACACCTGCATGATCACTCCATACCTGCATGATCACTCCACATCTGCATGATCACTCCACACCTGCATGATCACTCCACACCTGCATGGTCACTCCACACCTGCATGATCGCTCCACACCAACAGGATCACTCCACACCAACAGGATCACTCCAAACCTGCATGATCACTCCACACCTGCATGATCACTCCACACCAACAGGATCCCTCCACACCTGCATGATCACTCCACACCTGCATGATCACTTCACACCTGCAGGATCACTCCACACCTGCATGATCACTCCACACCAACAGGATCCCTCCACACCTGCATGATCACTCCAGACCTGCATGATCACTCCACACCTGCAGGATCACTCCACACCTGCAGGATCACTCCACACCAACAGGATCACTCCACACCTGCATGATCACTCCACACCTGATGATCACTCGACACCTGCATGATCACTCCACACCAAAAGGAACACTCCACACCAACAGGATCACTCCACACCAACAGGATCACTCCACACCTGCATGATCACTCCACACCAACAGGATCACTCCACACCTGCATGATCACTCCACACCTGCATGACCACTCCACACCAACAGGATCACTCCACACCAACAGGATCACTCGACACCAACAGGATCACTCCACACCTGCATGATCACTCCACACCTGCATGATCACTCCACACCAACAGGATCACTCCACACCTGCATGATCACTCCACACCTGCATGACCACTCCACACCAACAGGATCACTCGACACCAACAGGATCACTCCACACCAACAGGATCACTCCACACCAACAGGATCACTCCACACCTGCATGATCACTCCACACCTGCATGATCACTCCACACCTGCATGATCACTCCACACCTGCATGATCACTCCACACCAAAATGATCACTCCACACCAAAATGATCACTCCACACCTGCAGGATCACTCCACACCAACAGGATCACACCACACCAACAGGATCACTCCACACCAACATGATCACTCCACACCTGCAGGATCACTCACACCTGCATGATCACTCCACACAAACATGATCACTCCACACCAACAGGATCACTCGACACCAACAGGATCACTCGACACCAACAGGATCACTCCACACCAACAGGATCACTCCACACCAACAGGATCACTCCACACCTGCATGATCACTCCACACCTGCATGATCACTCCACACCTGCATGATCACTCCACACCTGATGATCACTCGACACCTGCATGATCACTCCACACCTGCATGATCACTCCACACCTGCATGATCACTCCACACCTGATGATCACTCGACACCTGCATGATCACTCCACACCAACATGATCACTCCACACCAACAGGATCACTCCACACATGCAGGATCACTCCACACCTGCATGATCACTCCACACCTGCATGATCACTCCACACCTGCAGGATCACTTCACACCTGCATGATCACTCCACACCTGCATGATCACTCCACACCTGCAGGATCACTTCACACCTGCATGATCACTCCACACCTGCATGATCACTCCACACCTGCATGATCACTTCACACCTGCAGGATCACTCCACATCTGCATGATCACTCCACACCAACATGATCACTCCACACCTGCATGATCACTTCACGCCTGCATGATCACTCCACACCTGCATGATCACTTCACACCTGCATGATCACTTCACACCTGCATGATCACTCCACACCTGCATGATCACTCCACACCTGCATGATCACTTCACACCTGCAGGATCACTCCACATCTGCATGATCACTCCACACCAACATGATCACTCCACACCAACATAATCACTCCACACCTGCATGATCACTTCACGCCTGCATGATCACTCCACACCAACATGATCACTCCACACCAACATGATCACTCCACACCAACATGATCACTCCACACCAACATGATCACTCCACACCAACATGATCACTCCACACCAACATGATCACTCCACACCAACATGATCACTCCACACCAACATGATCACTCCACACCAACATGATCACTCCACACCAACATGATCACTCCACACCAACATGATCACTCCACACCAACATGATCACTCCACATGTCAACATGCCAGCATGTCAAGGAACCCACAAGAGTGAGAGGCAATGATGAACCAGCTAGACTCGACTTGATATTCACCCTGAATGAGTCAGAAATAAGGGAAGTCAAAGTTGAAGCCCCCATAGGAATGAGTGACCACAGTGTACTGACCTTTGAGTACTTGGTGGAGGTAGGGATAACCTATCCAAGGATGGGATCGGAGGGGAAAAGACTAAATTACCGAAGAGGAAAATATGAGGAGATGAGGAACTTCCTAATGCCAGCATATCAGGGAACCATGGGAAACAGAACTTAGAGACAAGAATGTGCAGGACATGATGGATTTTGTCACCCAGAAGTGCCAGGAAGCTGCAGACAGGTTTATCCCCGTCCAAAAGAGAAAAACGAAAAACAACAGAAAAACCCATGGTTCAACCAGGAATGCAAGGTAGCGAAGCAACTGAGTAAAAGAACATGAAGAAACTACAGAAATAACAGAACACCGGAGAGCAGGTAGAGATACCAGAGGGCCAGAAATGAGTACCTCAGAGTGAGGAGGGAAGCAAAGAGACAGTTTGAAAATGAAATGACATAGTGAGTAAAGCCAAGACCCAACCAAAGCTGCTCCACAGCCACATCAGGAGGAAAACAGCAGTGAAGGAACAAGTGATGAAATTGAAAAAGGGAGAACAGATACACAGAGAATGACAAGGAGGTGTGTGAAGAACTCAACAAGAGATTCCAGGAGGTCTTCACAATAGAACAAGGAGAAGCCCTGCACTAAATGAGGAGGCAAACCAAGCAACCTTGGAGGAATTTGACCTCACCAGTGATGAGGTCAAAAGGTGTCTGCTGGAGCTGGATGTGACAAAGGCTGTTGGGCCTGACAGAATCTCACCATGGATACTAAGGAAGGTGCAGAAGCACTAAGTGTGCCACTCTCTATGGTGTATAACAGGTCACTGGAAACAAGAGACCTACCAGAAAGTTGGAAGACAGCTAACGTAATCACAATATTCAAGAAGGGTGACAGGCAAGAGGCACTGAACTACAGGCCAGTTTCCCTAACTTGTATACCATGCAAGGTGATGGAGAAGATCGTGAGGAAAAGGCTCGTAGAGCATCTGGAGGGAAATAACTTTGTAACACACCACCAACATGGGTTCAGAGAAGGTAAATCGTGCCTCACAGGTTTAATAGAATTCTATGACCAAGCAACAAAAATTAGGCAGGAAAGAGAAGAGAGAACCGACTGCATTTTCCTGGACTTCCAGAAAGCCTTTGACACAGTACCCCATAAAAGGCTGTTAAAAATGTAGGAGCAACAGGCAGGAGTAAAAGGGAAGGCCGGCCGGTGCTCCAGTGGATAAGGGAGTACTTAAGCAACAGGAAACAGCGAGTAACGGTGAGGGGGGGGGGAGACATCAGAGAGGCGAGATGTCACCAGCGGAGTCCCAAAGGGCTCAGTACTTGGACCCATCCTGTTTCTAATATATGTAAACGATCTTCCGGAGGGTATAGACTCATTCCTCTCACTGTTTGCTGACGATGCAAAAATTATGAGAAGAATCAAGACGGATGAAGATAGACAGAGACTACAGGATGACCTGAACAAATTGGAGGAATGGTCTAGAAAATGGCTACTAAAGTTCAACTCAGGAAAGTGTAAGGGAATGAAATTAGGCGAAGGGAGCAGGAGGCTGAACACAAGGTACCATGTGGGAAGTGAAATCCTGCAAGAGTCAAATAGAGAGAAAGATCTGGGGGTTGATATCACACCAAACCTGTCCTCAGAGGCCCACATCAAAAGGATAGCATCAGCGGCATATGCTAGACTGGCCAACATAAGAACTGCCTTTAGAAACTTGTGTAAGGAATCGTTCAGGACCCTGTAAACCACTTATGTCTGACCAATCCTGGGATATGCAGCTGCAGCCTGGAGTTCATACCTAATTAAACACAAGACAAAGTAAGAGAAGATTCAGCGGTATGCTACCAGACTCGTCCCGGAACTGAGAGGTATGAGCTACGAGGAAAGGCTAAAGGAGCTGAACCTCACGTCCCTGGAAAACAGAAGAGTAAGGGGAGACATGATAACCACCTACAAAATTCTCTGGGGAATTGACAGGGTGGATAAAGACAAACTCTTCAGCACAGGTGGAACACGAACAAGGGGACACAGGTGGAAACTTAGTACCCAGATGAGCCACAGAGAAGTTAGAAAGATTTTTTTTTCTGTGTCAGAGTAGTTAATAAATGGAATGCATTAGGCAGTGATGTGGTGGAGGCTGACTCCATACACAGTTTCAAATGTATATATGGTAGAGCCCAATAGGCTCAGGAATCTGTAAACCAGTTGATTGACAGTTGAGAGGCGGGACCAAAGAGCCAAAACTCAACCCCCGCAAGCACAAATAGGTGAGTACAAATAGGTGAGTACACACACACACACACACACACACACACACACACACACACACACACACAGAGGGGGCCAGGTAGCCTGGTGGATAGCGCGCAGGACTTGTAATTCTGTGGCGCGGGTTCGATTCCCGCACCCGGCAGAAACAAATGGGCAAAGTTTCTTTCAGCCTGAATGCCCCTGTTACCTAGCAGTAAACAGGTACCTGGGAGTTAGTCAGCTGTCACGGGCTGCTTCCTGGGGTGTGTGTGTGTGTGTGGTGTGAAAAAAAAAGTAGTTAGTGTAGTTAGTAAACAGTTGATTGACAGTTGAGAGGCGGGCCGAAAGAGCAAAGCTCAACCCCCGTAAAAATACAACTAAGTGAATACAACTAAGTGAATACACACACACACACACACACACAAGGGGCCGGCCGGCCGAGCGGACAGCACGCTGGACATGTGATCCTGTGGTCCCGGGTTCGATCCCGGGCGCCGGAGATAAACATTGGGCAGAGTTTCTTTCACCCTATGCCCCGGTTACCTAGCAGTAAATAGGTACCTGGGAGTTAGTCAGCTGTCACGGGCTGCTTCCTGGGGTGTGTGTGTGAGATGTGAAAAAAATAGTAGTAGTTAGAAACAGTTTATTGACAGTTGAGAGGCGGGCCGAAAGAGCAGAGCTCAACCCCGTCAAGCACAAAATTCGGGTACCAATGAAAGCACGAACTCCATACATGGAACTCTGACAGTGGATGGGAAGAAGATTGTAATCTTGATACTCTACAATCCCCCACCAAACAGTAGAAGGCCCAGGCAGGAGTATGAGGACAGCAACAAGGCATGTATAGATGAACTGCACAGGGCAGCAACTATAGCGCATAGAATGAAGGCGAAGCTGCTGGTCATGGAGGACATAAATCAAGGAGAGATAGATTGGGAAACGAGGAATCCCCATGGCAGGGAGGAGACCTGGGGAGCGAAGCTGGTAGACGTTATTGACAGGAATTTCTAACACAGCATGTGAAGGAAGACACTATGGAAAGAGGAGGGGATACGCCCAGC
>WNGS01066681.1:3582401-3608922 GCA_020271785.1 Procambarus virginalis | reverse complement strand
CACATACAGCCACAGTCCTGTGATAGGCAAGTCCACTACGGGCTCGCCATAGCATGTGCTACTGGGAACTTTTGTTAAGAGTAGTGAATCTCTGAAACAAAAAACAACCACATGCTAATTAATGCCAAAAACAAAATCAGAATTTTTATCACCACCACAGGGTGTTAGCTATAAGCAGGAGCGCCGTGCAGAGGTTGATATAAAATCGGTCACTCTTGCACAGTTAACAATCTCATGCCATGCTTCCTACATAATGGCTCCTCACACCATTTAATAACATTCCACACAATTCATGGAAACTTAACTCTGCAGAGGCCTTATCTATTCACCATTTAATGCTTTCTTTAAGCCATAAATGCATATATATACACCTCAATCTTTTTCCACGTGTTCTCTACTGCTAATTGTCTTGGTGAATATCTAATACTGTATATATAACAACTACTACCATCAGGAAACCACCTTGTCCATCACAAACTAAAGTCTAATGTTACCTTCTGTGTTATTCCAATCACTATGGATCTATATAAGGTTTCCTACTCAGTAGACCAATGCCTCAACAAAATTATAGTAAGTGCTGCATTCATGTAAAATTTTATGTAAAGTTATAACATTTTTTTTTCTTAACCCTTCAGCTTCACACCCCACACCCCATCAGGTGACAGGGTGGCTAATTATGCCCAGACAATTAACATCTCATCAGGTGAAGCATTAGAGTATGTCGCACGATTTTAGACATTTTGCGGGTACATGGGTGTCGCATTGACACAACTCAGGCCTCCAGTAAACACCTCATTTTGGGGGAGGAAAGGTAAATAAAATCATGGACACTGTTCCTGGGTGTGAAGGTCTCAGTACCGAGTGAGCAACCAAGGTGCATGCAGCATGAGCTAACAGCACTGCTGCTCAGCTTGTTTTTAAGTGATGCTGTTGACAACAAAACATACAAGTAACTGCTATTATTTTGTGATAGAAGATCCTGACTGTAATAAACACTTTGTACAATGATGACAAGACCACACACTAGAATGTGAAGGGACGATGACATTTCGACTTGAGAATGGTCCAGGACGGACCGAAACGTCGTCGTCCCTTCACATTCTAGTGTGTGGTCTTGTCATCATACTTTAGCCACGTTATTGTGACTCATCGCCTGTATACTTTGTACAATATTCAGACATCAGTGAACATTATGATGTTCACAGTTGACTAAATGCACTCTGCCGCCTTTGATGCAGCTATGTGTTGTGAAACGACCTTATCCTCCTTTAGAAAAAAACTTGTGCAACAACTATTCATATTCAGGATTTACTGACCAGATTATTGATGACAATAGCAACATTGTGCCTAGGGTTAGTTATTGGTGTGTTATACTTGAGGCAATATGTCAAGTCAAGCATTACCGTCAGGTGACTAGCGTGTTGATGCAGTGCCGTGTGTGGACCAATCAGGCCAGCATATTGTTTCAGTGTGGTGCACAAAATGTTGATAGTAATATATTAAGTGTATATGTAGTGCACTAACAGCAGAAGCACTGTTTCCTTGCTCTAAGCCCAAGGGTTAGTAATTAAAATTCCATTAATATTTGATTTCTTGAATGCTGGTTGGTTCTTAAAACTTTTTAGGGTATAGTTTGTAACATTTTAATGAAGTATCCGCTGACATCAGGGAATGCTTATTGTGGTGCAGCTGGATACATCTCCCGATAGCGACCTTCCGTGTGTAACCAAAACCATTACAAAAATTGACCCAATATGTGCAGGTGTTTACTACATATTACAGACACTGAATTTGGGGAAAAACACAAAACAGCCTGGTTTCAATATTCCTATTGATCATACCTAATGACATGCAGAATATTTGGGAGGCACCATGAAACAATAATATGACCTATAAAACTCAAGATGGCTAGGAGGAATCAAGAGAGCTGTGGTGGTAGCTTGGGCATTGTGCACCAAACCAGTTAACAACCCTTGTGCCAACTCGTTCGCATGCTGATCTGTAATTTCAGTTAAATTGGTGTAGAGGCAAATTTGCACAAAGATGCCGTCTTCTGAATTCACTTGTCGTACTGCATATTCCCTGAATTTACCAGTACTTTATCACAACTACATTCAAGTTTCATCTAATGCAAGAACTTCACAATTTACCCAGGAACAATCTTACCTCTTCTTTTGACATGCTATCCTGGATTGGGACTTGTAACTGTGTTCCAGGTGGAGCTTTGATTGCAAACACTGTCTTGTCTTGATAATACCGAATGGTGTGTAGATCGTGGTAAGTGATATATGCAGACCTTTTGTCTTGACTCATTTGCAGGAGATCTCGCTCTAGGAGAAAAAGTAGACATTCACTGCACAAAACTTTAAATACATTTTTACCAAAAGCAAGCTTGATATTTGTTTTGTTTAACAGTTCCCTCATACAGGTCAAGAATTACCTGCTTGTTCTATAAGGTCATCAAGCTCATTCTTCTTCGCCTCCAAATCCTCAAGCTCACCCTCCAAGTCCTCACTGCTTACTCTCGAAGCTCTGAAATATAAATTACGTTCCCATGAAAATACAATTATTTTTAAATTTGGAAAGGGAAATCAAGTGTTCAAATTAAAACATCTTGATGCAGAACAAAATTAACATTCCATAAGCAATTTATCTTAATTTTTTATATGTAGAAGAATAACAGTTAATAAGCCAAATATGAGCTTATCAGTATCAGTTGTTCTCCATTGCTGTACCAGACACGCGGCACCTGCAGGGCAATATTTGCCAGCACGTAATTTAGTCGTCTGGATAAAAGGTATTAACACCTTTTCTTCCTATATAACTTCCAAGAGCCAAGATTAAAACTGATCTTTTGTCTCCACATTACTATGTATAGTGACTAGCAATGAACACAAGAACATTTCAGAGTCAAACATTTTAGCTGCAAACTCCAGCAGACAATGACCAATTTCAGAATGAACAAATACTCTTACTGTGCCTCACTAGATTTAATTCCAGCCCATCCTCCTGTTTTGGTAGTACTTATAGTAACGATGAGCACCATAGTATACATACCGACATAAGACGAAATCAGAAAGTAGAAAACGGCGCTAGCGAGTTTGACAACCTGGAAAACTATTTTCTACTTATGTTGCAAAGACAAACTTAACCTTCCTAGGCCTATTACACATTATCTGAGGCCTAATATAGTACATGTGCGCGCTATACTAGGACTAGGAATATTAAAGTGTTTAGATTCGTTCTTTACTGACTATAAAGAGAATAGTGCAGAGTTCTACTCTAATTGCTTAGAACAGTTGTTTAATTTATTCACCAAAGTATTTTTTTTTTTTACCTTTTTCTATTAGCAATAACATTCAATATACCACAAGCCTAAAGTACCATGGCTTTGAAAATGTTTCAATTTCCATAATGTCTCCTGCTCAAATAACCAAAAAGTAGTTTGAATTTTACCAATTTGATCCTTTTTGTTTCACACTTCCACTGGTAGATATGGTTTCTAAAAATTTCTTTTAAAACTAGAAACAAAGAGGTATACTCATAACAATCTGCTATTTACTCATCACAACCATACTATCAACTGAATTTTCTGACATACCATGGACATTAATGCATACTTGTTATCCAATATTTTCCTCTATATTTGAAGGGGGGCAACAAATTTTTTAATTAAAATGTACCAAAAAAGTGCCAATTTAAGACTATGCCTGGAGCATGGTACTGCCATGCAACTAATCCCTAGGGCAACAAGAACGCGCCAAGAATTTCAGTGTGTAATTTGACATGTTATCAAAACTACAGACAAGCTTCAGAATCAAACAAAATATGAAACCTATAAATATTTGAAAGTAGTACAGCCAGAGAAGATATGATCCCATGCAGCAAATAGGTAATAACAGTATGCCAGATGAGAAGCAGATTTGAGAGAAAAAGGGAACAGACCGGAAGCAAATTAACCATAAGAATAAAGTGAACAAGTAGAAAATACCTTGAATGAACTTTAATTAAAATGTAGTAGATGAACCAGCTTCAAAAAGTAAATACAACATCAGTAATGAATAGAACACGCATTAATAAGAGTGAAGAGGCAAGTAAAAGAATTCTCCCACTCGACCAGCACATGCAAGCAAGATGGTAACATTCGGAACACTTCACACTACTGTGGAGGTAGGGGGGGGCGTTTACACAAAATATTTGCCTACAATTTTTCTTATTAATAACCACATTTATCTTTTAAGGAAAGATAAAAGGAAACCTAGAGAAAATTAATGAGAAAATACTCACAGCCACTGAACATTATTTTTGGATTTCTTATTGACTAGACCAATTCCCTCCAATACATTTGTAATATCATATATTCTTCTTTTCTGGACTGCTAGCGTATCTGAAGCCTGAAAACAAAATACAAATTAAAATTTGGAATAATATCAGCCGAGTAAAATAAGGCTGCCAGACATGTTGGAAATTTCCAACACCCAAATACCAACCCCGGGTGTAGTATTATAAATTTATTGTACTCTGGCATATAATTTACTAATAATACTAACTCGTAGTGTAGCAATATTACATTTATTAAACCGAGGCGTAGAGGCACCAGATTCTTCCTAAAATTTATAGCAACAGTTGCGTCAGCTACCCAGCCAGGAAGAATAAAGCGCTATGTCATGGGTTCGTATCCTGGCCGGGGAGGATTTGCTGGGCGCAATTCCTTAACTGTAGCCTCTGTTTAACACAACAGTAAAATGTGTACTTGGATGAAAAAACGATTCTTCGCGGCAGGGGATCGTATTCCAGGGACCTGCCCGAAACGCTACGCGTACTAGTGGCTGTACAAGAATGTAACAACTCTTGTAATAATAATAATAATAATAATAATTTCCACACATTCATGATTCCAATTAAATCCAGTCATTGTATTATTTATTAAGAAATATAGATTGATAATAGATTCATTCTTAGTTAATGAATTATATAATTGTTTACTGGAATTAGATTTATACAGCTGCAATCAGCTGATCCAATAAACAAAACAATGAACTGAATTTTCATTATGAATATTTCTCGTCCCTCTAACGTCACTTAGATTTAAAGGATTTGCATAGCGAGAAACAATCTGCTATATATAAAGCACATTATTATGTGCTTTATATATAGCATAAATTAACGTCGGTAATGTCCCCGTCCATTAGGAACCACAAATTAATTCCGAAGTTCCAACATTCGACGCTAGGTGTCGCATGCGTCACTAGCGAGGAGACGGCAGAGATAGACACCATTACAATCTAGTGTCCTAGAGCCGATCCTTATTATCGACCAAATCGAGGAGTAACGAGCTTCGGATCAATTCGACAGCTTCCAGAAGATTATGGACACCGCGTCTGGCAAGACCGAGTACCACATTCATACTAATTTGGCCATTTTTTTTATATTTATGTTGGTGCCTGTCGTTATACAGCATAGAAATTTAATAACACACGTGAGTAAATTTTACCACCAATCCACTCAGATTACGTGAGTAAATGTATTAATATATTCTCTGAAGTGGAAATTACATACGATTCCTCTTTCAGCATGGAGCTAACTTCAAGAGAGACGTAATTCCACCAGTAGTCAGATGTCACTAGAGATATCAACTGGCAGGATTAAACAAGTCATAGTTGCCGGACGCATTCTACGTTCAACTTTGGCAGCTAAGCCAGTTATCTGTTCCATATTGTAGTTAGAAATTTAACCCATGCCTTATTGATTTCTAATGAATTATGAACATGTTATTTCAATATTTCAGATATACTAACATTATAGAATTTAACCCCTCCCCCCCCCCAAAAAAAAAAGATGTGTAAGGGATTAGCTCTAAATTTAATAGTTTTCCAGTCCACTTCTTTAAATTCATTTTAAGTCTATTATTGAGAGCCATAGATCATGGGTTCTCTGAGGCCCATACTAATTTTATGGTTCTCCAATCCTTTGAATCTTATTATGTTAGAGTAAATTATCCCACAAGACAAGCAAAAAGTAAAATTTGAAGCTTGCATATTCCATGGAATTACTGCCGGCCGACTCTTAAGCAATGCAATGATTTACAATACCATGCACCAACATATGACAACTAACATTTACATTGTCATTTTGAAATTAAACACAGGAATGTGAAAAATTTTAACAGTGCTTGCTGATAAAATAAATAAAAACTTCACAATTGTTCAATCTGAAATCAAAACTTGTACAGCACCAGACAAGCATTTTACCAATGCCACTTCGAGCTATGTACATCATCTTGTCCCATGCAGCTGACAAAATGGTGCAATGTCCATGAATAAAGTTCTTTCAAAGCATAAACTAATACACTGAAAGCAAATTATCATTACCTTATTTAAATCGACTGTACCATCTGGAGCCGTCTGGAGCAGGTCAACAAAGCGCTTTGTGAGAAGTCCCAGCGATGTATCATAACGAGAAGTCTTACTGGGAGAAGGTGCTGGAGGAATTGCTGAAACAGAAATTCTCTGTAAATTTTACAATAATTTCAAGTCAGAATTCATTCATGGAATTCTGGGTCAGTTAAAAATGAACCCCCCCAAAAAAAAAAAGCTATCCTGGAAAGTTTTGTAGCACTGAAAAATTCATGTCTGCGTTATGTACAGATATAAGCCATTAAACTAAAGTGTATTGATGAAAAGTATTTTGCATCGCCACATAAAAGTCTATGCATACACTTCAAACTCACCAGCACCAACTTTGGAGAATTTGCTGTTAAGGTTGACTTCACGGCAGGCTTTGTAGAACGTTTAAAGTACATGATTCGTTATAGAGTCCAACCATGAAAAAGAGAAAACCATCGATCATGCATTCCATTTTCCACTTGTATTTTAATACTATACCCTTAGAAACTTAAATTTGATTAATTGGAGGATATTAAACCCAAGTAAGATCTGTACATTATGAAAGGAAAGTCACTAATTAAAGCTTTAGTTTGCTGCCAGTATGCCGACTAAAATCTTAAGTTACTTTTCAAACCTATGCTTCAGGAGATTTCTGGCAATGGAGAAAGTAAATGACTTTAATGAGAGTACTGTATATTGAAAGAAAATATTTCACCGCAATACCTATTCTAGACATTCCTTGAGAGAGCAGTTATATATATCACTTGCACAATTTAAGCAAACTTTCATGTCTGATTATAGTAACATTGCAGATTCCACCCCAAAGTTCTAGGTTTAAAGCTTTATCAATATAAACACATTAAAAGAAATACACAATTTATATATGGTGTTCCATAATATTGAAGGATTTTATTTCTGGTAAATACTCTGCATACGAGAGCATCATTTAATCAATTAGCATAGCCATGACAAATCAAGATGGATTTAATTATTTCTGGCATTTGGACACCATTTGCTGACAGACAAAATATTGAGCTTTGGGGTGATGAGAGACAGATTATCATTTACACACTAATGAGAAAAATAATGCTACATTTGTAATAGCCTTCACCAGGCAAGTCAAACATGCAGCCCTTTGCAAGCACACCCGTGGCCCGCACAAAACATACTGTAATACAGAGCACCACTTGGTTCCCGAACTTTAGTTATCCGAAACTTCCAATTTCCCGATTGGGGTTGGGGAGTCACGCTACACGAACTAAGTGCGGGTAGGAAGTAGTCCGCCAAGCTTAACGCCGGCCGATGTTGGGGTTACCCTACACGAACCAAGTTCAGGTGAGGAAGCGGTCTGCCAAGCGTTGCACCGGCCCATGGTGGTGGTGGGTGGGTGGGTGGGTGGGAGATGGTTTAGTTTGCCCACTGACCATGTCGGGCGCCACCACTCTGGTGCCTGCTACCCTGTGACGCCACAGATTCACGGCCTATTGTTCCCATTGTTTGAATTTGTCACGAGACTGGAGTGTTCGTTCTGTGACTTTGGTTTACATATCAGCACAATCAAGGAACATCCGTGCACCATGTCAACTCCAAATGCACGCATTGTGTCAGTGAAAGCATCTACAAGCGGGTTAAGTAAAAGAAAGAGGTCAGTGATGATATTTGAGAAGTTGAAATAATTAAGGCGGTGGAGAGCGGTGTCCCGAGAAGTGTCGTGTGCGCTGAATATGGCATTAGTAAAAGTACTGTTTTTGATCTTCTTAAGGATAAACCTATCATTTTTTACTATTTCTCTAGAAGTGAAAGTGATAAGGCAATACGAAATAGAAAGGTAGTAAGTAAAGCAAAGGTGGAGTGTTGATAAAGCAGTGTGGGAGTAGTACAAACAGACGCGTGAGGTGACGAAGAAGCCAGTGGCAGGCTGGCTGCTCGTGGAAAAGGCGTGTGAATTTCACCAAGCAATGAAAATTACTCAAAAAGTTACAGCGAGTATGAAACTAAGGACATGATGAGTCAGTAAAATTTGTACATGAAGTTTTTAAAAACAAGAGCCAGGGGAATGAAACAAATGTCAATTAAAGTCTTTTGCAATGGCTTCCAAGAAAGCTCGTATTGCATCACCTGCACCCAACCCATTGCATGTTGACCCAGTCAACCCAACAACTTCAGTCAAGCCCGACAATTTCACTCAACCCAACAACTTCAACATCCACCACCACCTCTTCCATGTAAATAACTATGCTTCATCAACATCAATCAACAACATAAGCGGATTAGGACTTCAATTATTGGCGAGTAGAAACATAATACGGTCGCATTTATGCTATGAACCTGTCGATTTTTTCCCCCTAGAGTTTTTTCATAACTTTTTCTGTTTTTTTTCTCCATTTCTCGTATGCGAACTTACATGTTAACCAACGGGTCTCGTCCCCAAGGGGTTCGGAAACCAAATGGTGCTCTGTACTATATGATTATGTAATACAAAGGATACTATATCCAGCAATAAATTTTATCAAACGACTTCAATTAGTTGTCGTGCGTGGCTCTTATAACAACACAAATGTGACCCATATGGCCACCTCGGGGAACCCTCAGTTTGACATGCCTGGCCGACAGGACATGTGTATGTATACAATATTGAGTTTGAATACTTTGAAGAGTTTCCCTAAGAATGGTACAAAGTGGTCAGGTGTGAGTAGGACCTATTAGGGAAACAAGACTTGGAGATACCCTCAAATACACTATAAAATATGAAATGCACAGGGGTAAATAATGAAACTTGTTATTGTAAGTTAGTTAAGAATCCAGTTTTATAGGAAAAGCCAGCAAAAATTAGGCTTTTAATAGTATATTTGGAATTATGATACAAGAACCTTATTGGACTATTTGTTAGTACGATGGAATGAACGAGAACGACAGACAGATATACATATACTCATACATACAGATGCACACATGTATAGGTGAATCTGACAAGAAAGCTGTTAGGTGAAGGTAATGTTAGTGATGCTAAAAGGAGACTGAATATTTACATACAAGAGTCCCTTGTACAAGGGACCCTTGTAGTACAGTCGGGCTCATTCAAGACTTTCAATTGAGAATTCTGGTTCAAATCCAGGTGGGACAGAAATGGTTGGGTGTTTCCTCTCCCCTAATACCATTCCACATAGCAATAAGAAAGTACCCAGGATGTCAGCTTATTGTGAGGTTTCATTCTGGGGAGGGTTAGTAATTCACCTCAAGATGTTGGGGGGGGGGGGGGAAGGGGCCAATATGAAGCCAAGCATTCACTGCATGTATGAACAGGCTGCCCATCCTTAAAATAAATTTTA
This sequence comes from Procambarus virginalis, assembly GCA_020271785.1. Classification (NCBI taxonomy): domain Eukaryota; kingdom Metazoa; phylum Arthropoda; class Malacostraca; order Decapoda; family Cambaridae; genus Procambarus; species Procambarus virginalis. The sequence goes on along the minus strand of WNGS01066681.1, from coordinate 3,599,207 downwards.
TACATTTATTTATACAGTATATACAAGAAATGGACATTTTTATATGTAGAATAACAACAATTAATAAGCCAAATAAGAGCTTATCAATATCAGTTGTTCTCCATTGCTGTACCAGACACGCGGCACCTGCAGGGCAATATTTGCCAGCACGTAATTTAGTCGTCTGGATAAAAGGCATTAACACCTTTCCTAAATATATAATGTAACAATTTCAAGAGTCCCTTGTATATTACTTTACATCTCTGTATTTATATTATATATTATAATATAACTTTATATTTATACACAATAAATGTAATACTAATGGGTTTATGAGAGTATATAGCATAGATGTTTTCACTTTCTTGTAAAGCAACTAACACACACAGCGTTTTTGGGCAGGTCCTTAATCTAACATAATTTTAAGTGGGTAATTTGGAGCAAAATTGAAATAAAGTTAACAGGTACATTGTAAGAAAATTTAAAGAAAATTAGCAGGTACATTTTAGTAAAATTTGAGGATACTGACAGGTACAGTGTAGCATAATATGATGTACAATTTGAGGCGAGTTATTTCTAGGTACATTGGTGTAAAACTTTCATTCAACATAACCATGATACAAGATGATGGCAGTGATTACAACGGTGAAGTTATATGGCTTAGGCGCACATTTTGGGGTAGTACATAATACAGTGCGAATGTGAAACACCAGGTTGAAAACTATGAGGATGAAATTAGGTACTTTTTGGCATTACTTTTGAACAAGGGGAAGGTTGGACAGCTTTTTAATTATGTAAATTACTATACACTGAAAATTACAAATCACTGTTAATTATTATACAATGAAAGCATTTTATCAGGGAGACAAGAATGTGCAAAATTACAAAGCTCACACGACAGATCAACCTAACAAATGCAGCAATAATATTAAAGTAATACAAAAGTAAAGAAAATCTATCCATTAGGGAATACTAATTCAAAAGATTTAGGCAACATGCATACAATTAATTTATCTTTTCCAGGAGACAAATTACACAAAGAAAATCTACCTGGGGCTTTTCCCTTGGACGGTGAAGGAGTGTAGTGTGTGGACGAGACCGATTTTTGCCTTGCCCGTCTCGGGGTCTTGACTGGCGTTCTGAAGCCCTCCCCATCAACCCCACCTTCTTCCAGCACCAGCCGCCGCTTCACACTCTGAAAGACAGTGACATCACACACACATCAAGTTAAGTGTATCAATTGTATAATCAATGGGAAAGACATGCTAATAAAGTATTACTGAATCATTAGCACACAACTATAAAAAAAAAAAAAAGCATCACAAGACACTAATATACCACCTATTTTAATTTGTTTCATTAAAGAATTAATAACTGGAAATTCCAGTTTTATATGGAGTATGTAATGTGCATAAAGTATGGCCTTGAGGAATAGTATCGCGGGATATTTTAGGTGCCAAATTTTTTTTACAATTTCTCATCGAGAGTTCATTCTTAAATCTTTCTTCACTACAGTACTAAGATGAGGAACTCCATCTTATGAAAAAAACTTACTAAAGAATATTTCAAGCCAAACCCTTTAGGTGTAACTGTGCCCAGAAACTATGAAACATTCTAAAATGAGAAAAATACAATTGCCATAAAACCATAACCATGTAAATAAAAGCAAGCAGCAAAATTGCTACATTGGTTATTCAACAATTTTGTTACTCCACAAGAAATTAAAAAAATGTGTATATAATGATTTCGGACAAGTTTGCTTGTGTCTCAAGGACAACTTGCTACAAGAACTGTATCCACAACAAGACGCCCCGTCATCACTACTACTGGGCGGGTTGAGGCTGGAGGCAGCTCCATATATGAAATTTTGATTGCATTTGAGGACAATCATGCCACATCTGAAAAATTTGTGTGATTTGTGTGAAACGAAGCCAAGGAAAAAAAAAATTGAAAAACCTATTCATGTTTTTGTTAGAAAGTGACCTACTGTGAGGTACTGATCGAACTCAAAAGTGAGATTGGATAATTTTGCAAAATCAGGTACCCTCTCCACTACCCCGGTAAAGCCATTTAAAGAATTATTATAGAGGGACTGAACCTTAAAAGTGTGTAAGTAGCAGAGATTTATAAAATACAAAAAAAATCACTGCCTTTGGCAAGCTGTAATTGGCATCAGTGCCACCAACTCTACATTAAACCATTGGAGAAGTGAAATCTGGAGTAAATCTGAGTGGCTGGAGTAAATCTGAGTGGCTGGAGTAAATCTGAGCATTCCCTGGTTGTGACATACACTGTACGAGGTTCTTGACAAACCAGAACCTTTAAGTTACGTATCTGGTACATAGAATTTGAACAAGAAGAATGGAAAGAAAAAGGAATAAGAAGAAGAGGATATACCAAATTAAACATACAAGTAAATAGGGATGATAGGTCAGATCTAGTATAAAAAAGAACAAAAGTTGGAAAATTATTAAGGACCAGAATAAGAACACAAAGGTGATAAAATATGGAAGATAGCTCTAGTAAAGGAGCAATCGCACAACAGAAAGTAACAAATGGAAGAATAGACTATCAGAGCTAGACAAAAAAATCAGGACAGGATGAAATTATAAACTGGATGAGATTAAGTGTTACCAGGAAAGGGCAGAACTAAAAGAAAGTACTACAAGTATGTGAAGAATGAGGAAGAGAATACAGGGAGACAACAAAAATAGATGTGAACATTAAAACTGAGAACGGTCGTGAAAATAAATTAAGAAAATTAGCAGGCTGGAGATAAGAGGAATAAAGATAAAATAGAAGAGGTAAGAAGCCATTGGAAATATGGGACAGACAAAACGTTTACAGTTGTGGAAACTTTCAGCAAATTAAAATGTGTACTAGACACTGTAAAACAGTGTACTACAATGGAGACAAAAATATAAATCATAACCCAATTAACTGACTTGAGTGGCAGCACAGGCCTTCTCCAATTTCCTTAATCACCATATTTTATTTATTTATTTATTTATTTATATTTATTTATTTATTTATGTAGTTTATAATTATTATTATATATATATACATATATATATATATTATGAACGAGTTCGGATGGATATAAACGAGCTGGTATAAATTGTTTAATGGGCCTACTGCAGTTTCATTAATTCTTATGGAGCAGGTTGATTGGCTTGGAAACAAGTTGGATGTGGAAGGTGTGTCGCACACAGAATTAAAACAGTAGAGATAATATATTACATGGGCAAAATGAGCCTTATTGCAGATGGCAAACCCAACAAATATTTAAGAGCCTACAACATGCAGTTGAAAAACATCTAAAACCAATAAGTAACCTTTGACTAGTCGCTGGAAAAATATATCAACTATGAAGTGCATTCGCCAACAGCTCCCCCCCCCCCAAAAAAACATGCCTATATGGGGTTTCTTTATTATCTTGAGATGATTTCGGGGCTTAGCATCCCCGCAGCCCGATCCTCGACCAAGCCTCCTTTTTGTTACACATCCCAGGAAGCAGCCCATAGCAGCTGTCTAACTCCAAGGTACCTATCTATACTGCTAGGTGAACAGGTGCACCAGGGTGAAAGAAACTGCCCATTTGTTTCCGCCTCTGCTGGGGATCAGAGGACCATTTTTATATTTTTAGACCATGGTGGTCTAAAAATATAAAATTTGATTTTCAGCCACCAAATGAAACAAGTGACAACCAAAACTTAGTTGCATCTAATTTCATTTTGTATTCACCTTTTGTATTCGGCAGAGCTTAACCCCTGCAAGCACTCCTGTGCTTGCAGGGGTTAAGCTCTGCTCTTTTGGCCCAGCTTTGAACTATCAATCAATTGTTACTAACTTCCACTAATTTTATAAAACACACCCAGGAAGCAGCCCGTAACAGCTGTCTAACTCCCAGGTATTTATTATTTACTGCTAGATAATAAGGGCATCAGGGTGATAAACTGCCTATTTCTGTTTACGCCGGCACCAGGAATCGAACCCAGGACCACAGGATTATGATCCAGCGTGTTGTCCACTCAGCCACCAGTGCCCCTACTAGGGGTGCTGGTGGCTAATTGTCAATTGTGTGGGGGTAAGTTGGGTTTTTTCCGGCCCTTTTATATCTGCAAAATAACTGTTCTTTACTCTCCAAGGTCTGGCTGGAGACTGGGCCGCAAGACCATATTTCCAAAAACCTCCGCAAGGTAGGTAGGTAATCTAGACATTCTTTCCAGGCAAGTATCTCTACTAGACTAATACAAAAAATAAAACCCAACGGAAAATCACCTGTGTACGTCCTGGTGTGACGGTAGGAGATTCTTGAGAGTTGCTGGGTGTGATGGGGGTCAGGCCATAGCCATGATCCAGCAGTTGCGTGTAGGTCATGCCATCACACACACTGAGGACTGTCCCACCCACCACCGACAACCCCCCGGAGGAAGGCGTCCCCACACTCTCCATCACTTATTGCACCTGCAAAGCACTTTTGCTTCAAAAGTCAATTCAAATGAACATGTATAATAAAGATAATTGTTTTATGAAGTCCATAAATACAATTAAACTTCCAAGTTTAAAGTTACACTTTTAAAATTACGTCATAAAAACAAGCGGCTACAAATCTACGACAATTATGTTAGTAGGATAAAAAAAAAACTAATATTAACAAATCTATGAATGCCTTGCCAAGGAAGAATAAAACCGATGCATGTAGAGGGCTCCATGAACGAGTGAGCTCCCTTCTGAAGGAGTGCAAAATAGTGTGTGGTAGGAGGGCAGAAAAATAAAACTACAGTACCTGTAGAAATGAATAACCAAATACACATTGAGAACTAGAAGAAAACATTTAAAAATACAAATGCCCCAGAATGATGTGCAGAACAAGCCATGATAAATTGTGAGACTGAGGAGTTCATTAAGACTGTTTGTGAGAATTCTGGTTAATTTGATGGTATGAAAAGTGGAAAGCCATGATAATGAACAGACATGACAAAGTGAATGAGGAAGCAGGGATCACATTTGAACTGTACAGAAGAATTGCTAAGGAACAAGAACAGTTTCAATTACATAGAACAAATGTTTGGCATTTTTTAAGCAGCATCACAGGTTGTATTATTTAAGAAGTTAAATGGTGAGGGTGGCAGACTGGTAACTGGCAGAGGATAGCATTGGCACTATTATGGCTTACGATATGAAAAAATAATGGAGTTCAATAGTAAGAGCAAGAGCAGTGGATACTAGTGAGAAAAACTTAAAAGCTGTTTATATATGAGAAGCTGAATGATGCTGTTTGTGTAAATTACATGGTATCATTTGGATGAGTACCTATTGGGGGCCCATAAATTAAATCAGTGACTGGCACTTGTCATGGGCATTGACTATTTACCTTTGTCTACCTGTTAGTTCTGGGGCTCAATGTCCCTACAGCCCAGTCCCTGGCTAGGCCTTCTGGTCAACCCAGTATTTATCAAGTTTTCAAATGCCACAAGAGGCCACTAGTAATGTCCCTTATGTATAGAGGAAAAGTTATCAAGTCTTGGGGCCCCTTTGTGTGTTGATTTAATTTTCGTAAGTGTGCCCATTGAAACTACGCTTTTCAATGGGGACTTGCACTTCCTGCCATGCCTCCTGGTCTTATGTGGCATTATTTCTGTGTGCAGATTTGGAACCAGTCCCTCAAATATTTTCCAATTTTAAATTATTCTTTCCTGCACTCTAGAATGCAGATTTAAAAGTTAAGCTGTCTCAATGATTTAGATGTTTTATTGAATGGATTTAAGCAGTAAAAGACCTCTACATATTCTCCAGGGCAGCAATTTATCCAGCATTGAGTGGAGCACTTAGTGTGCAGCAATATTCCACCCTAAACACCACTACAGTTTTAAGAAGTGTCATTGGTCTGACTCTTGCTTAAACGGCTCTTGTTATCCACCTTGCCAATTTTCTTTCTGTGAAGCTGCTTTATTGTATTCTTTAAAAACAAGATCTTATGGCATGATTGCTCCCAAGTATTTTATACTGCTTTTTTTCAGTAGCCTGACCATAGGCTTGTACTCCAACCATTGCAGGTGGCCGAGATACTTGCTAACAAATTTGCAGAAAGAGCAGCATCATATAAACTTCCTGTAATGGTAAAAAGCCAGCAATCGCAATTAAAACATTAACAGCCATTCATGAGAGCATAGCCACATATGACAAGTGTTACTGTCCCTTTAAAAATGGTGAATCAGAGGGGGGAAAAATTGCACAGGGCACTGATAAAATTACATAAATTGCAGGTCCTGCTGGAGAATAAGGGATATTGGATGTTATCAATGCATCTTGGGAACTAGCAAACTATCTACCTCTTAGAAAAGCAGATAATTCAGATTCGCAAGCCAAAGGAACCTGGCAATTACAGACCCATTTCACTATCATGCATTAGTAAAACTGATAAAAGATGGTCATAAATAGGCTACTGTGGAAGACTGGAGACTGGCATAGCTAAAATTTTGGCTTCACCAGAGTTTAAGGTACTGCTAACTGTATAGCAAAATTACTAAAAGTAACTGTATTGTGACATGACTCTGGTTCTGCCCCATAATGAGTTATTCCTAACTCAGGCCAACACAGGATCAAGGTAAAGGTTTTAGTATAGTTTGCAGAGTAAACCACTGTTGGATGATACAGAAGAGGCATTGTGGAGGCATTAAGGTGTCACTGTGCAACTTTGGAGGAACAGGCGCGGAGGGCGAATCTTTAACGAATCCGAAGCGAAGGGCGACAGTATGTGGGGATTTCTTAAGGAAGAAAAACTACTGTATCTCATCGCTAGCAAATGAAGAACGAGCAAGGGAGTAATGTGTCATGTGCAAAGGCTTTGTGAGGTCACGAGGTTATCTTGAGATGATTTTGAAACTTAGCGTCTCCGCGGCCCGGTCCTCGACCAAGACTTTTTGTTACCCCCCCTCCCCTCACCAGGAAGCAGCCTGTAGCAGCTGTCTAACTCCCAGGTACCTATTTACTGCTAGGCAAACAAGGGCATCAGAGTGAAAGAAACTGCTCGTTTGTTTCCGCTTCCACCGGGGATCGAAACCGGAACCTCAGGACTACGAAACTGAAGTGCTATCCACTCGGCTGTCGGGTCATACTTGTCAGTGTGGGGTCAGGGAGAGTGAACAATTCACTGCTGCTTAGGAGAGTTCATTTCTAGTGTATTGGTGAAAAAACAGCAGTGAACTGTGACCGAGTCAAGTGCTGTAAGCAAGAAGAGGATGATTGTGGCATTCGTCCTGACTTGTGGAACCCGAAGAGCAGTCTGAAGCCAAGGGATGGTTATTGTAAACTGTGGTAATTACCTAAGTGTAGTTACAGAATGGGAGTTATGCTCATGGTGTCCTGTTTTCCCAGCACTGTCATATAATACTTTAGAAACTACTGACAGTTTTAGCCTCCACCTCCTAGATGTAAGAGGAAGGCTAGTTGTTGTAGGTGAGGACCTGTTGACAGGTGAGCCAGGTGGTGCCTGTGTCTGGACACCTACACTCAAGTCAGGACAAGTCCTCGACAACGACGGTTGAATTAAGAATTTTTGGAATTTTTTACCTGGGAGAGGTAAACTCTAGGTGCCCTCTTGACTGTGGAATCAAGAATCGTCACTCCAGTATATCATGGAGTCGTGGGGACTCCTTTTAGCAGTCCCCGTGGTGCAGTGCTAAGACACTTGCCTTAAGATTCCCCAAAGTGGAATACTTGACCCTCCCAAGGATGCAACCCCCACATCAGTTGATGAACTCCCAAGTAACTATTTACTTATAGGTGAACAGTAGCATTAAATAAGAAATGTGCCAAACAATTTCTATACAGTACAGCCTAGGATTCAAACTCGAGATTCCCAATCAAGAGCCGAGAACAAACCAAACTGCACTACAGACCCCCTCAAATTTTACAGATGCTTCCCGTTCAAGACTTTGAACAAGCTCTTGCTGAACACAAACATATTATACATATGGATTCAAGAACTGGCATAGCAACCTTGTAACAAGAACACTTGTGCAACATTCATCTGACTACAAATGTTAAAGCATTAATACAGACCACACATGTTCAGAGTATTAATACACTCTAAATGCCATGGTCATTGAATGCTTTATCAACCGAGTGCCAAGTCATGTAGGTATACCAGGGAAATGACATTGCAGGTGAAGCTGCAAAGCTTACAAGAGGGGAAATGTAGACACTATTATACCAGTCTAATGTAGATTAAGAAAATAACAGTACAATGCAAAGATCATCATCATACACTGATCACTAAGCTGTTGCTGCAACATCAGGATCTGCAGGAGGGTACAAGAATTCAACCTACTTGGAACCACTTCTGAGGAAAGGGTACGACAGGAAAAACAAATGCAATTATTTTTCAATAATGGTGACAAAACCACAAACAGTGATGATGACTGTCTAAGGTTCAAATATCAGTGAGTTCGATGGCGTGCACGACAGCCGCAGTTTGGTGCATCTACACACTGATGTCTTCTTAGAAAATGAACGTGAAAAATTATTGTTCACATTCATTTGTATTCATATTCAGGGTTTAGTGACCTTGATTCTGATAACAGCAGTGTTTTGCTGGTGTTGGCAATGGACACAGTATATCAGGTGGCACTTTGCTTCATCACATGCCATCAGTAACTGTGAAAGCATTTGGCCCATTGTAAAGATCCATCATCCTACTTTGCCAATGAATCCTTTTGGGCACAGTGTGCAGTAACACTATAGTCAGACTTTTCAAAAGCTTTTCAGAAAATGTGTGTCAGCATTTTGTCTTCCATGGGAGTTAAGGCCATAACATAGTGATCTAGCAATTGTGAGAGGAAGGAGCACCCTGTTTTAAACCAGTGTTGTTCACGATTAGTACACACTGGTTCCACGTTTTGTGATCTTGCTTCTCAAAACTCTTTAAAAGAATGTTACGTGTGATTACGTGTGATCAAAGCAGTCTCTGTGGTGTAGTGGTAAGACACTCGCCTGGCGTTCCGCGAACGCTATGTCATGGGTTCGTATCCTGGCCGGGGAGGATTTACTGGGCGCAATTCCTTAACTGTAGCCTCTGTTTAACGCAACAGTAAAATGTGTACTTGGATGAAAAAACGATTCTTCGCGGCAGGGAATCGTATTCCAGGGACCTGCCCGAAACGCTACGCGTACTAGTGGCTGTACAAGAATGTAACAACTCTTGTATATATCTCAAAAAAAAAAAAAAAAAAAGTTTGTGCTATGGGTCTATAATTTTGGCTTGCCTGGAGCATACCTGGAGAGGGTTTCGGGAGGAGTTCCACTCACTGAGCTTAGCCTGAGGCCAGGTTCGACTTGTGATAACTTTGTCCAACAGGCTGTTGTCCGGAGGGCTATTTTATTTCCTCTTTTACGGAATGTTGCTATCGCTGCCATTTTAAGTGCATTAGGGATAAAACCAGTATTTAGGCTTCATCTCCAAATAAAATTAAAGCCATGTGACTGGTTTTTACAATTCTTGACGAATATGGAATTCCGGGATTCGGAGCCTGGTGCAGAGTGCATGTTGGTATCACATTCATGAATTTGTTTAGGTCTCAATGTGTTTAGGGGTTCACTGAAAACAGAATTGTACTGTATCCTCAATATTTCACTTTTTTTTATATCTGTGAAGTTACATCTTCTTAGTGAGCCCAATGCTAGACAGTTTTTGTTCTAGATTTTGCATAAAAAAAAAGTATTTTGGATTCCTCTATTTCACTGATTGCCTTTTGCTTTCTTTGCCTCTCCTACATTTAATGATTCTCATAGCTTTAGCACAATCATTTTTATTCCTCTATATACCCTTCCTGCACACGTGGAGTCACAATAACATGACAAATATTTCTTTTCCTTATTTTCCCCACAATCGACTTGAGAATGGTCCAGGAAGGACCGAAATGTCGTCGTCCCTTCACTTTCTAGTGTGTGGTTTGGTCAACATACCCTTCCTTTTTGTTCTTGGTATAGGGATGGGCATTCTAGTTATTCCACTTTATTCTCATTTAAATTTGAATACTTTTCTTATTGGTATGTCTTTAGCATATTTCCATAGCTACACACAAACTATTTTTGAGCCTTTTTTGAAGCATTGATTTAAGTTTGCATCATTTAGCTGCTCTTCCTAGCTTATTTGTGTGTGGTCTTTGCTTATTAGTTCCCATTTAATCTGTTTATTATTAAAATTTAATTTGCTGAACTCTCCTCTAGAATGAGCCAGGATATGGTATGCCGATTACGAGATTTTCCAGTCCGTTACCAGTGAGGCGAGGAATCATCTCAAAGCTCTAAACAAACACTCTTTAGAAAGGAGACGAGAGGGGTATCAAATAATATAGCGTATATGGATAATACTGGAGGGCCAAATCCCAAATTTACACAGTAAAAATTACAACAATTTAAAAAATTGTAAAGTTGTAAAAATTACAACTTGAAAACAGTGGTAGACAGTTGGAACAAGTTAAACGAGAGATTGAGAGGGGGTGGAGGCCAGAACTGTCAGTAGTTTCAGTGTTAAATGAGAGTACTGGGAAGATGGGGCACCACGAGTATAGTTCTCATTCTGTAATTACACTTGTATAATTATACACACAGGCTTTCTGTCTTCAACAAAATTGAGGGCCTATATGCATATAAATTTTATTAGACAAACACTGCATTGTGCGCGCTAACAAGTGAAGCAAGGAACAAAAATCCATCCCAAATTGAAGTCGGCCATCTCACCGCGACATCCATTGATGACTACCACCTGCCTTCCTCAGAGACCATACAATCACCAGACCTAGATAATTGTTTCGTTTTTCATCTTTTCCTTATTTCCCCCCCCCCCCTCAAACAGACAAGGTGATTTTTTCTGACAGTTGCATTTTGGGTATTAATATGGATGACTGCATTTTTAAAGATTTTTGTAGATGAAAACATTGAGAAACAGGTGAGGAGCCATTGCCCAATGGCTTTGGAAAAGCCATTGCCCAATGGCTTTGGAAAAGCCATTGGGCATTTTAATTAAAAAACACTTTAGGGTTCATTTCAGTTCCACACACACAAAAAAATTGCACTTAAAATGCAGGCTTTGCCTTTTTCCATTTGAGGTGAAAATGGACATAGCATATCAGGTTTAAATCAAATTTAAAGATTTACAATATACAGTAACACGATTGAACTGGACTGTTTACAGTATTTAGCACCTGTCCTTGCTTGCGGATAAGATCTGTTGTCTACTGATTGAGCAGATTTACAGTAAAATGTTGCTCTTAATATCTTGCATTTTTCCTACCTGATTATGCTAAAGGTTAAAATTCAAATATTAACAAATAACAAAGCCCATACTCCAGCTAATAAAAACAGTACAATATGTAAGAAAACATTACCCTTAAACCATTTTTTTTTCAAAATGTAGCTCCATGATCAAAAAAGATTAAAATGAACAATACACATACTGTACCTGGAGAGGGTTTCGAGAGGCAAAGACGAAATATACTTAATTATCGAGAAGTATTCATCAAAAAGTGTTCAGTAATTAAATATTTTGGAAAACAAAAATCACTTCCCCACCGACTTTAATGGTTAAAGCAGATATATGATATACTTCATATTTACCCTAAGATATACTTCAACCTACATCTTCCAAGTTTGAAACTCTTTTAAAACTGAAAAACACATTATGATATAATGATGACCAAACCACCCATCAAAGTGAAGAAATGACAACATTTCGGTACAGCCTGGACCATTATCCAACCATGTGAAAGATTACCTTTCTCTTTACCTGCTCCTCACCTCACTCTCATACATTTTATTTGCCAGTCCCCTTCTTTCCTCTTACATTTTTCACACGGCTTGATAATAGTCCAGGGCGGACTAAAACATTGTCATTTCTTCAATTTCTGATGTGTAAATTGATCATATCTTGAGCCACATTATTGTCTCATCGTTTGCATATTATGATTTATAATAAATAAATCAGATGTGCATTTGTATGAATTTGTACATGAATAAAATAGGACTAAACTGTAGAATAGTGATTTGGTTTAAAGGCAATCATACCTCCCTCTCCCTTCTACCATACATAGGGTATATGAACAGCACTATAGGTTGAAGAGTGGCGATCTTGTCTTCATTGTGTTCAATTTCCTGGATTCTCACCATCTTGTGTGTGCTTATTAATCAACAGCTGTAGTATGATCAATCATTATATCAAAGGCGGTGACAAGCTTTGCATTGAAAAATATTTCAAACATTGCAAAAGCAAAATATGAAAGTTTAACATTTAAGAAAACTTTTTATAGACAAAGCAAAATATTTCTTCTTTAACCCTTCAATTGCGCATCGCATCATATGATGCGTTGACCGACTTGCAGAAAATTGCGCGTCGCATCATATGATGCGTTGGAGTACTACGCAAGATTTAAACGGCCCGCGGATACACGGGGTTCACCACACCTTCATCAGGGCTCTTGTAAACAGACGCCATTTTTAAAAAAAATCGTGGGCCAAACTCCCGGGTGTTAGGGCCTCAGTATCGAGTAAGCTACCAAGCCTGACGCACGCAGCATGAGCTCACAGCACTGCTGTTCAGCTTGTGACCACAGCATCGCCTAAAAATGCCATAATATACTTGTTCATGCTATTATGTAGCGATAATATTATTACAGAAGACCCCTGACTGTGATAAAACTGACCATGGGTCTGATAATAAGAGGATTGTGATGATATTTAGCGCTGTGCTCCATGGAGGGAGGAGTAATGCTGTGGGAGGGAGGGTGGTGGCGTTGTTATCTGACTGTGTGTGGCCACCTTTTACTGACTGCACTCACCATACCAGCTTAGCGGTTCGTTATGGTGAACACAAATGTAGCTACTTATATATAACGTGTGTATAGAGAGTATAAACAGCAAGAGTAGGAGGTTGGGAGCCGCCATTTTGGTGAGAGGAGCGTCGTCTGCAGGAATTATCGTGTTGTTTACTGGTGATCACGTCTTTGGGCACCATACCAGTTTACTTGTACAAGTTTGGTGAATAAAACCGTTAGATATTTATATATAATGTGTGTATATAGCGTAATAACACCACAAGCAGTATTGTTGGAGGAGAAATAGTGCGTGTGGCCTTGAGGGCGGCAGCCATCAGCTGACTGTGAGGTCCATCAGTGGCAGTGGCAGCCAGTGGCGGGCTGCCACTGTCTGCCACTGCCACTCAGCATACCAACTTAGTGGTTCGTTATGGTGAACACGAATGTAGATACTTATATATAGCGTCTGTATATAGTGAATAAAAGCAAAAACAGTATTGTGGGAGGAGAATGTGGGCGAGTCAGATGACTTGAGGGAGGGCGTGAGTGGCTGGCTGGTACACGGCGGTCACTCCTCGTTACTTTTTTGACTCATAATAGCAACTTAGTGGTTCGTTATGGTGAACAAAACATGCAGATACTTATATATAACCTGTGTATATAGTATAACAACCGATAAAGTATTTGTTCACTGTTTGATGAACATAATTGAATCAACAATATGCACACCATATTTTTGAGTACAGCAATGATTCACCCATTTCATTATATAAATATATCACACTACACACTATTGAATAATATTACAGCAAAAAAACTACGAAAAATCAATCAGAGACATTGAAATAATTAGGCAATTATCTCTTTGTGGCAACTCCGGCCTGACAGCTGGCGATCAACAGACCGCCTGGGACGCATGCTGAGTGAGCGCCTGTTTTGTGCCAGACTTCCCTGCCCTATAGCGGCCAATATATTCTACTTACGATTTTTTTACTATTTTTCCCGTGATCAGTGAACACAAATTAACAGGTTAGGAAGAAAAAATAATTTTTTTTTTTTTTTTTTTTTGTATGCGCCTGTGGGTGTCAAATGGTATATAGCTATGCGCCATTTAAGGGTTAAATCTGGTATTAAGCTTGTGGAAAAGGTTACTATGTGACATACTAGAAATGAGAGCAGAACAGCAGCTCTATATAATTAAAAATATATCTAAGTACAGTAGATCTATTAAAATCTCTTATCTTGAGGTTATCTTGAGATGATTTCAGGGCTTAGCATCCCCGTGGCCCGGTCCTCGACCATGCCTCCTTTTTGTTACACACATGAGCATTTGTTACACGAGCATCAAGAAGCCATCATAGCCTGGCTGTGGGAGCGTCCTCATCATCCTCACAGACTGGAGTTCCAACCACAGCCCACATTCATCTTCTTTGACTGTTCAAGTAATAAATGTTTTTTTAGAGCGTCCTCCACGGCCTCGCAGTCCACAGTTCCACCCATGATCCGAGTATGGCTTTATTTTTTTGTAAACAGAGTGGTAGACGGTTGGAACAAGTTAAGTGAGAAGGTGGGAAGCCAAAACTGTCAGTAGCTTCAAAGTGTTATATGAGTGTACTGGGTAGACGGGACACCACGAGCGTAGCTCTCATCCTGTAACTACACTTAGGTAATTACACCCCTAGGAAGCAGCCCATAGCAGCTGTCTAACTCCCAGGTAACTATTTACTCCTAGGTAACAGGGGGCATCAGGGTGAAAGAAACTGCCCATTTGTTTCCACCTCCACCAGGGATCGAACCTGGAACATCAGGACTACGAATGCAAAGCGCTGTCCACTCGGCTGTCAGGTCCCTTCAGGGTCTTCTTGTTCATACTTTAACCTTTACATAAACAGCCTGTTTCTAACAATTTTAATTTGTTGCAACTAGCTCGGCAAAAAGTCTTTAGGGCCATAACAATTTTCCTGTGTACAATTCCTCCATGTGGGTTTTTTTCTTATCTTTGCAGGGATATTCCTGCACGGGCCACAAAGCCTCTGGCTGGCCCACTAAGTGTTACTCGTTTCTGTTTTAATTTGGCAGAGTATGAGTATTTACTATGAGTCAGAGTATGACTTACGTGTGCTTACCCTGTTAAACCATACAGTATTTCTTAATGACAATTTTCTAGAGCGTGCTCTCGAATTTTAATATTTATTACCATCTGTTTGCAAAACTACTGTATAATACATTATTTTTCCTATTTGGACCAAACCAAGAAACAAGGTTTAAACTTCATAAAATCTCACCTGGATAAGCATTTCCAATCTGATTTGTCCAGTTTATGTCAAATTAAGTCCCATACAGCATGAACATCAAGCCTAGTTGCTCTAAAAGAATTCCACCAAGATGTACCTATCTTACACTTTAATCCCAGTTAGGTGGCCCATATAAAATTCCTGTTATGAGGGTTTCAGTAGCTTTATTTACCTTAATCCAAATGATTTTGCTAAAATGATTCTAATTTTATTCAGTTTGACAAATTTTGTCCAACAAATTACTATTCCCTTTTAATTTGTTTAGATAACCGTTTCCAGGTTTCAACATCCATCCATCCATATTTCTGAGATTGCAGTAATGAGTGATTACACACATTAACCTGTTCAATATACAGTAATTTCTAATACTGTACTGTACTCCTATTCACATAGGATGCCAGTAAGGTATTAAATGCTTTGTGAATTATTCAAAATAGGTCTGTGGTAGAGTAGTAGTCCAATGGGTAGAGAACAGGATACCAGATTAGATAGGACTGTCTGCTGGTTGGTCAGGGGGCAAAACACTAAGGGGAATTTCCAAGATCAGAGAAGCACCTTCGACATAATTTCCTAAGCACGGCAGATATGCCGGAAATGCAATTCCAGGCAAGGGCTTCTCAAGGCATCGCTAACTTCAGAAAATATTCTTCAAACCATTCAACAATTTACAACTGGATGTACAATCAAGCATTCTTTCAGGACCAATGGATCCCTTCCACTGCAACCACAATTTGGTTTAATCCAAAAAAAATTCCTATGTTCCTGTTATGTAACTATTGCTGATAACAGAACACCCTTGTTTTGCAAACACGCCAATATCAAAGTCACTTAAAACAGAGGGAGGGGATGAAGAGGAGGGAGTAAAATGAGAAGATATGAAGAGAAAACGAATAAAAAAGGGAGAAGACAGGAGGGTGAGGAAAAGGCAAAGAGGAGGGGGCTGAGGAAAGAGACAAGGAGGGGGGGATGAGGAAAAAAAAACAAGGAGGGGGGTGAGGAAAAAGATGAGGGGATGAGGAAAAAGACAAAGGGGGGAATGAGGAAACAAGGAGGGGATGAGGAAAAATGCAAGGAGGAGAAGGAGGGGGAAAAGACGAGGAGGAGGAGTTGGCAGTCTCCAGATATTACTAATATTGCATACTGTATTTACCAAGAATCTAAATTTAGAGTGGGTAATGTAATTAATTGTCTGAAGAAAATTGTATACAAAAAACACCAACAATCAAGACAATGGTGCAACCAGTGCATGCAAAATAATACAAAATAGTAACATCACAACAAAATAAACAAGTTTTTTTTTCAACCTACAACTTCAGACACACAAGGTCATTGATATAATATTCTATTTGCAAGCAGTTGCAGTTGGATCAAGTCCAAACAGTTGGAACAAGTCCGAACAATACGAGTGAGAAGTCAATGGATGGTAAAATGGGATGCCATGGGCATAACTTGTCCTGTAATTACACACACTTGTAAACTTACCTATTTTTAAATAGGTGAACTACTGCCCACTCCTGGGCAACTTTAGCACCACAAATGTCCCTCACACTGAAAAGACAAGAAAAATACGTTAATACAGTTTTCTTGCATGCCATAAACTAAGAATAATTTGTATTAAGTTAGTCAGCAATTAGCTTTTGTGGGGTTGCATCTTGGGGAGGGTCAGTAAATTCACCCTGAGGGGGACCTCTATATAACTTAACATGGATGCATGTTAG
>WNGS01066681.1:3549457-3568240 GCA_020271785.1 Procambarus virginalis | reverse complement strand
GGTCCTGACCCCCCCTACCGGGTCCTGACACCCCCCTACCGGGTCCTGACACCCCCCTACCGGGTCCTGACACCCCCCTACCGGGTCCTGACACCCCCCTACCGGGTCCTGACACCCCCCTACCGGGTCCTGACACCCCCTACCGGGTCCTGACACCCCCCTACCGGGTCTTGACACCCCCCTACCGGGTCCTGACACCCCCCTACCGGGTCCTGACACCCCCCCTACCGGGTCCTGACACCCCCCTACCGGGTCCTGACACCCCCCTACCGGGTCCTGACACCCCCCTACCGGGTTCTGACACCCCCTAACACCAGGCCCAGACACCCCCCTAACACCAGGCCCAGAAACCCCCCCCCCTAACACCAGGCCCAGACACCCACCCCTCTAACACCAGGCCCAGACACCCCCCCCCTAACACCAGGCCCAGACACCCCCTCCTAACACCAGGCCCAGACACCCCCCCTAACACCAGGCCCAGACACCCCCCCCCTAACACCAGGCCCAGACACCCCTCCTAACACCAGGCCCAGACACCCTCCCTAACACCAGGCCCAGACACCCCCCCTAACACCAGGCCCAGACACCCCCCCTAACACCAGGCCCAGACACCCCCCTAACACCAGGCCCAGACACCCCCCCCTAACACCAGGCCCAGACACCCCCCCTAACACCAGGCCCAGACACCCCCCTAACACCAGGCCCAGACACCCCCCCCTAACACCAGGCCGGAGTCTTGACACCACGAGGCCGCTGGTGTTGAAGATGGCGCCGCTCGCTGGCTGGAATTACTCAATACCTGGTGTTAAAGTGTGGAGTACCTGCTGACAACCTTTGGGACTGTCTATGAAAATTTAGAAAATGAAAGCCTTGGAAATCCCAAAGACAGGTGTTGGCAACACATAAACATCACAAACAACACGTGATTGCATTGCAACAGCTGACAGTTGAGCAAAAACCCGCTGATGGCACCATGAAATCAGCTGTTGTCCCTTCTTGGAGAGGTGTTGCATGCTCAGCAACCTCCAAAGGGCGGGGGAACATGGCGCGCGGGAACCCCTTCCCTCCAGGTCCACCAGGCAGACCAACAACGTCTCATCCCTAGAGATGCGGCCATCTGGTCCTGATGGGCGACCGAGCCTTGTTCCTCTGGGTTCGACTCTCCCCGTGCAAGAGCCGTTGGAAATTGGTGGGGCTTAAGAAGCTAAAGGTCAGCTGAATGTTGGGTTAGTGCGGTTGTACGGACCTCGTTATTACGGGCGTTAGAGGAGTACTTATCCCAGGATGTCCAGGAACACTGTGAAGTGTGCACACACACGGTTGGAACAAGTTGGGGGAGAAGGTGGTGGAGGCCAAGACCGTCAGTAGTTTCAAAGCGTTATATGACAAAGAGTACTGGGAAGACGGGACACCACGAGCGTAGCTCTCATCCTGTAACTACACTTAGGTAATTACACTTAGGTAATTACACTGGTAAACTCTCACACGTCATGCCTACACATACCGTAAATACAAGAGACACGTGATTAGCATAAGTAGAGGAAAGTCAGAGTAAATGACTAACACAATTTCGATGCAAACAAAAAAAAACCACAAACCCAAAGTGGTCAAGCCGCTTTCGTTTTATCCCCCTCTTCCTAACCCCCCTCCCACCTTTACCCCTCCCACTTTCACCCCCCCCTCTCTCTCTCTCTCTGTCCCATGTCCAACCTTTATTCCTGGTGGCCCACCTGCCCGGACCCCTTCCCATACCTACGGTCAAGACCATTCACATTCAATGGTTGCATGTGGAGTGTTTCCTGGCTCCGTCCTAGAGCCTCTCTTCACTATATACCTAAAAATATAATTTATTCACACAGACGAAGAGAGGAGGGAGGGATACTTATCAGGGGAAGCGCCAAGCCATTATGACTATATAGCACTTGGAAGGGATCACCATATGAATTAGGGATGGGACGGGGGGAAGGAATGGTGCCCAACCACGTGGACAGTCGACCCAGACGAAGAGTAATTAGTAAATTCACCAATGACACTGCCATAGGACGGGTGACGGGTTGACAGATACACGAACACTACAGGGATGACGTCAATTAAAAATATATTGCAACTTGGCAGATACAGTAGCCAAGTGTATCTTAGATGTTGGTAAGATCTAAGCTGAGGGGAACGAAAAGAGACTGACCAGATATGCCCTAAATATCCACATTTATCTGAGAGCCACCATTTTTGTAGTGACCACGACAGGGACAGGAAGCTGGCGGCTTGTCAAACGTACCTCCATTTTTACCTGAGAATTTTGTTTACAATAGCTTTACAATCCTATGGGTGAAAAAACCTGTCTCCTATTTTCTGTCCTACATTGTGGCTTGAGCTCGAAGCTGTTGCTCCTTGTTTGTGTTACATGTGACCTTTTAAAGTAGTTGTCTGGGTTAATATCCTCCAACTTGTTCAGTATTTTAAAAGTTGCTACGAGATCCGTCCTGTCATGTCTGGTTTATAGTGTTATTCCTGTGGCTTCAACCCTTCCTGCATGACAGTCAACTTGTTATTGAGAGGTCGACAATCGACTTGAGAATGGTCCAGGACGGACCGAAACGTGGTCGTCCCTTCACCTTCTAGTGTGTGGTCTGGTCAACATATTATTGAGGGAATTATTGCATTGTACTTTCTCCAAAGCAGATGTCTCTTTCTAAGGACGAGGTCTCCATGCTTGGATACAGATACAAACTCTAAGACAAGTCAACTCTTCACAAGTCAAGCCTGGCCTCGGGTCGGGCTTGGGGAGTAGAACAACTCCCAGAACCCCATCAACCAGGTAACAACCAGGTATCAACCAGTCCAAATGGGGACCCAAAGATCTCTCCAGTTGAATAACCACTTTCTTTTTCTTAAAGTCAGAGGTTCGTTTGACTATTCCTAGCCTTTGGTTGACCTTTTTTTGTTGTTACTGCAGCTCCCACTTGTGCAACTTTCAGTGGCTTACCTGTTTGAGCCGATTCAGGGAGTTGGACTCCCCAAGTCTGTCCTGGTGGCTTCTGGTCGTAGGACCTTTTCTTTATGGGTCTGCTACATGGTCTTGTTGAATGGGTAGTTATGCACTGTCTTGCATTTGTCAGTATTAAAAAGCCTTTACCTGTCTTGCAACCATATGTGGAGTTCATGTAGATCTCTTCCAACTTTACCATAGATCTTAGTGTCATCTGGAACTTTGATAATGTGGTTTTATAATATTGTCATCTATGTCATTGATGTATATGACAATAGGGTTGGCGCCATAATGGAGCCTTGAAGTACCCCACTCACCATGTTCCCCCCAGTCACACCCATTAGAACCACCCTTTTTCTTTGTTTTAAACATTGTTCTAACCACTCTAGTACTTTACCATTAATTAAAATTAAAAATATTAAAAGAATCTTGGAGTCATAATTATTAGAAATCTAAAATAAAAAAATATATAGATGTTTAAAATAAAGACAAAAGGGAACCAAGCTTCATGTCAAGTAACATTGACAGTAAAAGCTCTCATGTTATCCTACACTGTTTGTTTTCTCTTGTCAAGTTAAGCCTAAAAATGTTTCTCCGTGGAAACAGTGAGGACACGATCCTGAACATTGGCCTAATATAACCTATATTAGGGGTCGGGGGGGGGGGAGGCAGACTGTCCCGGGCACCGCCGGGTACTCCTCCACACCTAGTTGTGCTTTCGGGGGTTGAGCTTGGGCTCTTTGGCGTTCGATCTCCAACCGTCCAAGTGGTTGGGCACCATTCCTTTCCCCCGTCCCATCCCAAATCTTTATCCTGACCCCCTTCCCAGTGCTATATAGTCGTGATGGCTTAGCGCTTTTCCCTGATGATTCCTTCCCTCTTTGGTCCCGCCTCTCAACCGTCAATCAACAGGTGTACAGATTCCTGAGCCTATTGGGCTCTATCATATCTACATTTGAAACTGTGTATGGAGTCAGCCTCCACCACATTACTTCCTAATGCATTCCATTTGTTTACTATTGACACTAACAAAGTTCTTTCTCATGACTCTGGCTCATTTAGCTACTCAATTTCCACCTGTGTCCCCTTGTGGGTGTGCCTCTTGTGTTAAATAAACTTTCATTATCTACCCTATCTATCATCATTTCAAGATAACTTCAAAATAACCCTATCATTTCCTCTGAAAATCTTGTATGTGGTGATCAAGTCTCCCCTAACTCTTCTCTCTTCCAGTGACGTAATGCTTAGTTCCCATAGTCTCTCCTTGTATCTCATACACCCTCAGCTCGGGCACTAGTCTGGCGGCAACCTCTGAACCTTCTCCAATTTAGTCTTGTGCTTGACGAGATTGGCTGCATACTCCAGGATTGGTCTGACATGTGTGGTATTCAAGGTTCTGAATGATTCCTTACACAAGTTTCGAATGGCCGTTCTTATGTTGGCCAACCTGGCATATGCCGCTGATGTTATCCTCTTGATATGGGCTTCAGGGGACAGGTCTGGCGTGATGTCAACTCCCCAAGTCTTTCTCTCTTTGATTCTTGAAGAATTTCATATCCTAAATGGTGCCTTGTATCTAACCTGCTCCCTACACATATCTTCATTACATTTGCTCGGGTTAAACTCTAAAAACCATATGCTGAACCACTTCAGTTTGGCTAGGTCATCTTGACAGCCTCATGCTGTCCTCTTTTGACTTGTGTGTACTCCCCTAATTGTGCTTGCGGGGTTTGAGCTCTGGCTCTTTGGTCCCGCCTCTCAACTGTCAATCAACTGATGTACAGATTCCTGAGCCTACTGGGCTCTATCATATCTACACTTGAAACTGTGTATGGAGTCAGCCTCCACCACATCACTGCCTAATGCATTCCGTCTATTAACTACTTTGACACTGAAAAAGTTCTTTCTAACGTCCCTGTGGCTCATTTGGGTACTCAGTTTCCACCTGTGTCCCCTTGTTCGCGTACCACCCGTGTTAAACTGTTTATCTTTATCTACCCTGTCAATTCCTCTGAGAATTTTGTAGGTGGTGATCATGTCTCCCCTTACTCTTCTGTCTTCTAGTGTCGTGAGGTGCATTTCACGCAGCCTTTCTTCGTAACTCATTCCTCTTAGTTCTGGGACTAGTCTAGTGGCATATCTCTGAAAATTTTCCAGCTTCGCCTTGTGCTTGACAAGGTACGGGTTCTATGCTGGGGCCGCATACTCCAGGATTGGTCTTACATATGTGGTATACAAGGTTCTGAATGATTCCTTACACAGGTTCCTGAAGGCAGTTCTGATGTTAGCCAGCCTCGCATATGCCGCAGATGTTATTCTTTTGATGTGGGCTTCAGGAGACAGGGTTGGTGTGATATCAACTCCTAGATCTTTCTCTCTGTCCGTTTCATGAAGGACTTCATCTCCCAGTCTGTATCCCGTGTCTGGCCTCCTGTTTCCACTGCCTAGTTTCATTACCGTACATTTACTCGGGTTGAACTTTAGTAGTCATTTGTTGGACCGTTCATGCAGTCTGTCTAGGTCATCTTGTAGTCTCATACTGTCTTCCTCCGTCTTAATCCTCCTCATAATTTTTGCATCATCGGCAAACAATGAGAGGAATGATTCTATACCCTCTGGAAGATCATTTACATATATAAGAAACAGTATGGGTCGAAGGACTGAACCCTGTGGGACCCCACTAGTGACGTCTCGCCAATCTGATACCTCACCCCGCACAGAGACTCGCTCCCTGCTGTTACTTAGGTACTCCCTTATTCAATGGAGTACCTTCCCTTTCACTCCTGCCTGCATCTCCAGCTTTCGCACTAGTCTCTGGTGTGGCACTGTGTCAAAGGCTTTCTGGCAATCCAAAAATATGGTCTGCCCACCCTTCTCTTTCTTGTCTGATTCTTGTTGCCTGATCGTAGAATTCAATTAATCCTGTGAGGCATGACTTGCCATCCCTGCAACCATGTTGGTGATGTGACACAAAGTTCCTTCGCTCCAGATGTTCGACTAGCTTTTTTCGCACAATTTTCTCCATTAAGTTGCATGGTATGCAAGTTAGGGACACTGGCCTGTAGTTCAGTGCCTCCTGTCTATCCCCCTTCTTGTCTATCGGGACTACGTTATAAAGTCGCCAAGCCAATTCGACTACAATTCGACTATATATTCGACAATTCGATTATATATGTGTGTACTCACCTAATTGTGCTTGTGGGGGTTGAGCTCTGGCTCTTTGGTCCCGCCTCTCAACCGTCAATCAACAGGTGTGTGAATGTGTGTGTGTGTGTGTGAATGTGTGTGTGTGTGAATGTGTGTGTGTTTGTGTGTGAATGTAAATGGCAGGTACATATTGTGACAAGAACCAGCCTGAACCTAGTCACAATGTAACATAATGTTCTTGGGCAGGAGATCGTAGCACGACTGGGCGAGGCTACAGTCATCGCTTGGCCGCTCAAGGTCAGATCCTTGAGCTGAGAGACTCTTACGGATCTCTCACAGTTTGTCGTTGTGTACACTCACTCTTCTTGGGATGCTTGTTATATAAGGTTATCCACCATCATGATGTAAATAACATTTGGTTTAGTCGTAATTCAAAATTAACTGTTAGTAGAGGGAATATAAATGATTTCTTATTTTTGCATATATTTTTTATTCAAATTACCTGCTTCTAATTTTAGAATGATTTAATTTTGTCTCGGGAGGGAGGGAGGGAATGTCAAAGGATAGCGCCAAGCCAATTCGACTGTATAGCACTTGGAAGGGGTCAGGATAAGGATTTGGAATTGGGGGGGGGGGAGGGGTATTAGCTGACACTAGGAATATTTTTTTTTTAAACAGTGCGTACATGCAGGACTTCGAGACCATAGTGGAGCCCCGCTCCTGTGCCAGGCAAGTCCACTACGGGCTCACCATAGCCCGTGCTACTTGCCCCGCTCCTGTGCCAGGTAAGTCCACTACGGGCTCACCATAGCCCGTGCTACTTGCCCCGCTCCTGTGCCAGGTAAATTACGGGCTCACCATAGCCAGTGCTACTTGGAACTTGTTCCGAGTAGCTGAATCTATAACAACAACAACATGCAGGATTTTGCGGCAGTGATGTCCGTTATGGGGAGGCGGAGTATGGCGCAGTTTAGTGCGGTGTGGCGTGCTGCAATGCTGCAATTTGTTGCCATGTGGTGCAGTGTTGTGCTACGTTGTGGTACAGTGTACTTGAGTGTGGTACCGTGTGGTGTAATGAGCGTGTATAATGAGCGGTACCACGCTCAGGTATAATGTACTTGAGCGTGGTACCCTTTGGTACAATATAATATTGTAACGTGCAGCACTGTGCATATAATGCAATGCTATACTGTGCACCGAGNCACTTTACAACAGTATGTATTACAGTGTCAACTTATAGATAACTGTAGAAATAAGGAAATAAGTAGTGTACCACATCAAATTGTTTGGATGTGTGATAATGGTATGATGACAGTACTGTATACTTAGGAGCTACAAGAATTTTGCCCCAAGAGTGTGACACTTATATGCGGTGCTTACTATATTAACCTGCAATGTTAAATGGGATTCTTGTATTGTGATCTGCGTACTTGTACTCACTGAATTTGTGCGCCCCTTGAGGGACTTGAAGTAGAGGGGGATAGAAATAGCCTAAGCTACTCTATCCCTTTGAAATGTATTTTTTTCTTGTCTCAATAAACATACTTGAACTTGGGTCGTCAGGGACCCTATTCGCTTCTGTGTCGCAACCTGTGCAAGGATTTATCAAGCAGCTACGCAACTACTTACAAACCTCTACATCTTTTCTCAGACCTTGGAGGCTTTATTTACATTTATTAAAGAGTGTATAGGCTCTGAAGCACCGGGAGGCTGTCTAAAACAACAATACTATTATTTCATTGGAAAGTTGGATGCTCTTAAACTGTTAAATAAATGCAAACAAAGCCGAGAAAAGATGTAGAAGTTTGTAAGTATTAAGCTAGTAAGTTAGTCTAACTTAAGTTAAAAATGTAAGTTTGTAAGTTAGGCCAAATAACTGCTAGATAAATCCTGGCTCAGGCTGCGACACAGGCTAATAGGGCCTATATTGGCAGCCTGCAACCCGGCCTCCTGAAATGATGGTACTTATAATAACTATTTGGTGCGAAGTACCATTGTGCAGGTTAGGTTAGGTACTGGGCGCCGCCACCTGTCTGTGGGTCGCCACAAATGAGAATATTAGCAGAGGAAACAGATAGATAGAGGATACCGGGAGGCCTTATCCACACCGTTAAAAAGTCAGATAATCGTAGTTGTGATATTTATTGCCATGGTTATTTTATTATTATTATTTACGGGAAGGACTAGGGTGTGGAATTGATGGGCGTATTGGTACGCAGTATCTCACCAGCCTGCAGCAGTGTACTGTGCAGTGTACTGTGCAGTGTGTACCTCCTGTGTGATAATGGTGTTTGGGCAACGCTTAGTACACCTTTAATGGCATAATTATAGAGATCGGAGTCGTTTATTTCACACGATTCATGCCTTGTTGCCTTGCTAATGTGCGAGGAGGAGGGAAGGTTGTTACTCCTGTGTTCTGTCGTCATGTTTGTTATTGATAACATCCTTATTGGCAAATTAATTGGCAATTTTTGCCTAATCGAATTCAATTGGGATTTATTACTGTGGGAATACTGTTTATATTCACTGGGTCAAAATTGTAATTTCAGCATATTTCACGGGGTTGCAACCTACTGTATCATGATATTACACATGTTTAATTTACGAATTTGTAAGTGCAACTTTCTACTGTTCACTACCACATAATGCAGGGGTAGATTCTCAAGAGATGTAGCTTAAAAATAAATATTGTTTTTTTTTTCACTTTTCCCCTGTAAACACCGTGACAAACCGTGAAGACATTCACATGAACACTTCACTCTTGAATGTGAAACTGTAAACTGTACACTGTAAAAGATTTTAGACCCTATTGTTCAATCAACAATGTAACTATTCCGTGAATTTCTCATGTTGGGAGACATCCTAACCTTTATCCAAAATTTGCTTGTCCATATTAAAGAAGGAATAATTGAGGAATGTTTGTTTCTTAGAGACGAAGCGTAATAAACAATTGACAACATGTAGGGTAGGGTCTCTTGGTGTAATTGACTTCGTTCTCGACTCACAATCGGAAATCCCGGGTTCGATTTCCGGCCGAGACAGAAATGGTTGGGCGCGTTTGCATTTAACTAATGCCTCTTTTCACCTAGCACTAAATGATATATATATATATATATATATATATATATATATATATATATATATATATATATATATATATATATATATATATATATATATATATATATACATATTTATGCAGAAGATTTAAAATTTAAATAGTTTGAGTTCATTAATTCTAAAAGCTTTATAGCGTTTACGTCTTGTGTATAAAATGGAGATCACCGCCATTTTAGTGTAAGCTGAGGCATCTTGGCATGAACTACAAGAGCTACAAACTGTTAAGCGGACCATCACATTGTCAAGGAAAGTACATTTCACCGTGTGTGTATATTCTTCCTGGAATTGAGTCATAGTCACCATGACAACCAACGATGGCGTTCTGTTGCCAGCTGATCCTGTTATAAGCGCCCACGAGACCATTGGAGCCTTGAACCGCCGACCAGACAAACAGCAGCCCCACAGCTCTACCCACTGAGTCAACAGCACCCACAATAAGGAAGGATTTCAGAGACACTGCGAACTGCTTCCTGAGTTGTCTGTGGTTCAAGGCCCCGATGTTCCAAGTGAATGAAATGTTATTATCCATGATATTGTGGTTATATATATATATATATATATATATATATATATATATATATATATATATATATATATATATATATATATATATATATAATGACTGAAAACTCACACCCCAGAAGTGACTCGAACCCATACTCCCAGGAGCAACGCAACTGGTAACTACAGGATGCCTTAATCCGCTTGACCATCACGACCGGACAAAAGGAAGTGATAGCCGAAGCTATTTGAACCACTTCCCCCAGTCACTTCTGGAGTGAGTTTTCAGTCGCATATAGTCCTGGGGACCATTCAGGCTTGTTTGCATATATATATATATATATATATATATATATATATATATATATATATATATATATATATATATATATATGCTGTATACGTGTGATGCAGAATACATGTGATGCAGTATACATGTAAAGCGGTATACATGTGGAGCAGTATACCTGTGGTGCAGTATACATGTGATACAGTATATATGTGATGCAGTATACATATGATGCAGTATACATGTGATGCATTATACATACAGGGGGTCTGGTAGCTGAGTAGGGGGGTCTGGTAGCTAAGTGGACAGCGCGCAGTGCTCGTAATCCCGTGGCCCGGGATCGATTCCCCGACTCGGCAGAAACAAATAGGCAAAGTTTCTTTCATCCTGATGCCCCTGTTACCTAGCAGTAAATAGGGAGTTAGAGAGGTGTTACGGGCTGCTTCCTGGCTGTGTGTGTGGAAAAAAAATTAGTTAGTAACAGTTGATTGACAGTTGAGAGGCGGGCCGAAAGAGCAGAGCTCAACCCCTGCAAGCACAACTAGGTGAATACATGTGATATTTTATACATATCACTGTATCTATCTATATGCCTATCTATCTATCTATCTGTCTATCTATCTATCTATCTATCTATCTATCTATCTATCTATCTTTCTATCCATCTATCTATCTATCTATCTATCTATCTATCTATCTATCTATCTATCTATCTATCTATCTATCTATCTATCTATCTATCTATCTATCTATCTATCATAATGCATAAACTAATAAAAATTAGAGGTGGCACGTGAAGAAAATACTCAATAGGTGTTCATGAAGAAATTTGCAAAGTCTTCTATGGATGCAAATTATTATCTTCTCTGAGTCTTTGGGTCTCCACTGGGTGCAGCGTAGCAGTGAGAAATCTATATAAATAAAAATGGAAATGTTCCTTTGTTCATAATCGCTAATCTCCGAAAGTTCTTCATCGATTACTTTGAAATTTTCACACAACGTTCCATTCGCATCCGAGCAGGTTTTTATATGCATACTATATAGATGTTACGTCTGTGACGGTAAAAAAATATACTTTATTTTGAAAAACTGTGTTTTTCATGTGAGGGAAATCTTCGAAACCTCTTTATCGATTGCTTTGAAATTTTGACACAACGTTGCATTCGAATACTCGCGTGTTTTTATATATCTACTATATAGATGCTACCCTTTTGACAGATAAAAACAAGCATTTTTGAAAAACAGCGCCATCTATTGCACATAAGACCAACACATGCTGTACTAAATATGTTCTGATTCCATTTCAATGTTTCTGATATCATTGATAAATTTAATTTTCATAAATTTCTGTTTATTTTCATTTTGATTTAATTATTTTGTGTGACATTGCGTTGGAATTGAGCTGTGTTGTTTACCATACCGTTCATTACGTTAGTATAGTTTTTTTTCATTAATTTTCATTTCGTTTTTTGAACTGTTTTTCTTATATTTCAGCGATGGGAACATCTGGGTCCAGATTCACGAAGCAGTTACACAAGTACTTACGAACGTGTACATCGTTCCTCAATCTTTGATGGTTTTGGTTACATTTATTAAACAGTTTACAAGCATGAAAACTTGCCAATCAACTGTTGTTATTGTTATAAACAGCCTTCTGGTGCTTCGCAGCTCATTAACTGTTTAATAATTGTAAACAAACCCGCCAAAGATTGAGAACAGATGTTAAGGTTCGTAAGTGTTTGCGTAACTTCTTCGGGAATCTTGCCCCAGATCATTTGATGTTCCTAATTTTCTGAGGGGAATATCAGATCATTTGATCATCAAACGAGGGAGTGGGAAATGGTGGAAAAGACGAGGGGACGGGAGTGGGGGGTGGTGGGGAGGAAGAGGGGACAGGGGAGTGGGGGATAGTGGGGAGGACGAAGGGACATTGGAGTGGGGAATGATTTGGAGGACGAGGGGATGCTGGAGTAGGGGATGATGGGGAGGAAAAGGGGACGAGTGAGTGAGGAATGGTTAGGAGGACGAGGGGACGGGGGAGGGGGGGGGAACTGTGAGGAGGACTGAGAGACAGGGGAAGATTGCTGTGGCTCAGCAACGCGTGGCCAGGTACAGCTAGTATTAAAAAATAAAATAATTATCGCATTTAACCTGAGAAAACGTAGGAGCTTGAGATAACCTTTGAAGCTGTGGAACGATCGTCTGTTTTATGCGACTACGGGCAAATTATGGATAGCAGGAAATTATTGTTAATTCTCCTGCGATACGTGAATAATGGTATATAAATATAACATCACATTTATAGTGCATCACATGTATACCTCATCACATGTATACTGTATCCCTAGAGGCTCTGAAGCACACGAAAAGGTCATTAAGTGAGCAGCGCGCCACTGTACAAGGCTCTTGGACAATGCACCAGCCACCGTCCGGTAGCCTCTGAAGGCTGTTGTGGGAAGAGAAATTTCCCAATTGAACTTGAGACCTACGCGGGGAACACTAGCCAAGAGCAACGCCCACTCAACGTCGAACCAACGTCGACGGCGGTAATTCAACGTCGAACCAACGTCAACGGCGGTAATTTAACGTCGAACTAACGTCAACGGCGGTAATTCAACGTCGAACTAACGTCAACGGCGGTAATTCAACGTCGAGTCAATGTCAACGGCGGTAATTCAACGTCGAACCAACGTCAACGGCGGTAATTCAACGTCGAGTCAACATCAACAGCGGTAATTCAACGTCGAACCAACGTCAACGGCGGTAATTCAACGTCGAGTCAACGTCAACAGCGGTAATTCAACGCCGAACTAACGTCAACGGCGGTAATTCAACGTCGAACTAACGTCAACGGCGATAATTCAACGTCGAACTAACGTCAACGGCGGTAATTCAACGTCGAACCAACGTCAACGGCGATAATTCAACGTCGAACTAACGTCAACGGCGGTAATTCAACGTCGAACTAACGTCAACGGCGATAATTCAACGTCGAACTAACGTCAACGGCGGTAATTCAACGTCGAACCAACGTCAACGGCGATAATTCAACGTCGAACTAACGTCAACGGCGGTAATTCAACGTCGAACTAACGTCAACGGCGGTAATTCAACGTCGAACTAACGTCAACGGCGGTAATTCAACGTCGAACCAACATCAACGGCGGTAATTCAACGTCGAACCAACGTCAACGGCGGTAATTCAACGTCGAACCAACGTCAACGGCGGTAATTCAACGTCGAACTAACGTCAACGGCGGTAATTCCACGTCGAACCAACGCCACTTGTGGATATTTAGGCAGGGTGGGGGGGGGGATAGTCCTGTGCGGGCCCCGAGCCTCTGGCTGGCTCACTAAATATCATAGTAACATGTCGAGAGCTAAGGTCAATAAACGCCATGATTGAGGGGAGAAGTACTGAGATGTTTGGCCATGTTGGACGAATGGGTTATGGTAGACGGCCGTCGTCAGTGTGTGAGGGAGCGAGTAGTGTGTGAGGGAGCGGGTAGTGAGTGTGTGAGGGAGCGGGTAGTGAGAGTGTGAGGGAGCGGGTAGTGAGTGTGTGAGGAAGGGATGAGTAAGGTAAAACTATTACTCTGGATGGTAGTACAAATTAAGTATTTTTGAAAAAATATATATACACGTTTTGTCCTATTATTGTTACCGAGGGAGTGGGAAAGAAGCCAGCAACCAAAGTAACTTCCCATAGGCCTTGTAGAGTGCATAAATATCCATTAAAATAGGACCTGAAATTGACTATGTTAGGCCTTGGGTTGATTGTTTAGGCCTAGATAAAGTTTATGATTAGTCTTGTTTCACTTTTTGCTATGTTCTATACATTTCAATACTAAAACGTGAATACTATTCTATATTCATTACTATTTTTTTTTGGTATAACAATCCGTATATTATTCGTCCATAGCAGTTATAGGTCCTATCATTTTTGGCAGATGAATTACCTAACCTATATTCTTCAAAAAATGAATTTCATTAAATAAATAAAAATTGTTTTCCGTTGGGCTGGATGGTAGAGCGATGGTCTCGCTTCATGCAGGTCGGTGTTCAATCCCCGACCGTCCAAATAGTTGGACACCATTCCTTGCCCCTCCGTCCCATCCCAAAGCCTTATCCTGACCCCTTCCCAGTGTTATATAGTCGCAATGACTTGATTAAGATTCAGCTACTCGGAACAGAAAGTTTCAAGTAGCACCGGCTATGGTGAGCCCGTAGTGGACTTACCTGGCACAGGAGCGGCTAGTAGCACGGGCTATGGCGAGCCCGTAGTGGACTTACCTGGCACTGGAGCGGCAAGTATCACGGGCTATGGCGAGCCCGTAGTGGACTTACCTGGCAGAGAAGCGGCAAGTAGCACGGGCTATGGCAAGCCCGTAGTGGACTTACCTGGCACGGGAGCGGCAAGTATCACGGGCTATGGCGAGCCCGTAGTGGACTTACCTGGCACTGGAGCGGCAAGTATCACGGGCTATGGCGAGCCCGTAGTGGACTTACCTGGCACAGGAGCGGCTAGTAGCACGGGCTATGGCGAGCCCGTAGTGGACTTACCTGGCACAGGAGCGGCTAGTAGCACGGGCTATGGGGAGCCCATATGGACTTACCTGGCACAGAAGCGGCAAGTAGCACAGGCTATGGCGAGCCCGTAGTGGACTTACCTGGCACAGGAGCGGAGTTGGAACTTTTTGCAGTTGCCTAACTCCCGGGTATTTATTTACCGCCAGTTGAACAAAAAATGCATGAGGTGCAAGGAAACCTTGTGACGGTGGGGCCGACTTGGGTTCATGCCGGCGCTTGCCAAGACTCTCCGCCCTGCAACCTTCCTCTCTCTCTAACCCTTGTTTACAACCCGTCCTCTCCAACATTCACAACGTCACTAAACTGATGTACTAAATTGTCTGAACCTAACCTAACCGACGACCCGCGAATAGAAAACGGGACGTCACGTCAATTTAGCGAGCTGCTATGCTATTTAGTTCATAACTTTTTTGACCTTAAGGGAGTTTATACGTTAAAACGTAATTCGTGAGGACGGGTTATCCGGTGAACCCATTAAACAGTCTTTATTTTACACACAAAGTATCGTAAACAGTCTTTATCTACACATAAAGTATTGTAAACAGTCTTTATCTACACATAAAGTATTGTAAACAGTCTTTATCTACACATAAAGTATCGTAAACAGTCTTTATCTACACAAAAAAGTATCGTACACATCTTTATCTACACAAAAGTATCGTAAGCAGTTTTTATCTACACATAAAGTATCGTAAACAGTCTTTATCTACACATAAAGTATCGTAAACAGTCTTTATCTACACATAAAGTATCGTACACAGTCTTTATCTACACATAAAGTATCGTAAGCAGTCTTTATCTACACATAAAGTATCGTAAACAGTCTTTATCTACACATAAAGTATCGTAAGCAGTCTTTATCTACACATAAAGTATCGTAAGCAGTCTTTATCTACACATAAAGTATCGTACACAGTCTTTATCTACACAAAGTATCGTAAGCAGTCTTTATCTACACATAAAGTATCGTACACCGTCTTTATCTACACATAAAGTATCGTACACAGTCTTTATCTACACATAAAGTACTGCACACAGCACTTTCGTGTTCCTCTGCGACGTCTCAGTGAGCCACGATGCCACCAGATAAGATAATTATCAGATGAAAGCGCTAATCTTGAACCAAACAATAACATTGTGCAGGTGTTACCTCTCACCCTCACGGGTGCTATGTTACCATGTCTTAAAGTATTTACGTTCATTTATTCATATATTTCCATCAGTACTAGTCACTGTTGACAGAAAACGTTGTAATGTCAGTGGTCAATACATGATGGTAAGCTTAGGTATCTCTAACCCTTTGTATCGTTTGATATAAGATAACAAAAAACTTACGTCTAGATCTTTATATAAGATTTTGTTATCATTGGTGCACGGACTACTTGAAATTCAATAATATCAAACTGTATAATTCTCCGGTGCGCCCACGCTTGGGTTAATTATTGTTTATAGTGATGGAGACCACATCTTGAGGAAGCCATAGCTGACCTGGAGAAAGGTCAACACTGGACAACAGAAATCATTCGACAACTAAGACGATTCTCATACCAGGAACGATTGAGGGGCCACAGGGCTAACAACGCTGCAAGCCAGACAGAACAGGGCGGATCTCATCGAAACATGAGGTCTGATAAAGACCTTTTGTGCCCTCTGTAATGCTTTTTGCGCTACCGCTCACAGGATAAGTATGTGGTGCACAATAAACTAGCCGCCTGTGGCGGCAACAATCAATCAAAAATCATCGAAACTTGTCAAATACTGAACACTCTGGAGGATGCTGATCCAGACAACGTCTTCAGCTGTAACACAAACAAGGAGCAACGGCTTTAAGCTCAACAAGCCACATGTGGGACTGAAACAGGAGATGCCTTTTCACCCACAGGAACCCCCTACCCGCCGAAGCCGTAAATGCCAAAAACAGTTACATTTTAAAATCAAGCTCGAAGATTTTCGAGCTCGATTTCTGAAGAAGCTGGCACGGGCATGAGTAGCCCCTAAGGTAAATTCAGTGTTTGAGAAAATAATATATATATATATATATATATATATATATATATATATATATATATATATATATATATATATATATATATATATATATATAAAACAATATGGAATATATTTATATATATATAAAAACAATATGGAATATATATATATATATATATATATATATATATATATATATATATATATATATATATTCATTCATATATATATATATATATATAGATATATATATGTATATATATATATATATATATATTATATCTATATTATATATATATATATATATATATATATATATCTATATATATTCTTCACTAGTAACCTCATTAATAACAAATCTCTCCGCGTTAAGGGAATATGGGCCGTGTTTTCATTCATTATCCCTGCAGTACCCAGCTGGCCGCTGCTCCTCGTCCCGCGCTGCGTCACCAGAACAACCTTTACAACAATGTGCTTTAAGGTTTTTTTACCCTGGCATTTTTTCTTCCTCATTAATGCTCACGGTGTTGATATTTCTCCGCGTCCAGACGTAAGATAAGCCTCATTAATTGTATATAACGATTTAAGAAGTTATTGATACTTGATGATTATATAATTAGCGTACATAAAGTGATATAGTTTGATATTTCTTGATTTTTTTTGTTATGAACCACTTTCGACTTTCTCCAGTTACGAACGCATGGTAGAAGGGGAATGTTGTTGTGCGGTACGACAAGTGCCGTGTTGTGGGTGGGAGGAGGCGGCAGCGCCGTGCGAGTGACGGTCGTGTGAGTGTCTCTGGCGGGTGTCGGCACCTCAATTCGTTTCCCCCATGTGATAACCAGCTCACATTGTTCATTTATTACCCAAATCCTGCAACATGTGACCGTAGATGTTGCTTAGGATCCTTGCTACACCAGCCCTTCATACCCTCCAGGTGAGTGAAATCAATATTGATGCGTAACATCATTTCCTTTGTATAATTTATATGCTTCATTTTATTAGCGAACGCTTTTTTTTTTTAAATGGCGTGACAACATGAGGTATTTTAAAGATGGCGACAATACTGGCGGAGCTTGTACAAGGTATATTTAAATACCAAGTGGGGGGAGGAGGGTAGGTTTTAGTGAATATAGGGCAAAGAATGTGGTTCCCAGGAAACTGGTTAGACTGCCTTGTGTCTCAGGGCTCCACCACCCTCCTCCCCCCCTACCGGGTCCTGACACCCCCCTTACCGGGTCCTGACACCCCCTTACCGGGTCCTGATACCCCCTTACCGGGTCCTGACACCCCCCTACCGGGTCCTGACACCCCCCTACCGGGTCCAGACACCCCCCTACCGGGTCCTGACACCCCCCTACCGGGTCCTGACACCCCCTTACCGGGTCCTGACACCCCCCTTACCGGGTCCTGACACCCCCTTACCGGGTCCTGACACCCCCCTTACCGGGTCCTGACACCCCCCTTACCGGGTCCTGACACCCCCCTTACCGGGTCCTGACACCCCCCTTACCGGGTCCTGACACCCCCCTTACCGGGTCCTGACACCCCCCTTACCGGGTCCTGACACCCCCTACCGGGTCCTGACACCCCCTACCGGGTCCTGACACCCCCTTACCGGGTCCTGACACCCCCCTACCGGGTCCTGACACCCCCCTACCGGGTCCTGACACCCCCTTACCGGGTCCTGACACCCCCCCCTACCGGGTCCTGACACCCCCCTACCGGGTCCTGACACCCCCTTACCGGGTCCTGACACCCCCTACCGGGTCCTGACACCCCCCTACCGGGTCCTGACACCCCCCCTACCGGGTCCTGACACCCCCCCCCTACCGGGTCCTGACACCCCCCCCCTACCGGGTCCTGACACACCCCCCTACCGGGTCCTGACACACCCCCCTACCGGGTCCTGACACACCCCCCTACCGGGTCCTGACACACCCCCCTACCGGGTCCTGACACACCCCCCTACCGGGTCCTGACACACCCCCCTACCGGGTCCTGACACACCCCCCTACCGGGTCCTGACACACCCCCCTACCGGGTCCTGACACACCCCCCTACCGGGTCCTGACACACCCCCCTACTGGATATTTATATATATATTATATATATATATATATATATATATATATATATATATACATATATATATATATAT
>WNGS01066681.1:3511960-3542552 GCA_020271785.1 Procambarus virginalis | reverse complement strand
ATACTAAACTAATAATGTAACTCTACTACTTATCCTGAGTAACACTTCTTATCGGTTGCACTTGGTAACACTGTTGTTGAACACTGTAATATGAGCTGACATATGAAGGTTACACTGGAACCAATAGGTACACTGCCAACAAGGAAATGCTACACAGGACTAAATAACGCTGCCACCATCTGCCTTGACCATTGAGACTATATCAAGCCACGAGGCAAGAAACATTGCTTGACTTGGAGAGTACTTTCTATAACTGTCATTAATTATGGGACGGTTGTCAGCCACTATATCCAAAAGGCTAAGAGGATTCAACAATTGACACAGACGGGAAATTTAACACGAGTTTATTGAGAACAAAATTATGCTAATCACCGCTTATAAATCCTACTCTAACATTGGCCAAGAGTTAAGAAATTTAGACATGGAACAAAACCTCAGAGATCACACACATTACCTTAAGACCTCTGTCTCCCCATCCGGTGGATTCACTCTGTCTCTCCCTGGTTGTGAGATGTTCTTCACAGACCCGCTCTCAACCCGGGTGTCTCGCACCTGTCCCTAAATCTGCTATAGGACCAATATATATACACCCCCCAAAAAAGGGGGAAGGGGGAGATTTGCTGTTGCTACCTACACCAAAAATGCAAGGGGGTCGGGCCACACGTGCACAAACACTTAAGAATTTTCAATTAAGCTTGTTTGACATTCACCATACACTCTTCAAGAGAGGAGTTATTAATTAATTACGTGTGTGACTGACCTCTGACCTGGCTAAAAGTGGGGGGGGGGAGATCCATGGATGTTTACACATAAGAATCTGGGGTCTAATTCCATTACACTGTTTGACAAGAGTATCATGAAATATGACATACTTGAAACTAGCTGATTAAGACTAACCCAGGAATTTTTTAATCAATATTCAAGATAATCCAGAGGTCATCTGGGCTGACCTCTTGGAGAAGGCTTCCCTGGGTGTGAACTCTCGGGGGGGTGGGGGTCATGGGTGTTACATATCAATCAACAGGTGTACACATTCCTGAGCCTACTGGGCTCTTATCATATCTACATTTGAAACTGTGTATGGAGTCAGCCTCCACCTGCGTGTGCGTGCGTGCGTGCGCTTGCTCGCTTGCTTTAATACATGTACACAGGTGTTAAGTACGCGCTCGCGCACTAGCTTAACACATATATGCAGGTGTGTATGTGTACATGTAATTGAATATTTACATGATCAGATGATCGTACTTAAAACAAACGATAGTGCACATAGTATAATCTAACGCACGTATATTGTAATTATATGAAATGTTGACTATTGGACACCCCTTGCCTACCTTGCATTGATTCCGGATGTCAATGTCCCTGCGGTCCGGTCTCTGACCAGGCCTCCTGTTGGTATCCTTTGGAGGTGCTTATCGAGTTCTCTCTTGAACACTGTGAGGGGTCGGCCAGTTATGCCCCTTATGTGTAGTGGAAGCGTGTTGAACAGTCTCGGGCCCCTGATGTTGATAGAGATCTCTCACAAAGTACCTATTGCACCTCTTCTTTTCAACGGGGGTATTCTGCACTTCCTGCCATGCCTCCTGGTCTCATGTGGTGTTATTTCTAGGTGAAAACTTGGAACCAGTTCCTCCTTATATTTTCCCAGTGTAAATTATTATGTTATATCTTCCACCTCTGCTCTAGGGAATACAGATTTTTTAAAATTAAGCAGCATCAATAATTTAGGTGTCTTATTGAGTGGATTCTGGCAGTAAAATATCTTTACACGTTCACCAGGTCAGAAGTTTATCAAGGGGCATTGGAGCCGGTCGGCCGAGTGGACAGCACACTGGACTTGTGATCCTGGGTTCGATCCCAGGCGCCGGCGAGAAACAATGGGCAGAGTTTCTTTCACCCTATGCCCCTGTTACCTAGCAGTACAATAGGTACCTGGGTGTTAGTCAGCTGTCACGGGCTGCTTCCTGGGGGTGGAGGCCTGGTCGAGGACCGGGCCGCGGGGACACTAAAAAACCCCGAAATCATCTCAAGATAACCTCAAGATAGCTCTGAATTGGGGTGTTAGTGTGCACCAATATTCCTCCCTAAAGTGCACTAGCGTCTTACAAAAGTATCATTATTGGTCTGGCATCTCATGTTTGCAAGGCTCCTCTTGCAGGTGTGAGTGCTACTTTATTGTAGCTACTTTATTGTAGCTACTTTATTGTAGCTACTTTATTGTAGCTACTTTATTGTAGCTACTTTATTGTAGCTACTTTATTGTAGCTACTTTATTGTAGCTACTTTATTGTGTTCTATAAAAGTGAGGTCTTCCGACATGATTACTCCTGAATATAATACAATACAATTTTATTCCAAAGCGTGTGTGTGTGTACAAAGAACAAATAGTAATGTACAAATTGTAGGGACAGGAGTTACACAATATATGAAGCCACTATTACGCGCAGCGTTGAAATCTTTTATATAGGTTTTGTATTGTGTGATTTGAATGTGTTTTATTTATGATGACCGTTTTGACATTTTCGATTGTACCACAGCGGAGGAGCTGGAACAGTTCCATGAGGAAACTGAACAAGTCAGTGACAGGTTTGGTATAAGGGTGTGCCAAGGGTGTGGCTGTTCTGGGGTCTCACATAAAGTCGCTCCTTCTCCATCAACGTCTACAAATATAACCATAATAATCTAACATAACCCAACATTTACCTAAACAAAGGTTATGAGGCAGCAAGGTAAAAAAAATTAACTCTGCGTAGGCAAATATATTAAAGTTGATCTCATTTGATGTATAAAGATGATGCCGCCCGTCTCGCAGTGTGGTTATACAGCTGTATGTTGTAGCCCGTCTCGCAGTGTGGTTATACAGCTGTATGTTGTAGCCCGTCTCGCTGTGTGGTTATACAGCTGTATGTTGTAGCCCGTCTCGCAGTGTGGTTATACAGCTGTATGTTGTAGCCCGTCTCGCAGTGTGGTTATACAGCTGTATGTTGTAGCCTGTTTGTTGTCCTTGTTTAAGATGCAGCTACTGGGAACAAAACGCTTCAAGTAGCACGGATTATGGTGGACTTACCTGGCACACGAGCGCGGCTGTAAACTGTGTACACCTGTTGTTGTTGTGAGACGGTATGTTGACATGTTGTTGTTGTGAGACGGTAGGTTGACCTGTTGTTGTTGTGAGACGGTATGTTGACCTGTTGTTGTTGTGAGACGGTATGTTGACATGTTGTTGTGAGACGGTATGTTGACATGTTGTTGTTGTGAGACGGTATGTTGACCTGTTGTTGTTGTGAGACGGTATGTTGACCTGTTGTTGTTGTGAGACGGTATGTTGACATGTTGTTGTTGTGAGACGGTATGTTGACATGTTGTTGTTGTGAGACGGTATGTTGACCTGTTGTTGTTGTGAGACGGTATGTACACCTGTTGTTGTTGTGAGACGGTATGTTGACCTGTTGTTGTTGTGAGACGGTATGTTGACCTGTTGTTGTTGTGAGACGGTATGTTGACCTGTTGTTGTTGTTGTTGTGAGACGGTATGTTGACCTGTTGTTGTTGTGAGACGGTATGTTGACCTGTTGTTGTGAGACGGTATGTTGACTTGTTGTTGTTGTGAGACGGTATGTTGACCTGTTGTTGTTGTTGTTGTGAGACGGTATGTACACCTGTTGTTGTTGTTGTTGTTGTGAGGCGGTATGTAGACCTGTTGTTGTTGTTGTGAGGCGGTATGTAGACCTGTTGTTGTTGTTGTGAGGCGGTATGTAGACCTGTTGTTGTTGTGAGACGGTATGTAGACCTGTTGTTGTTGTTGTGAGGCGGTATGTAGACCTGTTGTTGTTGTTGTGAGGCGGTATGTAGACCTGTTGTTGTTGTTGTGAGGCGGTATGTAGACCTGTTGTTGTTGTGAGACGGTATGTACACCTGTTGTTGTTGTTGTGAGGCGGTATGTAGACCTGTTGTTTTTGTGAGACGGTATGTTGACCTGTTGTTGTTGTGAGACGGTTATAAAAAATACTGTGGGACTTGCTATGGGGAAACTGGTACTATTAAGGGGTAAGGGTAAGTAGAATAGAGGTATCAAGATATGGGAGAATCAAAAGGCCCGGCCCCCAAAATAATATATCCACAGTAATAAATGCTTGCTACTAAACCCGGTTAGTCTAGGAAATGATTATTGTACTCCCACACAGGAATAAGGGATACTCTGTTCAAACTTACTTATTTATTAACCCCTTCACACCCCCCATACACAATCACACCAATAACAATTTAATACTAACTTTACCACACAATCTTACGTTAAAAGCCTTGGTCCACCTAGACAGGATACAAGGTTTTACACTGAAAGCAAGCTAGGGTAAAGCTCTACTATAACACACTGGAGTCAGCTTAGGGTAGGGGACCACGTGGTTATACGGGACCCCCGTTAGCATAGCAGGTAATATAAAACTTAAATAACACTTACTACACCCCAGGTATACTACTCTACACATATAACGATAGGTATGCCAGACATATACAAACTGAGTAATGGAGTACTTAACCAACTAAGTCACAGAATAAAGAATTAAGAGGAAGGAGGAGAGCGCGTCCGAACAGCACGGTAGTCAGCAGAGAAGACCGTCCCAGTCTCGAGCCCTGCCGCATGCGTGTGTGGTGCCGGGAAGAGCCCAATTGATCATACAGCTATACACATTAAAACATCTTCCCCTTATGCCTCATATTGCTACTTTCCTCATGCTACGGGTAGTTAAACTTATAACAATGTTACTTAATCCACAACAAGTTTAAGAGTCTAAATGCTTTGTGAGCCACACAAATAATCGTACTTCTGGCAGGGATGATTACAAACAGCTACATCTCTCTATGCGTGCCCTGCCATATTGTCGTTAATAAGCTCAATTTTGACCTCTGGTTTCCATCTAAAGAACCCAGAGTCGTAACAGACGGTATGTTGACCTGTTGTTGTTGTGAGACGGTATGTTGACCTGTTGTTGTTGTGAGACGGTATGTTGACCTGTTGTTGTTGTGAGACGGTATGTTTGACCTGTTGTTGTTGTGAGACGGTATGTTGACCTGTTGTTGTTGTGAGACGGTATGTTGACATGTTGTTGTTGTGAGACGGTATGTTGACCTGTTGTTGTTGTGAGACGGTATGTTGACTGTTGTTGTTGTGAGACGGTATGTTGACCTGTTGTTGTTGTGAGACGGTATGTACACTGTTGTTGTTAAGATTCGCTACTTGGAGCAAAAAGTTCCAAGTCGCTCCGGGTTATGGTGAGCCCGTAACCTACCTGGCACAGGAGCGGGGCTGTAACAACGAATGTAGACCGTTGTTGTTGTTATAGATTAAGTTACTCGGAACAAGTTCCAAGTAGCACGGGCTATGGTGAGCCCGTAACTTACCTGGCACAGGAGTGGGCAAGTAGCACGGGCTATGGTGAGCCCGTAGTGGACTTACCTGGCACAGGAGCGGTGTATGTAGACCATCTCACACATTGGTTATAACAGCTGTATGTTATAGACGAAGCCTTGTGAAGACAGGTGAAAGTAGAGCAGCAGCAGCGGGGAGATGAGAATGTTATGATGTGTGGATGAACTGCGGGCGAGTGGCAGAGTGCAGGAAGCTGTTATGAGTTTAAATGGCCGGAGATGTGCAGGAGAGGGAGGAGGTAGGGTGGATGGGGCGATACAACCCCCGGGCTGACAGACATCCTCCTATAACGAAAGTACTTTTGTAAACTGTTTTGTTGAAAGTATGTAGTGATGGACCACTAGAAAGTGACTTTTGTATTATAACGCATTTGGACAAACTAGAAACTTTATTTTTTTTAAACAGCAACACAAATGAGATCTAACCTCTTCTAGCAATCCCAAGCCTAATATACACTATCTTAGACGTAATATATTACATATATGTCCTATACTGGGCCTAAGAATATTTTAGTTCGGTTTTCAGCTTTATTTTTTCCGGACTATAAAATTAATAGTACAGAAAGTCTTGTCGATCAAGACAATTAAGTCGATTGTCTTGATCGACTTGATAATGGTCCAGGACGGACTGAAACGTCGTCGTCTCTTCATCTTAAGAACATAAGAACAAAGGTAACTGCAGAAGGCATGTTGGCCCATACGAGGCAGCTCCTATTTATAACCACCCAATCCCACTCATACACATGTCCAACCCACGTTTGAAACAATCGAGGGACCCCACCTCCACCACGTTACGCGGTAATTGGTTCCACAAATCAACAACCCGGTTACCGAACCAGTATTTACCCAAGTCTTTCCTAAATCCATAGAGGGTGGTGGGGGAACGCACCTGAGCCTTCACCTTCCTGCTGCCTGAAAGTTAAGAACGTGGTAACCAAGACGATAATTGTGGTGTTAGTATTTTGTCAAAATCCTCATGTTTACATATACATTCAATGTTTATTTTGGAATGTTCGTTCACTCATATAGTAAGTTGTTTTTGTGCCTTTGGAAGTGTTTCAGCCTGTGTTTGGGCTTAGCTGGACCTGCGTTGTGACTGAGCCCCAGAGAGAGGCAAGGTATTCACTTGTAATTCAATGTCGAACGTATTTGCCAGTAGTGAAAATATAAATATTTTATATTTCAATTTCTGTGAACTAGTTGGATTTGTGACAAGCCGATTGGGAATTTTAATCTAGACTACTTCATTAATTGGGGACCTCATTGTTAACCATGTCGTGTTCTAGGGATTATCTTGTAGCGTGTAAGGCTTACCATGAGCTATGGATTGGGAAAGCTGTAAGCCTGCTAACAAGGGTCAGAAACGTCCATTCTCGTAC
The DNA here is from genome assembly GCA_020271785.1 of Procambarus virginalis. Classification (NCBI taxonomy): domain Eukaryota; kingdom Metazoa; phylum Arthropoda; class Malacostraca; order Decapoda; family Cambaridae; genus Procambarus; species Procambarus virginalis. Next base: position 3,535,747 of record WNGS01066681.1, on the reverse strand, counting down.
CCACCTATATAAAAAAATTAGATTTTTTAACTCTGGGTGTTCAGTGTTCCAGCTCGGTATGCTAACCTCTGGGACGTCAATGCAGACAAGTGCAGGGTCATGGGGATGAGAGCAGGTGTATTGAGGCCACAGGAACAATACCTAATGAAGGGGAGAACCTTAACACGGTCAGTGAGGGAGAACGGTCTGGGGGCTGACAACACTCAACCTATTTCCGGAGGCATACTTTAATAGAATTACTGCCACCCAGACACTTCAAGATGTTACACTACCAAAGATCACATTCACTCTAAACATCTACCACCTACGGGATATTCATGTCTGTGCCACCTCTTGTGGTGGCTTAATCTTCAACAACAACAACAGTAGAATTACACTAGCAACATAACTAAGCTGGACAACGGCAGGGCAGCCTTGATTCACCAAAACATGGATGATTTTAAAACGCTGTGTACAATACCTGTCCGATCAACGCTCCTACCAGTATAGAGCCTCGTCTCAAAATGCACAAAACAATGATTCAAGGAGGTTAGGGGTTTCTTAAAAGATTAGTCACCAGATTTAGTGGACTGAGCAACGGGGATATACTGGGGGAGACCTGAATCTAATGGCACCGGAAGAAAGGAAAAAATAAAAGGGGAGAAGGAAGACACAACATGCACAAGGGTATCGAAGATTATAGAGACAGGATGTTTATATATTTTTAGGTAACGAGAGAAAATACATGTTAACACCAACGCGAATCCCCGAACTTGTAGCCTGATCACTGCGCCTTTGAATGTGGTGAGAATTACAGTCCCATACGCTATGAGGGAGTGTGCCTGGGACATCACGGAGAAATCGGGTAGGCTGCGCGTTTGCCGTGGACGACGGCTGCTTGCGTTCAGAGGTCGCGACATACATAAATACATTAGATATAGTACAAAATACCCGATGGGCGAGCTGGAAGTGAGTATAGCTGAAGAGAAACCGGTGAGAGGAAACGCTGAAGTTGTAGAAAAAGTGCCAGGGCCTAACCCAGCTGCATGCTTAGATTCGATGCTTGAACAACCTCACAACTGGCTAGGTGTTGAATCGGGTCAGGAAAGGGCAGCTGTGGTAGTGCTTCTTCAGTCTAGGTGGTGTTAGGCTGTCTTGTGTTGATGTCTTCATTCTTGAGTCTTCTTTCTTCTTTCTGGAACACTATCTCTTCTTTCTTCTTCTAGCTTGAGCTTCTTGGTATGCTTTACAATACTGTCATGCTTGATCTTCTTGTGTATAAAAGAGTTGTCTGATACGAAAGTGTCGCCCCGGGTGGAGCTCAAAGTATCTTGGATCAATGAGGTGAAGGTTGAGAGTATCGATGTCATAGAATTTGAAGATCCTCTCAGCAGAGAGGGAAGTATCATGTTCGTTGGCGGATTTTCTGCGTAGTTGTCTCCTTTCCAGAGAATTCGTGAGGTGAAGATTAGCTATAATCTTTTGAAGGTTCGCAATCGTGGAATGCGGATTCTGGGCTTGAAGTTCCTCCAAGTCCTCCCTGGCACTGTGGGGGCTGACGGCTGAGTGAATAGCGCACGTTATTCGTAGTCCTAAGGTTCCGGGTTCTATCCCCGGCAGAGGCGGAAACAAATGGGCAGAGTTTCTTTCACCTGATGCGTTTGTTCACTTAGCAGTAAATAGGTACCTGGGAGTTAGACAGCTGCTACGGGCTGCTTCCTGGGGGGGGGGGGGTGTAACAAAAAGGAGGCCTGGTCGAGGACCGGGCCGCGGGGACGCTAAGCCCCGAAATCATCTCAAGGTAACCTCAAGAAGGTAGGGACGGGTTTGGTGTCTGGAGACTCGTCATCGGCAGGAGGATCAGGAGTAGGAGCAGTGGTGACAGTATCTGTAGAATCTTCATCAGACGAGAAGTGCAGGGGCCCGGTGGCCTCAGGGGTAGAAGGTGCAGGCTGAGGAGTTGCAGTAGCAGACAATGAATCTGCCGGGTCGCGACCCCTCTCTTAAGTTCCGTGGGGTGTGCGCGCGCAGCCCGGCGCAATCCGATTCACTCATTTTCCTCATACAGAAACTCCCGCTTTTGCAAGCAACGGGAAAAGTGTCTAACAAAAAAATGTTAGTCGTTGCAGGAGGGATGAAAACTCTCCTTCAACGGCAAACAGCTCTTATCGAGCGTGTTACTACATTAATAATAAGTTAGTATAGCATACTTCTAAAACTATGTCTTAATCTGTTGAAATTCCCCCCTTTTTCCTTTATAAAAAGGAAAACGGCGTATTTGGAGCACTTCCTCGTGCTTCTGATTGGAAATTTGTTGTTACTAGGCCGCGGACTGCGTGCTAATTTGGAACTCCGTCCTTGCATCAATGGGCGGCAGCTGATTGCTTTAATTGTAGTTAACGACCAACTGGCGTGCCGAAGCCGAGGCATTAGCGGAAAGGTTCGTGGAGGTGCTTAGGGTCCGCTAGGGTACGTATAGGTGGATATGAATTAATTTGTGGATTTAATATTTGTACATGTCTGACTGTTGTAGTATGCGCACTTTGGATGGATAGACATTTGTTTAATTTATTGCATTGTTCTTCTCAGTTTTCTAAAACAGTTTTGACTGGAAATAACTTTTCAGGTTTCTGAAGCCTATCTGTTGTCTGAAAAAAACTTCAACTTTCTGGAGCCTAGCTTTTGTCCGGGAAATAACTTTTCAATCTTCTGAAGCCTAGCTGTTGTCTGGAAATATCTTTTCGGGATTTTGAAGCCTAAATGTTGTCTACAAATAACTTTTCAACCTTCTGAAGCCCAGCTGTTGTCTGGAAATAACTTTTTTTTAGGAGCCATGACCAGTTAATACGTTTTGTCTTATATTCGTTAAGGTTTTCTTTCAGGCCACAAGAAACCCATATATATTATCTACATCTTTAGGCTCATTTGAACGAAGCCGGACAACTTTTATCAAACTAGTCACGTTATCCGGCTGGAGGGATTGAGTCCTAAAGTTTTGCCTATGATAACGTTTCAGTTCGGTGCACCATCAATGTTTTGTCGTCACGGTGAGAGACAACCACAATACCAAGATTATGACAGTTCATTATACTCGTATTCCAAACCCGTTAATTATACTCATTTAGGTTAAATGAGTATAATTAATACATCCCTTGTGATAAAAGAAAATGTTTAAATTTATTTTACAGCTTGAACACTATACGTACAGACATCATGAAACATCCTCCAGATAGTGTGACAATGTAGATTGATATATATTGTTACTTAATTATGGTAGGTGGCTGCAGGTAATGAGTATCCTAACAATGGTAAACTCTGTTATTAATGAGTTTAGACCAAATGGCATAAAAATGCTCAGGAATCTGTACACCAGTTGATTGACAGTTGAGAGGCGGGACCAAAGAGCCAAAGCTCAACCCCCGCAAGCACAATTAGGCGAGTACACTCATTTACACAAATACATTTACATATCGATAATCTTTTTATATCACGAATGATTCAACTACAACAAGAGGCCTACAAAAGTCACTATACAGGGCACTTTGCATCTACTGTGAGTCACACAGTTACTAGTTTTGCTGTTGTTTTGTATACTTAGTATGCTCTCCTCTTCATAACTTCCTACCTTCCTTCTCTCCAGTTCTCTGCCCTACTCCTTTCTTATTACTTCCCTTCTCCCCATTACTCTTGAGCTCATTGTGTAGTCAGGTTAGTTCATTAAAAACTAGTACACACAGGGCATTTTGCTACTGTTAAGAAAATTCATTGATGAACTGCACCTAGTGGGTCTAATGAATGTCCATCCTCCCAGTTTAAACCATCTGGATACTAATCCAGATATTTATAATGTTCTGGAGGTTTATTAAAGTTTCATTAATAGTCTTTTAGTCAACTGGCACGTGAACCTTTGTCCTAAACAGAGATTATTCTCATGTTATAATTGTACATTATTTTTAAACCTATGCTTTATAATTGACAAAGCCTCTGGTGTATTAGTTTTCTTTGATTAAATCTAATGCCAACGTTTTCTTCAATGTCACAGTTTTGGTGATACTCAAGCAGGCCAAAATTTCATATTTTACATGTTTGAGAATGCAATACAATGGCAATACACCTAACCTAAGCTAGCCTTAACAAAACCTTAATTTAACCTTAACCAGGGATAGGAAGTACATTAATACACTAATTACACAGTGTGCAGTTTCTGTTGCACAGTGGTAAAACACTCGCCCTGCATTTTGCGAGCGATTTGGCCTTGGTATACCTAGTTGGGGAGGATTGACTAGGTGCCAACCCTTAACTGTACGCCTCTGTTCATCCAGCAGTGAATGGGTACCCGGTTGTTTAATTTAACGATTTGGCTGGTTGTATTCCAGGGAAAATTAGGATTAAGGACCTGCTTGAAATGCTATGCATGCTAGTGGCTTTATAAGAATGTAAGAACTCTTATATATATAAATACATGTAAATAAAATAAAATAAAAATAAAACTTAGTGCATTTTGGTACTTTTAATTTAATACAAAAATAGACTATTTTTGGTGATTACCAAGAAGATTGATACCTTCCTGAGAATGGGTTGTTAGGAAGCAGAGAGGAAGGCTGTGGTTACTATGTTTGAATGTTCACATAAGATATATGGTGGATGTTTTTGTCAGTCTAGGTGGATGAGGATTGATGGATGTTACATAGAGGGTGATGGATGTTAGGACAGGTGGCGGATGGATGTTATGACAGGTGGCTGATGGATGGTGATGGATGTTATGACAGGTGGCTGATGGATGGTGATGGATGTTATGACAGGTGGCTGATGGATGGTGATGGATGTTATGACAGATGGCTAGTGGTTAGTTTAGTACATGTGTATATACTACAGTAAGCAGAAGGTGAAGGTTGGTGGATGATGTGCAAGATGGCTGATGATGAAGCAATAATAATAATAATAATAATAATAATATTATTATTATTATTATTATTATTATTTTTGTTATTTATTCACAAGAAGGTATAATGGGTTGGTGAGATTACATAAGATTGGTATTTTTACATTCGTGCAAAGCCATTAACACACATAGCATTTCAGGCAGGTTCTTAATTTACCATATCAGGTAAGATGAAAAGGTACATTGTAGCAAGGTTTTTATATCAAATAACTACAACATAAGTTGACAGAGGTGATTACACTGGTAAGGATATATGTCTTGAGTACTAATATTGAGGAAGTGGGTAGTACAAGATACAGTGTGAGTTTGAAGCTCAAAGTAGGAAACTATGAGGATGAAATTAGGTACTTTTTGGTTTTACTTTTGAACAGGGGATGGGTTGGACAATTTTTTAATTCATCAGGGAGTGAGTTCCAAAGACTGGTTCCTTTTGTATTTGCATAGTGTTTGCACAGATTTAGTCTGACTCTGGGGATATCAAAGATATATTTATTTATGGTGTGGTGCTCATGGGTTTTATTACACCTATCAAGAAAAAGATTTATAGTTATGGTAGCTGGAGGGTGAAGGATGGTGGATGCATACTCTAGTAGCTACTTATATGAATTTTAGGGGTTCAGTCCTTGAGCTCAGTATGTGCCTCTGTAACCCTTTCCACTACTGCCCACAGGTTGGGTATGGAGATGCATAATAAATGAACTAAGCTTAACTACTTTAGTGGTGAAGGATTGTGGCTGCATGCTCTGATAACTGCTTGAGTGGTGAAGGATGGTTGCACATGCTGTGGTAGGTGCTTGGATGGTGAAGGATGATGGCTGCATGCTCTGATAACTGCTTGAGTGGTGAAGGATGGTTGCACATGCTGTGGTAGGTGCTTGGATGGTGAAGGATGGTGGCTGCATGCTCTGATAACTGCTTGAGTGGTGAAGGATGGTTGCACATGCTGTGGTAGGTGCTTGGATGGTGAAGGATGATGGCTGCATGCTCTGACAACTGCTTGGATGGTGAAGGACGGTGGCTGCATGCTCTGATAACTGCTTGGATGGTGAATGATGGTGGCTGCATGCTCTGATAACTGCTTGGATGGTGAAGGATGGTGGCTGCATGCTCTGATAACTGCTTGGATGGTGAAGGATGGTGGCTACATGTTCTGATAACTGCTTGGGTGGTGAAGGATGGTGGCTGCATGCTCTGATAACTGCTTGGGTGGTGAAGGTTGGTCGCTGCATCCTCTGATAGGTGCTTGGGTGGTGAAGGATGGTGGCTGCATATTCTGATAACTGCTTGGGTGGTGAAGGACGGTGGCTGCATGCTCTGATAACTGCTTGGGTGGTGAAGGATGGTGGCTGCATGCTCTGATAACTGCTTGGGTGGTGAAGGATGGTGGCTGCATGCTCTGATAACTGCTTGGGTGGTGAAGGATGGTGGCTGCATGCTCTGATAACTGCTTGGGTGGTGAAGGATGGTGGCTGCATGCTCTGATAACTGCTTGGGTGGTGAAGGATGGTGGCTACATGCTCTGGTAGGTGCTTGGGTGGTGAAGGATGGTGGCTGCATGCTCTGGTAGGTGCTGAGAGGGTGAAGGATGGTGGATGCATGCTCTGGTAGGTGCTGAGAGGGTGAAGGATGGTGGATGCATGCTCTGATAGCTGCTTGTAGGGTGAAGGATGGTGGATGAATGTTCTGATAGCTGCTTGGAGGGTGAAGGATGGTGGATGCATGCTTGGGGTTTGGAGGCTGAAGGATGGTGGATGCATGCTTGGGGTTTGGAGGCTGAAGGATGGTGGATGCATGCTCTTTTAGCTGCTTGGAGGGGTAAAAGATGGTGTATGCATGCTCTGGTATCTTCTTGGCAGGTGAAGGATTTATTTACTTATTATTTATTTATTTATTTATTTATTTATTTATTTATTTATTTATTTATTTATTTATTTATTTATTTATTTATTTATTTATTTTTTATACAAGAAGGTACATTGGGTTTATGAGAATACATTACACTGATGTTTTTACATTATTGTAAAGCCACTAGCACGCATAGCGTTTCAGGCAGGTCCTTAATGTAACAGATAATTTTAAGTAGGTAATTTTTAGCAAAATTGAAAAAATGTTTACAGGTACATTGTAAGAAACTTTGACAAAGATTAGTAGGTACATTAAAATCAAATTTTGAGGGCTATCAACATGTGTATTGTAGCATAATTTGAGGATTATTTAAAGGTACAGTATAATGCAGTAAAATATGTGTTCAATATAACAACCATGATATAAGGTGATAGCAATGATTACAATGGTAAAGTTGTATGGCTTAGGGACATATATTGGGGGATTGGGTAGCAGTAGATACAGTGCGAGTTTAAAGCACTAGGTTGGAGAGACTGAAGGTGAAATTAGATACTTTTGGTTTCATTTTTGAATAAGGCAAAAGTTGGACAGCTTTTCAATTCATTAGGGAGCAAGTTCCATAGACTAGGTCCCTTTATTTGCAGTGTGTTTACACAGATTAAGTTTAACTCTTTGGATATCAAAGAGATATTTATTTCTGGTGTGGTGATTATGGGTTCTATTACATCTGTCCTGGAAGAGTTTCAGAACAGGGTTTGCATTTAGGAACAGGGTTTTGTAAATGTAAATGGCACAAGAGAATGTGTGGTGTGAGTTTGTTTAGCATGTTTAGGGATTTAAGCAAGGGGCCTGAGTGTTGTCTGAAAGCAGAGTTTGTTATTGTTCTGATAGCAGATTTTTGCTGGGTGATGTTGGGCTTGAAGTAGTTTGCAGTGGTTGAACCCCATGCACAGATACCATATGTAAGATAGGGTAGATTAGCACATAGTAGTGAGAGGAGAGCAGAGTTTGGAACATAATATCTGTTTTTAGAAAGTATACCAACCATTTTTGAGACTTTCTTGGTTATGTGTTGTATGTGGGGTGCTGAAGTTGAGGCTCTTGTCTATATATAGGCCAAGGAACTTTCCATTATTCTTATTGCTGATGTTAACATTGTCTATCTCAAGCTAAATTGCTTCCAAATAAGATGTAGTAGGTCTTTTCTATGTTTAGTGAGAGTTTATTGGTCGACATCCATAGGTGGACTTTTTTTTAATTCATTACTTACAACATATTTAATGTGTGGGGGTTGGGGTCTGAGTAGATGAGGCTAGTATTGTTAGCAATAATATAGGTTTAAGAATGTTAGAGACATTAGGCAGATCATTGATGTATATAAGAAATAGGAGAGGTCCTAGGATGCTGCCCTGTGGCACTCCTACAATTAATGGTAGAGTGGGATAGATTATATCATTGATGGCTACATATTGGTGTCTGTCACTAAGATAGGGATCGGATATACTCAGTAGTTCAGGGCAAGGCCTTGGATTTCATAATGGTGGAGTTTAAGTAAGAGGTAGATATGATTAACAGTATCAAAGGCCTTTCTCAGGTCAATGATGAGTCTAATCAGAAACTCTTTTTTGTTAAGGGCCGAGTAGACTATATCAAGCAGACAAATAATTGCATCGTTGGATGATGGATGCATGCTCAGATAGCTGGTTGAAGGGATGAATGATGATGGATGTGTTGGTGTTTTAATTGAAGGGTGAAGATTGGTAGATTAACCCTTACCTTGAGGTTACCTTGTGTTGATTCTGGGGGTCAAGGTCCCCATGTATATGTAGTTAAACCAAAACAAAGTACTCTGTAAAACCCCTAAAAGATGAAACCAAGTTATATTGGGCAGCAAACACTCTGAATGAATACTTTACATCAGTGTTCACACTAGAAAGATTGAATGACATCCCATCACCAACACAAATGTTTGAAGGAAGTGAAGAGAACTAATTTAAGGGATATACCCATTACATGTGACACAATCAGGAAGAGCATTGACAAATTTAAAAACTCATAAGCCCCAGGTGTGGATGAATTTCAATCCAAAGTCGTAAAGGAACTGGCAAATGCGCTATGCATACCACTGAAACTCTCTTCAGAAAACCCCTGGACCAAGGAATAATTCCCTTGGATTGGAAATATGCAAATGTTACCCCCACTTAAAAAAAAAGGCAGAAAGAGCTCGGCAGAAAATTACCGTCCGATCAGCTAGACATCACACATCTGCAAGCTCGTGGAGAGAATCCTAAGGGAGGGAATCATACATCATCTCACAGAGAACAATCTTGTAAAATCAGTGCAACATGAGTTTGTTAAAAATAGATCCTGCCTCACCGCCTGTTCTGGAGCTGCCTACCCGACAAACACTGAACGAACCTTTATGGTATTTGTCCGTTTTTCAAATTGTTTTAACTTTTTTTATTTTTCGTTTTTTATTTATTTAAGAAACATGGAGCAGCCTACCTGCTGAATACCGAACGAACTTTTTAACATTTGTTCTGTTTTTCAAAATTTTTCCTTTTTTTTTTATTTTCATTTTTTTTTATTTAAGAAACATGGAGCAGCCTACCTGCCGAATACCAAATGAACCTTTTTGACATTTGTTGTATTTCAAATATTTTCATTTCTTTTTTCTACAAAAAGGTCATTGCTTTGCAACATCTCGGCTGTCACCCCTTTATATCCCAACATCATTAGCATCTTTAAACGAAAACAACATAATTTATTTGCATTGTTAGAGGCGTCTGAGAATGTGCTAGAAGCAGTGCGACCCCACCATGTGGTGTTGTGGTTATTCAAACGAGCGGTTGCCATACGAGACGAATTATCGGCAATCTGGGCGATTGTTACCAAAATGCTCGCCATTTGAGGTGAGCGTCACTCGAGGTTCTACTGTACCAGTATTCAAGTAATCCCTGAGTATCCCTGAAGAATTTCCTACCCTTCTCTAGGACCTAAACTCGAAAGGATCACGAGTAAAAAACAGGAACTAACTCCTCCCAGAGTTATAGAACCTCTGGAAACTTTTCAGAAATAGAGGCTACCCAGACTGAGCACTGAAAAAAAGCTGCAGAAAAACTCAGAAACCTAGAGAGGGGTGCACTTCTACAAGCAACCAAAGTAAAAACAATCCAGACAGATGGATCCTACCAGCACTCTTCTTGCCAGGGCTCGATGGCTCTTTTCAACTGAACCTACAGGACATGTGGGATTGGAAAAGGGAAACATATGGAGACCACCTTGTTTGGCCCCTTTTTCCAAAGATACTCCCAATAGTGGCCTGGGGAAGGGGGGAAATCACTAAGGGACCACCTATTCCGAGCACATTTCTCACAGACAATAGTCTCTTCTGATGGTGTTACAACCTGTAGAGGGGGCACCAGCTGAGCAACTTACAAAACACCACTATGTCAGCGGCTATAGGGGGGGGGCCTCACAGTCAAAAAATAGACAGACATGAGGCACCTAACTATTGAGTAGCACCACTAGCATGGATTCCTTATAACTAAGTCCCTAATTACTGCTGGGTAAACAAAGATGATGCCCACAGGAGCATTTGTATGTTAAGACCTTCAGTTACATAAGATAAACAGAATTGTATTTAGGTTGGATATACATCATTATCATTCACTATATTGTACTGTACTTTGTGATTTTCAATATGAACTTACAGTATTGTATTCATAATAGTTGTCAAGTCACTTGGTCCTCTATAGTTACTATCTTTCATCTAAATTTTCTCCCATCATATCCCTCTTCCCGTTGTAATAGCAAACTATATCAGAACTATAACAAACTCTGTCTTCAGACAACACACAGCTTCTCTGTTTGAATCCCTAAACATATACACACTCCACACATACATACACTTGTGCTTTTTACATGAACAAAGCCTTAGTCCTAAATGCTAATCATGATCTGAAACTCTTCCTTGATAAACTAAGTCCCCGTGGTGTAGTGGTTAAGATGCTTGCCTGGCGTTTCGCGAGCGCTTTATCCTGGGTTCGTTTCCTGGCCGGGGAGGATTTACTGGGCACAAATTTACTGTAGCCTCTGTTTAACTTGACAGTAAAATGGGTACCTGGTTGTTAAACGATTTTTTGCGGAGATCTGATTCTAGGGAACATAGGATTAAGGACTTGCCCGAAACGCTTCGTGTACTAGTGGTTGTACAAGAATGTAAGAACTCTTGTACGTATAACAAAAAAAAAGTCAACTCTCTTACCAGGAAAGGTTGAGGACTTTAGGACTAACAACACTGTAAACCAGACATGATAGGGCTGATCTCATTGAAACGATTAAAATATTGAACAATTTGGAGGAGGTTAATCCAGACACCTTCTTCAGAAGGTCAGACATAACACACAAACAAGATGCAATGATTTCAAGCTCAACAAACCACACTGTAGGACTGAAAACAGGAAGCGGTTCCTTGCTTTTTCACCCACTGGGTGAAAAAGATGTAAATCTGTAAATTTATCTGCCATAGCTGTAAATGTAAAATCTCTGAACTTTAAAATCCAGCTTGAAAAAGTCATCAGCAGAAATGGGGGTGGGGCCTTTGACAAGCCACTGGCTTCCTGTCCTCGTTGAGGCCACTAGAGTGTTAGTGGCCGTCAGGTAAATTCAGATGTATAAACCAATAAACACCACACCAAAAATAAATATCTCTTAAATATTCCTAGAGTCCGACTAAATCTGTGCAGATGCTCCATGCAAATAAAAGGACTCGGTGTATGGAACTCGCTCTCAAATGAATTTTAAAAATTTGTCCAACTTAGACCTGTGCCTTATTCAAAAGTAAAACCAAAAAGTGCCTAATTTCATCCTCGTAGTTTCCCCATCTTGTATTACCCCACTCACCCAATTTAGTACGTAAGATATTCAACTTCATCAATATAATCTATTCTAGCAATTTGAAATGTAATTTTTATGTTTAACTTAAATTCTGTTACCTTTATTGTTTAGCTTAAGGACCTGCCTTAAATGTTATGCATGTTAGTGGCTTTGCAAGAATGTTACGCTCAAACTCCATTGTATGTACTTTCTCAACCCAATGTACCTTCTTGTATATGTACTTTCTCAACCCAATGTACCTTCTTGTATATAAATAAAAAATAAATAAATCAATAGTCATCAATCTTTTCTGCTGCTCAATTAAAGTGAATTCATTAGAATTCACTTTCTCATACCCCTTTCTCTCTCCTCTTTGTAAAATAATTATAACAAGTATTAAGTAGTAATACCATCTTTGACATCTGGTTTATTTTATTATATTGAAATATAATGCAGTGCATCATTACACTTATGCCAAATGATGGTCTTTGCAGGAATGGTGTAGTCGTGTGAGCAGTGATGGGCTTTCCTACAAGTGGCAGCATGGGTTCCGGGGTGACTGGCACACCCATATCAAGACGGCAGATGCGGTTCCTAGTGGCTGTTGTGGCTGTACTCACGTTTGGTACAGTACTCACAGCTCTCAATGTCTATGAACTACACAATCTGACCCGTGCACACTGGATCAAAGACCATGTCAATGGTTTGTATTTGGGATGGAGATTCAAGAAATTATGTAGCTTTGGAGGTGAACGTGTGTAGATTGAAAAATGAGGTTGCATGTGTATAATGTAGATAAAAGTAGAAGAAAGTGACATAAGTTTGCTAACAAAGTATGGGGCCCAACATCAGGGAAGTATACATCATAGTATCCAACCAGTATGTAGAAAGCTAGGCAAAATAACCCCCAAATGTGTCAGATTCCTCACTCAACGGCATTACTGTATCTAATTTAGCATATTCATTCAATCTACAATATAATTGAAGTCATATGCATTTATTGCAGTACTGTATACAGTGATCAACCAGCCAATAGATCAGATCATAAAACAAGTGATTGAAAAATGCACCACATTAAAAAGAATAAAATTTGCATGCTCACCAACGTTTAGTGAGTTGTTCCATGTACAATCTTGGAATGAAGTCCAGGAGATAGTATTTGGGCTAATTTTTTGTTGTAAAATTCATTGAAAGTACTTGTTAACATCCACCATGTATTTATTAGGCCTTTTACACCCCCCTCAACTTCCTCCTCTCAAATACTTTATCACCATATTTTTACTCTCTTATTCAGTTGTTTTGTGCAGTAGTTGGCATCCAACCTATCAAGGAAAGAAATTAAAAGGAGCAAGAGAGTACGACTAGATCAGCATACCTGTACACAAGTCTCACCCTTTAGAATGGCATTAGTTGAAATAAAAATTTATTCTCCAGGAAGAATCTAAGCAGTCCACATTGCAATAACTAAGACGAAACTGATAAGCATTATAGAGACTTAAGATATCCAGATAAGGTAACAGGTAATACGACAGGAAATAAATGGGTGAAGAAGACATAGCCCTCCTGATTCAGCACTGGAACTTTGAAGAAATAGAAATACCAGGGGTAACCAACCAGCATGACTACATATTAGGTGTGACAACAGTGGGGACTGTGAAGATAGTAGTAACAGTCATTTACATCCCAGCACTAAATATGAGGAAGGCCAAAGTAAGAATACGACAAATACAATGAAACATGCTTGAAGATGGTAGAAAAGATTCATATTGGCAATGAAAGCAAGATCCAAAATCCTAATATTTGGGACATTAACCACAGGGAAATAGACTGGAAAATGAAGGATCCTCACAGACAAACATTTCTAATGGTAGCATATCACAGAGTCAAAAAGAGAAAAAAAATAGGATCCACAACTCCTCTTCACCTAACGTTTATCAAAGAGGGACTCTACAGATCAGCTTTTTATTGTGTGAATTGCAGTTGAAAAATTTATAGCAAAGGGGAGAAAGTTGTATATTGTATTTCTGGAGGGGTTGAACAGTGGCTGTTACTAACTGTATTGAGATAGCTCTACACATACGAGTCACATCAGCCCCAGGAGTCCTTAATAGCCTACCGGAGACCAGAGGCCAAAACCTGGCCCATCCTCATAGAGATGAAGGGAGCAGGGGATTCTAGGTCACCCTCACTGAAGAAACAAACTTCCCAGAAAGGTATTAAAGCAAAACAGTTGCAAGGTTCTCAGAAGGTAAACAATGCAGCAAATGACTACAAACAATCCACCCAGTAGTTAGGTCATACTACCCCTAGTTACTACAGGCCGCTGACAGATGGCATCACCGTGGAACCTACTGGCTCTCCACATTAACAATTCTCTGTTCTTCTGATTTTAGACACGTCTGGCCTGCTCCTTGAGCTGCCAGCCCTTTGGGTTCTAACTTTTCTAGATGTTGGCCATCCTTTGGACACTGTCCTGTAGGGGCCCATTTGATTGTGTATTGTTTAATATTTAGTACTGTATTTGCTTCATGTGCATATGTTTAGAAGCCTCACTCTGTGTACTTTGGAAACTATTCATCTTGAGCTGCATGTGCCTAAGGCAGTTCTTCCCTAGGTGCTTGGTGATGTTACCCCCTGCCCTGAAAGGGTTGCTTCCCTGGTGTGTTTGGGTATTCATCCCATGGAGGCTGGTCTCCTTTGCAGGGTACTTCATCGTGAGTAGTGCTAAGGTCTTTGATTCTTGTGTGATACTTTGAGGTTAAGGGGCATTTTGTGGTTATTGTGAAAGGGGTGCACTTGAGTTCAAACAGAATGCCACTGACTCTCTTCACAGCCACCTTCATTTGTACTGTGTTTGGTGTTGGTTCTTTGAGTGAGCATCTCTAGTGCCTGGGTATTCTGCTTGCTCTTTGCCTTCAGGCCCTAGTAAACCCTGTAATTCTCTGGTGTGGTTATGGATTGGCCCACCGAGTCCACACGTGCAAGATGTGAGTGCAGGGATGTCTATTAACTTTGTTATATGCCAATGGTCATTCAGTGTCTCCTCATGGCACCTACTGGGTGGTTGATACCTTCCGCTTGGAGTCCTGTGATGTTGGGATTCAACCCAAAAAAGCCCAAAAATTGCGGAACAAAGAGCTGGCAAAAGGGCCGAATGCTACGCCACAATGGTGTCAAAGGGGGTGAAATGCAAAAGGGCTGGCACCAGCCCTGAATAGAACCAGACCTCTGTTATACATGATTGTGACATCTAGTGGAGTAGAAACCCTCCTCAGGTAATGCAATGGCCTGGAAACCTAACCCACCCAAAGACCTACCTCATCCAACAACAGGCAAAGTTCCTACCCAACCAGATCACCTCTGAAAGGGGGAAAGCATCTTGAGCCAACAATACCTGATCAATCACGTGGTAAAAGAAAATCACCAAAAAAACTGAGATGCAACATCCTCGGAAAAGGGGAGTGGCGAAAATGGAGAGGCTGCCACATGGGTAAGAGACTACACTGAATCTAAACAATGGGCCAGCATGACCTGCCAACATGCAAGGCAGGGTGAATAAAAGGCCACCACTTCCTCATGAAGGAGGGGCAAACATCTTGGGCAAGACTACAGGGCTGGGCCTTAGGCTGCAAGACCTTCGCACCTGGAGTGGAGTCCAGCAAATCCACATTCCAACGGAGATGCTCAGCAAGTGCCTCCACGAGAAACCAGGCATGTACAGTACAACCGCAGCCAAGTGTGAACGCACCATGTGGTCATCCACAATTAGAGCCCAAAAAGTGTAGGCAATTGCACACTTGCAGTTGCCTACACTTGCCCACATCCTTGATAAGCTCTGGAGCAAACAGGTAGGACTGAAATGGGGCAAATCAAGCCTTGCTCAGAAACACCTGAAAGAGGGAGCTCGCCTCCTGCCAATCAAGCACATGGAAGTGACAGAACCCTTGCCAAGACCCAAGGAAAGAAGAGGGTTGTCAGCCAACCAGGATGAGCCCGAGACCTCAAACTATAAACAAAAAGAGGAGATAGCTCATAACTCAAAAGAGACAGGGTCCATCACAGAAAAGTGGTCCGAACATCGCAAGAGGTACAGAAGTAAATTTGCATGAACCACCAAAGGCGCAGCGCAGGAGAATGGAAACCTCCAGAAAAATGACAAATCCAAGTCATCTAATAGAACCCAGAAATGAACCTGAAGGGGAGCAGCTGAACAATCCAACTCATATGTGGCAGGGGAATGAAAAATTATTCCCCTGCAACATAAGACCCTCCACAGAGGAAACAAAGAACCCATCAGGGCTGCAAGGCACCCAAAGTCACTCCTCATCCCTGGAAACCTGCCTCAGAGGCCCGGGGCAGAGCCAGAGTCCTCATCCAACATCTGAGACAGGAAGGTGTCCTCCCAAGGAGAAGGCTCTGGTCAAGAATCGGTTATGAATGCAAGTGCCCCAAATCTCTGGTGGAACTGGAATGCTCAACTACCTCTACTATCGATGCTGAAGGAAAGAAGACTAGAAGAGGGGTGAACCACACCTGCAGGGGAAGGAAGAGGATGTGAAGACTGAGTTCAGATGGAGATCATTAACGCCTCCAACTCCAGGTCCCTATGTACCACAGGGGCCAACTTCCGGGATTCCAGTCAGTCGGTATGCTGTGAATACTTCACACGGGCAAACTTAGCCTGTAAAGTGGCAGCTGCCTGGAAAGCCTCCATTTAGGAGGTGGAATCCATCAAGGCTACCATCTCACCCAGTGAGAACACACCTCACATAACTCATGGTTGTAAACATCACCGACCTAAAGGCAGCACGGTGACAAGCTAAAGACTGATTATCGTCAGGTAGTAATGGTGATGAACACCCCTCAAACTTGCGAAACATGAGATCGAGCTTTCTGGGCTGCTCCATAAGGACCATGACAAAGAATCCCTTGAAGGGGATTCCCAGGGCCAGAAAAAAAAGTGGTTCCCCAGGCACAGGGAGCCACTTGTCTAACCACCCGACTGCGGGAGGCAGTCGGGTGGTTAGACAAGTTAGTTACACCCATATCATGCTGTGTAAACAAGCCCGTAAATCCACAATGTGCCCCAACATAACCAAAGAACACCTCAAATCAAAGGCTCAGCAGAGGAAACAAGACCACTGAAGAGCCCAACAAGAGGCCGTCATCCCAGGGGCCGGCCTCACAGACAAAAACCCTCGAACACACTAGAGACGGTAACTCAGGTTTTGCAAAGGCAGCATGATTGGGCACACAGGAAAGAAAACTCTGAGTACATGCAGCCCGAAATGCACAAAGAGTCAAGCCCACACATTGAGCTGGAATCAATTCGTGCACATGAAGCTATACTAAAATTGTAAACAATACAATATAGCAAATGGTCCCACAGGACAAACAAGTCCAAAGAAGGCTGACACTTAGCTTGAAGCTTTGGGGCTCGCATGACCGGAAGCACTTGGTATGGTGACACCATCATCAGGAACAAAACTGACTTGAGTAACTGGCTGGGAGCTGGAGCCGGGCCACCTGATGGTGGTAATCAGCGTTAATGAGTTTTGAGCTCATTTGAGTGAATCCCTTGTTCTATGTAACTTGTTTGTGGTAGTTGTTTGGTGGTTCTCGAGGCTTCATTTTCTGTCAACCCTCCAGTTGTCTGTAAAGCTGTGTTGGCTTTCTGGAAGTTTTTTATGGTGAGGTAGCAGATTGTCACCTGCTCTCTGCACCACTGTAAGGGGTCAAGGTTCTCTCCATAGTCCCCAATAGGCCAAACAATTAGCCATGGCTTATGTAACATTTTAGTGTAAATCTATCACAGGAAGATAGCTTCAGGGAGCCAGAGGGGGCTCCACCAGAAATTGGCCATAAACATTACCTTCAATGCTGGGTTTTTGCCAACTGCTAGAGCCACAATGTGTGAGGCCTGCTGGGGTGTCTCCTGGGGCCTTAAGTAAAGTTCATATTTAATCCCTTCTCAAGTGTCATGGGTCCTGGGCCAGGAGTCTATCCCACAACCCATCTCAACTTAGCTGGACTTAAGGGTGGTCGAGTCTTACTCCTCATTTTGGCGGGTGTCCTGGTAATTCCTGGTCCACAAGTGGAATTCGATGAACCTATGGTACATTTTTAACTCACAGGATTGAACCACTCATTCATTGCCCAACCTTTTGCACTAACCTTTTATTTTAGCACAATTCTGCCTGGTTTTGCTGGTGGGTTCCTGGATGGTATCCCTGAATCTCCGTGATGTATTTACTATTTGTTTGTATTTACTATTTGTGCCTGTAGAATCAAGTTACAGGGTATTATCTCTTGGACCCCTCTTTCTGACCAATCTATTTTTCCTCTATTAAGTCTACTACTACATATATTTCTATCTAACACATGCACACACATACACATCCCAGGAAGCATTCCAAAGCAGCTGTCTATCTCTCAGGTACCTATTTACTGCTAGGGGAACAAGAATATCAGGGTGAAAGAAACTCTGTCCATTTGTTTCTGCCTTGGCCGGGAATCAAACCCGGGGCTTTAGGACTACGACCCCTTGAGCGCTGTCCACTCAGCTGCAAGGCCGCATGTGACTGGCATGTCTTGATTCATCTTTGGTTCCATTCTGGTAAAGGTCACTTGTTGGCCTAGTGGAATCTGGATAAGCTGAAGAGGCATTATGTCCCTGACATTAGGAAACCAAACTGTGTTTAAATTTTTCAGAGAGGGTCATTATTATCTTTATTATTTTTTATTGAATGTAGTCATATTTTTAATACCACAACCTTTTGCTATATTTCCTCAGATTTATGTATTGTATATATATTTCTAGTAAACAGTAGAATAACTTATGATAAGCAAATAGTTTTTCTGCCCGAAATGCTATGCGTGTTAGTGGCTTTACAAGAATGTAAAAATATCAATGCTATGTACTCTCATAAACACAATGTACCTTCTTGTGTGTGTGTGTGTGTGTGTGTGTGTGTGTGTGTGTGTGTGTGTGTGTGTGTGTGTGTGTGTGTGTGTGTGTGTAATTACCAGTGTAGTTACAGGATGAGAGCTACTCTCGTGGTGTCCCGTCTTCCCAGCACTCTTTGTCATATAACGCTTTGAAACTACTGACGGTCTTGACCTCCACCACCTTCTCACCTAACTTGTTCCAACCGTCTACCACTCTGTTTGCGAAAGTGAATTTTCTTATATTTCTTCAGCATCTGTGTTTAGCTAGTTTAAATCTATGACCTCTTGTTCTTAAAGTTCCAGGCCTCAGGAAATCTTCCCTATCGATTTTATCAATTCCTGTTACTATTTTGTATGTAGTGATCATATCACCTCTTTTTCTTCTGTCTTCTAGTTTTGGCATATTTAATGCCTCTAACCTCTCCTCGTAGCTCTTGCCGTTCAGTTCTGGGAGCCACTTAGTAGCATGTCTTTGCACCTTTTCCAGTTTGTTGATGTCCTTCTTAAGATATGGGCACCACACAACAGCTGCATATTCTAGCTTTGGCCTAACAAAAGATGGCAAGGGTGGGGCTCAGAGCTACAACTGGATACGCTCGCTGTATCATCCTCATAGGTGCTGTATCACTTGCATCCGACCGTTGTATTAAGTCCTTATTGCGCCTAGCTTCACCAATATTATGACCCTTGTGTTCTTCAAACAATAAGGTCTGAATTTCACCAACTGAGCTCAATCTTTCAACACAGTGTCGGACAGGTGTTTGGAAGCCAGAGGGGCGTGCGCTACCCATGGTTGCTCACTCAGTACTAACCCAGCCAGCAGCCCTAGTCTTTCATATTCGTTATAGCAAAAGGTTCGTTCAGTGTTTGTCGGGTAGGCTGCTCCATTATGACAATCTTTTTGTTTCAAATGTGTTCCATTTGTTTTGTATTTGTCACTTACATCTCAATAATGGAACAGCCTACCCAACAACCACTGAACGAACCTTTATGGCATTTGTCCATTTTTCAAATTGTTTCAACAGTTCTTTTATTTTTCGTTTTTTTATTTAACACTTTCGCCCGGTAATGATGCAGCATTGCATCGTTTTTGTACTTCAAGCATTCCTAGTAACGACGCAGCATTGTGTTGTTTTTGTACTTGAAGCATATTGTTTTCATGTTTTCGGCGGCAAATTGGCGGTGGCTTTGGGAGGGGCGCACAGCGGTTTTGGATATTATATGCATATACTCTTGTAGGGAATTTCATTGTGAATACATTGATACCAAAATGAAAGACCTAGGACCAGAATTGAGGTAACAAAGTTGAAAACAGTATACCCATTTTATTAGCGCTCACTGGGATTATGCTCCGTCACTTTCTCTGTTTGCTGTGGGTGGTACGCCTGGCTTTTGGACTTTATATTTGCATATACTCCTGTATGGAATTCTATTGCAAACACAATGTTACCAAAATGAAAGACCTACGACGAGAATTGAGATGTCCAAAGTGAAGAAAGTGTACACATTTTATTGCTCTTATGCGCTCCCGGGTAACGCACTCACTTTCTCTGTTTGTTGTGGATGGTATGCCGGGCTTTTGGACTTTATATGTCTTTAGTCGTGTAGAGAATTCTATTGCGAACACAATGATACCAAATTGAAAAACCTAGGACGAGAAATGAGGTGACAAAGTAGAAACGAGTATACACTTTTGCAGTATTACCTCGCTCTCTAATATAATGAGAGGCGCCTTGGGATGGCGCAGTGGTCTCTTTCTGGGCCACATTCATCACGTCAGCAGGTGGAGCTTGCTGTGTTTTTTTACTTCATATGCATATGCTCTTGTTGGGAATTCTATTGCGAACACAATGATACCAAAATGAAAGCCCTAGGATGGGAATTGAGGTGACAAACGTGAAAGGAGTGTACACATTTTATCGCTCTTATGCGCTCCTGGGTAACATGCACTCACTTTCTCTGTTTGTTGTGGATGGTACGCCAGGCTTTTGGAGTTTATATGTCTTTAGTCGTGTAAAGAATTCTATTGCAAACACAATGATACCAAATTGAAAAACCCTGGACGAGAATTGAGGTGACGAAGTTGAAGAGTGTATACACTTTTCAGAATTACCGTGCGCTCCCGTGAAACGCTGGGACCCACTCCGCCTAGTTGAGGGCTGGCGGGCTGGGACCCACTGGGCTTAGTTGAGGGCTGGCGGGCTGGGGCCGCCAAAGTGTTAAGAAACGTGGAGCAGCCTACCTGTAGACTACCGAACGAACCTTTTTGACATTTGTTCTGGTTTTCAAAATTCTTAATTTCTTTTTTATTATTTACGTTTTTTTTATGTAAGAAACATGGAGCAGCCTACCTACCGACCACCGAACGAACCTTTTGCCATAAGACAAATGAAAAATAAATATTGAACACATATGAAGAAAGGAAAATGTTATAATGGTTTGTTCGGTGTATGTAAGGTAGGCTGCTCCATTATTGAGACGTAAATGACAAATACAAAACAAATGGAACACATCTGAAACAAAGAAAGATTGTTATAATGGAGCAGCCTACCTGCCGAACACCGAATGAACCTTTTTGACATTTGTTGTATATCAGAAATTTCATTTCTTTTTTTCTTCAAAGACGTCAATGCTTTGCAACATCTCAGTAGTCACCTCTTTATATCCCAGCATCATTAGCATCTTTAAACAAGAACAACATAATTTATGTGCATCGTCGGAGGCGTCTAAGAACGTACAAGAAGCAGCGCGACTCCACCGTGTGGTGTTGACGTTACTCAAACGAGCGTTCGCCATAGAGGACGATTTGATGCCGATCGGGCCGTTCGTTACCCAAAATGTTCGCCTTTTGGGGCGATCGTTATGCGAGGTACCACTGTAATATAAATTTAGCAACTATGATCTGACAATTTATATACAGGAGATTATATTTTTTTGTAATTATCACTGTATTTTTGCAGGTGAGGCAGTGGCTGAGGCACGAGGGATGAGTCACTATTCACGACCAGTGGCATGGGTTCGTGGCTCTAACAAGGGTTCAGGGTACCTGACGCATGTCACAAATGTTTTCAAAAGACTAGGCTATGACCTGGCAGACGATGGAGATGACTGGGATGTTCTTTGGTCTCATAATTATCCCTTTAAGGAACTCAAACAGATGATGACCCATCTCAAACCCGACCAAAGAGTAAACCACTTTCCTGGTTCAGGCTTCATAACAAATAAAGTCAATCTTGCAGTTTCTGCACTGCCCTATGTTCCTAAAGCCTTCAGAATGCCAGCCGAGAAACCTCAACTCTTGGAATTTGCCAAGGAAAACCCTAATATGATGTTCGTACAGAAGTCCAACAATCATCGGGGTATTAAAATTGAGAAACTGGATGCCTTGAATTTGGGAGCCGAGGGTTCTTTTGTTCAGGAATTTGTCCACAACCCACTCCTTATCGATGGGTACAAGTTTGACATTGGAGTATACACAATAATAACATCGGTACAGCCTCTTAGAGTGTATATATTTGAAGGAGATATACTTTATAGGTAAGTTATTCATGATGATAATGCATGTCAGTAGCTGTCCACTCTGGACTGCATGAAGCTTTTGTAAAGTGGAAAATTTATGACCATGAGATATTTCTATATGCAGTCCTGTAATTCTGTGCAGATAAGAATTAAAATCAAATTCCTTTCAGATTTTGCCCAGAAAAGTACCATCCATTTGATCCCAATATCCCTGACAAATATGTCGTTGGGGATGATTATCTCCCAACATGGAAAGTGCCATCATTAAAGGAGTACTACAAAGATTTTGGCTTTGGTATGAAACGCTCATTTGATGCATGGTTACGAGCTCAAGATAAGGTAGGTATCAATTTGTTATGTAGGGATTCTTTAATCCTATGCCAGCTGGAATAATTAAATACATTACCTCCCAGGTGCAAAAAAAAAATATGTTCTTTAAATGGTAAAATGTTATATAAGCATTTGGAAAATAGTATAGAAATTCTCATTAAAATAGTGTTGGTTTGGCATGTTTGTAAAGTCCTGCTTTGAAAACTGATACAGTATTGCCATCACTGCATGCATCTGCTATGGGGACCCATCTGCTATATCCCACTTCTATGGGACTAATAGAACAAGAACCGGCAATGTGATGTTACAGTATATGCCTGGGATATAGACGTATCTGGCAGCTTTCTCAAAACCCAAATGTCGAGTACACAATGTGTCAACTTTGTGAAAGAGAAAACATGCACTCTCTTGAACATTATATTGTAGAATGTCCCATATTGACTGACTTTTGCTCTCCTGGGCTAAGGTATGCAGAACTGTGTAATTACTATGTGAGTACTGGAACACTTCATGATATATTGGACTTGTACCCACGATTAACCATGTAATGCATCAATTATACAATGTATATATATATATATATATATTTTTTTTTAGATATATACAAGAATTGTTACATTCTTGTACAGCCACTAGTACGCGTAGCGTTTCGGGCAAGTCCCTGGAATACGATCCCCACAGCGAAGAATCATTTTTTCATCCAAGTACACATTTTACTGTTGCGTTAAACAGAGGCTACAGTTAAGGAATTGCGCCCAGTAAATCCTCCCCGGCCAGGATACGAACCCATGACAAAGCGCTCGCGGAACGCCTTGCGAGTGTCTTACCACTACGCCACGGAGACTGGTCAAAGTCTCCGTGGTACTTTACAAAGTACTTTACAAAGTGACCAAGTCTCCGTGGTCAAAGTACTTTACACCATAGGTGTAAAGTACACCTTAATCACCTTCAGTGATTAAGTGCTTAATTGCACACTAGTTTCTCTATCAGCTATCTCACCCTGTCAGAGTAAAAGAGACAAATGTATGTGAATGCATGTGTGTTTGTATATATGTACGTATATATGTATATGTACATATATATGTGTGTGTGTGTATGTATATGTATGTGTATAAAGTATATATAAAAGCTGATCAGAATTACATTTCACCTTTGTAAATGCACATTAATGACACTATGTAAAAGACACATCGAATACTTTATGTAGGGCATACGTAAATCTGTGTATCTATGTATTTACGTATGTAGGTTAGCTTAGCATTTTAAAAGCACAGAATCACCTTCTGTGGTTGATTGTTCAATAAACCCCTGAACTATATGTTTAACACATCTCTAACCCTGTCCAT
>WNGS01066681.1:3458644-3484252 GCA_020271785.1 Procambarus virginalis | reverse complement strand
TGTAATTACCTAAGTGTAATTACCTAAGTGTAGTTACAGGATGAGAGCTACGCTCGTGGTGTCCCGTCTTCCCAGCACTCTTTGTCATATAACGCTTTGAAAACTGACGGTCTTGGCCTCCACCACCTTCTCCCCCAACTTGTTCCAACCGTCTACCACTCTGTTTGCGAAAGTGAATTTTCTTATATTTCTTCGGCATCTGTGTTTAGCCAGTTTATATCTATGACCTCTTGTTCTTGAAGTTCCAGGTCTCAGGAAATCTTTCCTGTCGATTTTATCAATTCCTGTTACTATTTTGTATGTAGTGATCATATCACCTCTTTTTCTTCTGTCTTCTAGTTTTGGCATATTTAATGCTTCTAACCTTTCCTCGTAGCTCTTACCCTTCAGTTCTGGGAGCCACTTAGTAGCATGTCTTTGCACCTTTTCCAGTTTGTTGATGTGCTTCTTAAGATATGGGCACCAAACAACAGCTGCATATTCTAGCTTTGGCCTAACAAAAGTCATGAACAATTTCTTTAGTATATCCCCATCCATGTATTTAAAAGCAATTCTGAAGTTAGAAAGCATAGCATAGGCTCCTTGCACAATATTCTTTATGTGGTCTTCAGGTGATAGTTTTCTATCTAGAACCACCCCTAGATCTCTTCTTTATCAGAGTTCTTTAAAGATTTCTCACATAATATATAGGTTGTGTGGGGTCTATGTTCTCCTATTCCACATTCCATAACATGACATTTATTAACATTAAATTCCATTTGCCAAGTGGTGCTCCATATACTTATTTTATCTAGGTCTTCTTGAAGGGCATGACAATCATCTAAATTTCTTATCCTTCCTATTATCTTAGCATCATCAGCAAACATGTTCATATAATTCTGTATACCAACTGGTAGATCATTTATGTAGACAATAAACATCACTGGTGCAAGAACTGAACCCTGTGGTACTCCACTTGTGACATTTCTCCAGTCCGATACATTGCCTCTGATCACAGCCCTCATTTTTCTATCAGTCAGAAAGTTTTTCATCCATGTTAGAAGCGTACCTGTCACTCCTCCAATATTTTCCAGTTTCCAGAACAACCTCTTATGTGGAACTCTGTCGAAAGCCTTTTTTAGGTCCAGATAGATGCAGTCAGCCCAACCATCTCTTTCCTGTAATATCTCTGTTGCTCGATCATAAAAACTGAGTAAATTCGATACACAGGATCTACCAGATCGAAAACCATACTGTCTGTCTGATATTATATCATTTCTCTCCAGGTGTGCTACCCATTTAGTTTTAATTATTTTTTCCAATATTTTGACTATTACACTTGTCAATGATACCGGTCTATAATTAAGGGGGTCTTCCCTGCTTCCACTCTTGTAAATTGGAACTATGTTAGCCTTTTTCCACACATCAGCTACAACTCCTGTAAACAGGGATGCCTGAAAGATCAGTTGAAGAGGGATGCTGAGCTCAGGTGCACATTCTCTCAGAACCCATGGTGAAACTCCATCTGGACCAACTGCTTTGTTCTTATTTAGCTCTTTGAGCATTTTTTCCACTTCGTCTCTAGACACCTCTATGTGCTCTATGTTGTTCTCTGGAATTCTTATTGTATCTGGTTCCCTGAAGATTTCATTTTGTACAAACACACTTTGGAACTTTTCGTTTAATGTTTCACACATTTCCTTTTCATTTTCCGTGAATCTATTTCCCATTTTCAACCTCTGAATATTATCCTTTACCTGCAATTTGTTGTTTATGAATTTATAGAATAGACCTGGTTCTGTTTTGCATTTGTCTGCAATCCCTTTTTCAAAATTTCTTTCTGCCTCTCTCCTCACTGCCGTGTAGTTGTTTCTCGCATCTTTGTATCGCTGGTATGATTGGGGGTTTGGCCTCTTCCTGTATTGATTCCATTTTTGTGTCTTTTGGTCTCTGGCCCTCTCGCACTTTCTGTGTGTATGTGTGTATGTGTGTATGTGTGTATGTGTGTATGTATGTATGTATGTATGTATGTATGTATGTATGTATATATATATATATATATATATATATATATATATATATATATATATATATATATATATATATATATATATACAGTATATATATATATATATATATATATATATATATATATATATATATATATATATATATATATATATATAGTATATATATATATATATATATATATATATATATATATATATATATATATATATATATATATATATATATATATATATATATAATATTATGTATGTCATACCTAGTAGCCAGAATGCACTTCTTGGCCTACTATGCAAGGCCCAATTTGCCTATTAGACTGAGTGATATTCTTTATTTCCAATAAATTGTTTCCTATTGGTTTATTTTAAATATTATTATTATGTTATATTAAGAACATAAATTATTGATTTAGTTACGTTAGTTTAGGTTAGGTAAGGTTGGTTAGGTTCGGTCATATATCTGTGTCAGTTTTAACTCGAATTTAAAAAATATGCTCATACATAATTAAATTAATAGCTTTATCATTTCATAAGAAAAAAAATTGAAAAATATTGAAATTCTGGAAAACTTGGCTTATTAGGCAAATTGGGCCTTGCATAGTAGGCCAAGAACAGCATTCTGGCTACTAGGTACGATATGTATGTATGTATGTTTTGTTTTGGAACCAATGTTTTGTCACTGCCATGTCATTGTAACCATGTTCTTGTGTCTATAATGGATACCTATACTGTATTTCAATAGCTCCATTCATGTTCACACCAAAGTGTTGTATTGTTTTCAAGAAATATATATTATTTGTTTCAATGTATTTACTCTGTATTTACTCTGAGAGCCATTAACACTAGTGACTTTGACAAGGACAGGAAGTCTGCAGCTTGTTGAAGGTCCCCCCATTTGCCTTGATTTTTTCCAGCTGTATTTAAAGCCCAACAGTTTTTTGGCGTTAATGGCTTTGGTGGGTAGGCATTTCCATGGGCTAATAAAGCATCTCCTGTTCTCAGTTCTACACTGTGGCTTGTTGAGGTTGAAACTGTTGCTCCTTGTTTGTGTTACACTTGACCTTTTGAAGAAATTTTCCAGATCAACATCTTCCAATTTGTTCAGTATTTTAACCCCTGCACTGTGCACTTGTTTTTGGCAAAAACTTCACAGTGCAATTGTTAAGGACATAACTTTGTTGTTTTTATAAATGGTTAGGTAAAGTTTGTCAAAATGTTTCCAAACTCGACTATTTTCATTTCAAAACACAAAGAGTGACAAAAACATTAAAAAACATTCAAATATAGCCTAATTAAAAAAAACCCGCATAACTCTCAAAACAACATTTGTTGTTTGGCGCAGTGCAGTGGTTAAACGTTTCAATAAGATCCGCCATGTCATGCCTGGTTTGTAATGCTGTTAACCCTGTGGCTCTCAACTGTTCCTGATATGTGAGTCGACTTAGCTCTGATTTTTTTTTGTTGCCTGGTGTTGCACTTCTCCTTATCCTTCTGAAGATGGTCTCCATGCATGGATGCAGTAAACCAAATGGGGGGTGCACCAAAGATTTATACATTTGAATCACTACCGTCTTTTCCTTGAAACCGAAGGTATGCTTGATTATTCCAAGTGTTTGGTTAGCTTTTTTAACTGCTGTTCCTACCTGCTGTGCAACTTTCATTGACTGGTGGATTTTAACTCCAGGATCCTACTCCTCATCAATCTGCTGCAAAGTAATGTTATTAATTTGGTATTTGTGGCTCGGGTTGTTGCGCCCCACATGCAGGGTCTGGATACATACAGGATGTATGTATCCAGATGTAATCTGGATAAAATGTAATCTGTTTTTGTATAAATTTAAAAAAAGAAGAGAAAGGAATTGATTTGCTTTTGTTATTTATTTGATATAGAAAGTGATAGTTGAGATGAACAGCAAAATTTATTTGCAACAGATAGTACAATACAGTATGATTGAAAGCTTAAATGTATGAAGTTTAATTTAAATAAAATCATAATGCAGCCATTCTTCAGATTTGTCCAACAAAAACTATTGCGCTGTTCAGTATACAGCTTCATGTCAACAGTATTGACAGGGAGGAAGAGGGGAAATAAAGTAGGTCTGTTCTTATACTTGTATCAGAAAATATGCACAGGATAGAAGTACTGTACTGAATATGAATGTATAAATAATATGTGTATTGTAGTTTAAATTTCTTCATACCCACTGTATTTATTATTAAAATGGCATTCAGATGAAGCTTATTCATGTCTTCTTGAAGTATTCTTGATGCAAGATAAAACAAAGGTTTTATCTTGTTACTCTTATTGAAAAATGTTGGATTAAAGTTGTGTTATTGGTACTTTAAGTATAAGAAAGTGCTTTTAAGTAGAGTATTTAGAAAGGACTGAAAAGATTATTATAAATGTTTATGAAAAAGTTAGGGAAATTTAAAATAATATTTACAATCTTTGTATTTGGTTAAGATTATATTACCTAGCATGGAGAGTACAGCATATTTATCAAGGGCCTTTTGAGTGATAGTTTTATTAATAGAATAACTACTGAGAGAAAACTTGTATTATATAGGAAAACCATAGAAATTATGAATGATTATAGGGAGGACATGTTATGTTGGTGAACTTTGTATTGTTTACTAGTTATGATTTTTGATCTATCAATGTTTTAAGTAATGAAAAGTGATACTCAGGTTTTATATAACTATCCGTGACTTCTACTAGTGTTATTGTTATGCTCATGCTAGTTTTTGTAACTCTTATCTCAGTTGTATAAGTCAAATATGCTTCTCACATACTTTTACTTTGTAACTTTTTTGCTTCCCTGTACTGTACTAACAACTACAGCATCTGCCGAATAGCATCCAGTGAGATGCATCCTCAATCACATAGGTTTTGTCATACTTGCATTTAAATGTATTGAGAGAGTTCACCTCTAATACTTCCTCTCCAAGTGTGTTTCACTCTGACACACTTAAGTTCCTCAGTGTGGAGGTGCTATCACATGTGAGAGTGGGGGGACAAGGAAAGGAAACCTGTGTTTTCAACCATTGTCTTATGTTAATTCAATCCAGCATTTCAAAACTTGCAAGTATATTCTTTATCATGCACCAGTTTTGAAATCTGTATGTACTGTATGTATTTTTCCTACCAACACCCACATTTGTGACAGCAATCACACTTTTGTTATTTATCTTTTATACAGACATTTGTAAATGCAAAATTTGATGTACAAAATTAACGTATGCTTTGTAGCTGGAATTACTCTTAACACAACACTATAACACTGTAACACAACACTGTAACACACATACAACATACAACACTGTAACACAACACTAACACAACACTAATACACTATCTTACAGACATGACAAAGTTCTTGCACAGTATTTTTGCCCTGCATCTGTCACATATTTTAATACTGTATTATCTGTCCATCCTGCAGCTTCTATACCCATTTGGCAGCTATTCAGCATCACTCATACTTATATAAGTCATAGATAGAATTTACCTTTTCTATTTGCTGTTAATATACCTTTATCCAAATTGTATTTTTGTTGATAAGAAAATCTATTACCAGGTGTTATGAAAATTTATACCTGACAGTGTTGTTGTTGATGCATATTTATATAAAAAAAAGGTGCTTTTGTTAAGTATTTAATGGTAACTAGCTTTACTTTTCAAGATGCTGCTTGCATTTTCTTTGACTGTAAGGGTAATGGATCAAATGCACAAATATCGGTTATAGGTTATTGCAGGCAGACAACCTATAATTGGCTTTAAATAAACCTTTAATAAGCAAATTGGGGAGATATAAGCTCTCTTCTTAATCCAGCTCTTCTATCTATGAGCTATAGAAATATGCAAACTATATTCCTAAATGCCTTACCCCTAGAGACATGTAAAATTATATATAATGCACTTTCTGTAGACTAATTGTTCATGAATAAATACATTTATAGAAAAGTGTTTATTTTGCCTTATGGAAAAGTGAAGTTGCCCTAAACATTCAAATATTAATGAATCAGGCTTCTGTTGTTACTTTTACATACAGTATATTGTTTCATAATTTGATATTAAAGCACAATTTTACATTGAAATCAATGATGAACTATTTACAAACTTTATGAGCTATCCCACTTGGCTATGCTTAAAGAGTAAAAATGTAAAAAACTTATGTAGAGTATTTGTGAATTTTATGTAAAGATTTACATCAAGTCTTTCACACTCTCCCAAATGCT
The DNA here is from genome assembly GCA_020271785.1 of Procambarus virginalis. Taxonomy (NCBI): domain Eukaryota; kingdom Metazoa; phylum Arthropoda; class Malacostraca; order Decapoda; family Cambaridae; genus Procambarus; species Procambarus virginalis. The sequence continues at coordinate 3,478,007 of WNGS01066681.1, read as the reverse complement.
TTGTTAAGTTCTGAGTATGTGGTTAGGAGGAGACTTGCACCTCAGCGACTAAATGCGGCTGTTACCCTGGATTCGATCCTCTTATCCTTTTTGACCTCCCGATCATGTCACCTCTGTGCCTGGCTGCCAATGCACCTGCAGTGATGTCTTCTATGTAATTATGGTCAGATGTCCTTTCTGTCATCCTGATATTCTGAGGACTGGAGTAGTTATTAATAGAGGTGTTCATCTGGATGCATTCTCTCCTAACTCCCTCCATGCCTAAAGGAGAACAGCTATTGGGGGTTACTTATATTCACCCATTCCTTCAGATCTAATTATAATTCACTTAAAATAATTATTCTTGTAAACCTATCCTCAGAAGTAATGCTTTTGTTACCAGCAAAAGTGTTCAGAGTGCAGTATTTATTAGAGCACCTACTACCCTTTTAGTTCTAATATTATTACTTGTTCAGATTATTAAACACTGCTTAAAAATAATACAGTATTGAGATCCTTTTCCCAACTATGGTTCGCTACAGCACTGTTACCAGCCATGATTCTACACGCTTTTTTTGTAATCTTCAATCCTGATCTCAAGTTTTTTGCCTTGTTTTCCCCCACAGACTTCGTTGCAATCCCTACAAGGTAATACTGTACTGTATATACATGATTCCTAGATTTGTATCTACTCTATTTTACAAACACTTTCCCTAATTGTATTGGAGTGAAACCGATTTTATGTTTTGTATCAATTACATTATGGGTTTATTTAATTGAGGGTTATATGGTAATTTCAAAACTATTTTCTTATCAGGATTCCAAAGGCATCTTTTGGTTTCAGTGTACAGAATGCCTGTAGCTTTACTATGTGCTTTTTCAATGAACCTTGAGGGATGACCTAAATCCAAAAAACTTAAATAAGAATTCAAGTTTGGTTTCTAGGTAAGACTGGTCACAAATCCTATGTGCTTTTAGATAGAATGGTAAGTACACTCTGCTAACTGAATTCGAATGATACAAGAAAAAATAAATATATGAGTTTGTATGTGTCTTTCTCCTAAAAGAAAAATTTGTAATTTGATCATTAATTCTACTTACACTGCAATTCAAAAAAGGGAATTCTTTATTAACTTCTCTTACCGTAATAAACTTATAAAATACAAAGGCACTGTTTTCCCATAGCAGGTGAGCACAAGTTTACAGTATCCAGAATGCTCACAACACGTCTATCTGAGCATTCCTGTATGGAATGCTCTAAAGAGCACAGTACCTCACCAACAGTACTATACCTACAATCTAGTACTGTACCTACAGTCTAGTACTGTACCTACAGTCCAGTACTGTACCTACAGTCTAATACTGTACCTACAGTACAGTACGGTATACTGTACTGTTGACACTTTATAGTAAAAAAACAAAGTTAAATATTCCTAGACGTATAGCACATAAGTACTATATTAGGCCTCAGGTATGTGTATTAGGCCTAGGAAAGCTAGTTTAGGTTGTCTTTGCAACGCAAATACAGTACAAAACTTTTCCATTTTGTCCAAATTCAGTAGTAACTATTTCTACTTTCTAATTGCTCATTACATCATATATGTACTATAGTCCTCATCATTACTAACTAAACAGGATGATGGGCTGATCATAAATAACTACATCCTCGACATCTGGGCTAATTATTAAGGTTTATATTTATTAAAAAAATATTGTTAAATGATTGCTGCAAACGTGTGTCAAATGACATTTCAATATCTATACAGTACTAATAAGTTTATAAGGGGATAGCGCGAACGCAGTCCCCTGCTAACAAAAATTTCGCACCCGAGTTAACCACATTTGGGTTAATCGCAAGGGTCAGCGCCGCCGGAGTGCAATGGCGAGCCTCGCCCTGGGAAAACCGCCTTCGTGATCACGGTGTCTCCTGTGCCAGGTAAGTATGAGTCTTCCGCCCGCCTCGCAGCCCCAACCACGCTACGCTGCTTACCTATGTCGTGCAATACTAATATTATGGAAAAATGTTAAGTTTACTTAATCTATTTTTTTTACATAACATATTCATTTCAAGTTATGAATTGCTCAAAACTGTGTTATACAAAATATTTATATACATATATAGATTTAAGGTATCATGTATCCCTGTACATGCACACCATAGGCTGCAACTCGCAGTTACAACTTACTAGTAACCGCGAAGCTTCAACAAATCCAGCAGCTTCAGTTGCAAATTACTAGCAACTGCAGTCACAACAATTTCATGCAACTTACAGTTGCAAATATTTTATTATTAATATTTACAATTAATAAAAAGTTATATCGCCTAGTTTCACCCATCGCGCACACAAAATATTTATTACATTAAAAATAAAAAATTACATAGATTTTTTCCGTAAAAGTTAGCCGTTATTCTGAAGAGGTCTTTAGGAACACTACACAGGTCCTATTCCAACTTTCACCTACACATTCAAGCGATTAACCTTCAGTGGGTTACACAATATCAATATCTCGGAGTGTGGATAGATTAGTATCCCCTTGGGATCACTTGCGATAGGAAAACGGTGCCTTTGTTAATCAAGGAAATGGCGAAAGGAGAACTTGTGCTATGTCCGCAGATTCTGAGAAATTTAAATTTAAATTTTGCCCCGAGGGGCGAGTTTATTGGGCAGCGGCACTCATCTTGTTAGTGGACATACCGCCATAGCAGCATGTACAACACTCCCCAATAGGGAGAAAACCCGCTGGGTTGTTCATCCTGTCACTTGTACCCAGACACAGCTGGGACTTGCTTAACTGTCTCAAGTGAACAGCTCCTCAAACAAGAAGATTAACATCTAACACTCCTTATCATCCTTAAATGCTCTCAACTCTTTAAGACATAACTGTAACATGCTCGTGTCCGAAGCTAGACACAAATACAACAAAATTATTAAGGATGGTAACAGAGTCCATTTCAAGTGGTCTCCATCTCATGTTGGCCTCCGAATGCATGATAGAGCTGATAAGTTAGCCAAAGAATCTGCCTTTAAAGGAGCCGTTGAGTGTAACCTTGGATTGTCAATGAGCAATCTGAGAGCAGAAGTACACCGAGAACTTCAACAAGATCGTGTAGATCTGAGGCAAAGTGAAATTGACACCAGTAATTCCATCTATCATCATACTATCATGCAAGAGGAGCCACACATCTATGGATCATCCAATAAAATCAGCAGACTTCTAGATGTTACTGCTGCTCGGCTTAGACTCGGTTACAAGTATCTCTGGGAATTCTCATTATCTGCCGATGTAGACCTGACCAAATGTAAACTGTGTCAACAAAATTATTCGCACACCCTCCGTCACTATGTGATGGAGTGCGAAAAGATACGTGAATTTAGAGACAATTCTATAACCAATGTTCCAGCGATGTGTAAATATTTCATTCAAAATGATCTGCTACCAGAAATTTTAGCCAAATATCCCCAGTTTGCTAACTGTAGGTAGTAACTGAGTGATTGTAACCTATCCACCGCTGCCCACTGGATGGGAGGCGGTGTGCAGGACAAACATATAAATTTTGACACTAGCTCTCCACATATGTCAGTTGCTTAATTTAGAACCTGTACTTGAGGTCGATCTCGAACCCATTGTTGATGTGACGACTTATATTGAATTTTGTAACTAGCTCATCAAGATTGTAACTTGCTTAGCTAAATGAATTGTGGGGTTCAGTCCCTGAGCCCATTATGTGCCTCTGTAACCCTTTCCACTACCGCCCACAAGATGGGTATGGGGTGCATAATAAATGAACTAAACTAACTAACCTAACTCAAACAATGTGGGGTTTATTATTCTACACATACTTCTGATATCCCTCAGGTGTTCACTTTCACGTAGATAGTGGTCAAGGCGGTGTCCATCACTCTCACCACAGATTCTGCAACTTCGCTGATCAACTGTTGTTTCCATTCCATATCGCCATGGATATTTGTATCCAAGACGGATTCTTGCTATTAGTGATTCTCTCCCTCGTCCTCCTCCTCTTCGGCCATAATGATTGGGATTACCAGCGGCAACCATGTTGTACCATCGTACAGATTCACTGGTTTGTTCTTCTATCCTCCTTTCCTCAGTTACCTTGTCACGGTGATGTTGCCTGACAATACCTCTAATTTGTAGTAGAGTCTTGGGTATGAAGTATTCAATATGGTCTCCATCAGCGCCTTCAACAGCCAGCACATCTGCTCGTTCATTCCCACATATTCCAACATGGGAGGGGATCCACAGAAACTTGATGACTCTTCCTGATTGGTAAGTACTCTCACAGCTCTCTTAATTTCAGCGACTATTGCAAGATTATCTGCCCGATTTTTACTTAGGCTTTGCAATGCTGCTTTTGAATCGGTGCAAATCACTGCACCATTAGTGTTCCGTTCAAGAAACCTTAACGCCATAACAATGGCAGTTAGCTCTGCTTGCGTTGAAGAGGCATAGTTCTCAATACGTGCTTTTTCTTCATTTCTGCATTGGAAAGTATTATCCTTGATTACCGTGTATGCTGCACCACCCCTGCCATTGACAGGATTAGATGACCCGTCAGTGTAGATTTGATCTAGTTCATCTCCGGCTTCTTTATAAATTTCCTTGAGATATTTGTGCCTCATTTCTTGTGGTAACATGTTGGATTTTTTCATTGCCATTTCATTGATGATGATCTTGCATGAGTCATCCTCCCAGGGAGGTAACCTCTCTACAGGCAGGAGCTCACGGGCTTGCTCAAGCAGGTGAAGCTCTTCTAGGTAGCAGACTGATTTGTGATGCCATTTTTTGCTTCTCCTGTTTCCCCCCTGAAAGTAGCACAGAGCTCAGTTTTTTCTTAACAATATCATTGTAATGGGGATCTCTGGCTATCCTAATTGCAAGCTTAGCATTCAGCTCCTGAATTCTGCTTTTAACACTGGGAAGGACAACTCCTCTCGTAGATTAGACGTTTTGGCAGTTCTTGGAACTCCAAGAATGATTGTCATGGCTTCATTTTGAATGCTTTCAAGCCTTTTCATATCGCTTTGGGAGTAGGTGCACAGAACTGGTGCGGCATAGTCTATGACGGAGCGCACATAGGCTGTGCACATCATTTTAAGCACGGCAATAGAGGCTCCATGTCCATTCCAGGTCATAGCTTTCAGTGCCCTGAGTCGACTTTTGCATGTTCCTATGAGTTGATTGAGCTCCTCTTTCTTCCCTTTGTTAGAGCCGACAGTGACGCCAAGGTACCGATAGTGGTCAACTCATTCAAGTGTTACACCATTAATTTGCAGTTCTTCATTTGCTCTCCGCTTGTGATGGGAGTATGCCTTCGTCTTGTTTGTGGAGAGAGTGAAACCGAGCTCAATACATTTCCTTCCAAGGAGTTCAATGGACTGTTAAATTTTTCCCAAGGTGGGAGCTTGTATTAGGACATCATCTGCATATCCCACTTGTTGTGTTCCTTCCGGAAAATCAATATTTGCAATGGCGTTGATAAGTACATTGAATAGTGTAGGGCTTAAGACTCCGCCTTCGGGGGTCCCGAGTTCCATATTCATTGTTCTGGAGACTGCTCCATTGAAGCAAACCTTGGTTTTCCTTCCTGTGAGGTAGTCTTCAACCCATTTCATGAGACTCCCCTTGACTTCCATGCATGCAAGCTCGTCCAGGATCGCAATCCCCTGTGCTTTGTCGAAGGCTCCTTTGATGTCAACAAATACAGAGTACCTAGCCGTGTCATTAGCCAAGTAATTAACTATACAATTTGCTGTGCTCCGTCTTTTAACAAATCCATTGACCCCCTCCCCAAACCTTCCTATTTTGTGCAACAGTCGGTTTAGGATGATCCTTTCAAGCATCTTACAAGTGCATGATACGAGACTGATAGGTCTGTAATTACCAGGGTCATTGGGCTTCGGTATGGGAACAATTATTGCGTGTTTCCATTGTGTGGGCAACACTCCACTTAGGAATGACTTGTTAAATAGGTGGAGTAGTGGATTCTCAGACACTTCACACAGTGCATTGAGTATGTCGTAGGTGACGCCATCTTCAACAGGTGCCGTACTTTTACCCGTTTTCATAGCGCCCCTTACTTCCTGGGCTGTGATTGGTTCCCCATATTCGTCGTCACTAGACAGTGCTCTTGTTATCCTAATTCTTCTGTCATCATGCCGCGGAGCTGTTCCCTGCTGATTTCTGCAGGGAGGGAGGAGGAGGATGCTGCATCACTCTACTTGTGAATTAGTTCTTCAGCCTTACCCTGGGGGTCTTTGTGAGCCGCAGGCCGGGTTCTGCCCCCCTTAGCTATCTGAATTTTTGCCCACACCTGTCTTGCAGATGTTTCCCGTCCAATAGAGCTAGTAAACTCAAGCCATTCTGAGAGTGAGGATGGCAGACAAGATGACCCGAGGTCTTTTTAGGTTCTTAATAACAACCTGTCCTCAGGGAAGCATCGAGAGAAATGGGCTTAGAACATAGGAAGTAAGCGAGGCACTTGGCCAATGTTTTTCGACTGCGCAAATCGCATTTTGATGTCAAAATCCTCAACGGACAAAACATAATGTACTGTAAATCATAAAGGCTCACAAATTTTCAAGTTTCCTATGCACGGGTTCTCAGTTAGGTTAGATTAATACATTTTTGTGACATGACAACTTGAGCAACTCGTCCTCAGGCCAGGCTTAATTATTAGATCTATATAGGGCCTTCATTTATCCCACCTAATCCCCTGAGACGCTTTCATCAATTTTTTCACATACTTTGAAAAAAATAGGCTTGTTTTCATATATAAATTAAAATTATTAAACAAAATTCTGTGAAAAGTTAGGCGTATGTAAGGTTTGGTGTTCAGTTTTTTTTACTTCGAATATTTGTGCTTGTAGTACGTGGGTGAGGTATTTACAGACTTAAGATTCGAGTGGAGGACGTCAGCTAAGTACTGCTCGAGAAAAGTACATACGTCATCACAACCCGTCCTTAGACCAAGTCCATTCCACCCAGCGGTAGACCCCCAAAGACGCATTCATCAAGTTTAACATGCTGTTCGTTCAAAACAGGAATTTTCTCAAATATAAATTAATATTGATATATATTTTGGGTTGCCCGAAACGCTGTGCGTATTTGTGGTTTTAGGCATAGTATGTACTAACTCTATCTAGAAATACAACAATGTTCGTAACTCTTTCTTCTTCTTCGTGATACGTGCAGTTTGCATGAACTCATTTTGTATGTATGTACCTTTACCTGAATAAACATTATTATTACTTTACCTGAATAAACATTATTATTACTTTACCTGAATAAACATTATTATTACTTTACCTGAATAAACATTATTATTATTATTATATTAGCATACTGTGCATATTTAGGCATTGAAATTGAAATAAGTTTATTGAGGCAAAATACACACAAAGGGATGAGGTAGCTCAAGCTATTCTCACCCCGATCAGTACAACGTGTTCATACATATATAGACACACATCACAAACAATAAACATATTGCCAAACATTCTGAGAAATAAACATATACATTTCCTCCTTTACACAAGTAGTATGGTATCAGGCGTACAGTTAGTTTAGTTCATTTATTATGCACCCCATACCCATCTTGTGGGCGGTAGTGGAAAGGGTTACAGAGGCACATAATGGGCTCAGGGACTGAACCCCACAATTCATTTAGCTAAGCAAGTTACAATCTTGATGAGCTAGTTACAAAATTCAATATAAGTCGTCACATCAACAATGGGTTCGAGATCGACCTCAAGTACAGGTTCTAAATTAAGCAACTGACATATGTGGAGAGCTAGTGTCAAAATTTATATGTTTGTCCTGCACACCGCCTCCCATCCAGTGGGCAGCGGTGGATAGGTTACAATCACTCAGTTACTACCTACAGTTAGCAAACTGGGGATATTTGGCTAAAATTTCTGGTAGCAGATCATTTTGAATGAAATATTTACACATCGCTGGAACATTGGTTATAGAATTGTCTCTAAATTCACGTATCTTTTCGCACTCCATCACATAGTGACGGAGGGTGTGCGAATAATTTTGTTGACACAGTTTACATTTGGTCAGGTCTACATCGGCAGATAATGAGAATTCCCAGAGATACTTGTAACCGAGTCTAAGCCGAGCAGCAGTAACATCTAGAAGTCTGCTGATTTTATTGGATGATCCATAGATGTGTGGCTCCGCTTGCATGATAGTATGATGATAGATGGAATTACTGGTGTCAATTTCACTTTGCCTCAGATCTACAAGATCTTGTTGAAGTTCTCGGTGTACTGCTGCTCTCAGATTGCTCATTGACAATCCAAGGTTACACTCAACGGCTCCTTTAAAGGCAGATTCTTTGGCTAACTTATCAGCTCTATCATGCATTCGGAGGCCAACATGAGATGGAGACCACATGAAATGGACTCTGTTACCATCCTTAATAATTTTGTTGTATTTGTGTCTAGCTTCGGACACGAGCATGTTACAGTTATGTCTTAAAGAGTTGAGAGCATTTAAGGATGATAAGGAGTCACTTACAATTAATGTATCAAGTTTGGAGACTTGTACACATTTCAGTGCAAGGATCAAGGCAAATAGTTCGGTCTGAAGGGTAGAGGCCCAATTGTTTATACGGACTCCCCACTCAAAGTACAAGCCATCGCCCATTGTCAGAACAACTGCACTTCCAGCTGCACCCGTGGTGCGGTGTAGGGAACCATCAGTGTATATGATTTGAGAGAGAGAATGCTCTGTGGACAGAGCATCAATATTTGTACCAAGAGAAACAACAACGGCACTTTCCTGCACCGTGGGAGGTTACACCCTTTCCAGGCGTACACACAAATACTTTTATGACTTAGGTATACTTTAAAGACGATTTGCAAGAGACATGCAGATAATTCAACAAAAGATTACAGTCTAGGTGCAAAATTCTTCTATCTCTCCAGAATACATAACAATGAACATCTGTAACCCTGTTTCTTAAACCATTAACATTCCATGACAATATTTCAGTCTAGGGTGATCCATTATTAATCAATTCACTTTCTATGTCATCCCCAATAAGTTCACTAAATGATAGCCATACCTTGTATAACATCTCCCACCTCCTCCCAACTTCACCGGTTAAAGCAACATTGCGTTTCTCAAGAGATTTTTTCAGTTCCATGACGTCCATTATTGGCACAAATGATTCCGTCATGTTATGTTTAATTATAGAGTTCTTCCTGTCACTACGACTACCATCAATTACACACACTTCACTTTCCTTCATTTCATCACTCATTGTTGCATTATTGTCCTCCACCACTATTTCCTGACTTTCCTTCACTGTTTTGTGACTTTCCTTAACCTTTACCTGAACGTTTAATTTCGCCTCGATGGACTCGATTCTCTGTCCAAGATTTCGGAGGAACTCGCTAACTTTTCTTAGTTCAGCCCACACCTCCTTGACCATACCATTATGGCCCTCTTTCTGTGCCCCAGTAACCACTTCAATCACTGTTTCATTGTCACTGCCGGAGTCCTGAGTGGTGACGTGGTTGCTTGTTGCTTGAGCCTGACGAAGTAAAGGTGACTTCTTTACCCACGCATTCGTCCGGTTTACTCGCGCTGTTTGAGGTGGACTGTTCTGCTGTGCTCCCAGTGCCTGGGTAAGAGCTCTTGCCTAACATTCACCGGCCGGGGAACATCCATACTCGGCCTCTTGCTACACACAGCCGAGCTGGCATTGTGAACACCTCCACAGTTGCAACATCTGGGAACTATTTTCTCACCCAGATTAAGTCTGTTTCTACACACATTTAGAGAGGTGAGACTTTCCGCAGAAACGACATCGTGGATCATGTTGACAGCTCCAGGATTTATGCCCCCATCTGCAGCATTTCAGGCATATTATGGGCTCTTCCACATACTTTGCTACATGCCTGTAGCCAGCCCCGGTGATGAACACTCTCTCGGAAACTTCACCTCTCACTAGAGCCACCACCTGATTCCTAGCTTCACCTTTAATAAGGTGACGCTTGGCCCACACAAATCGTTGGTCGTCGAGGATGAATTCTGGGTCTAGAATATGAGGGTATTTATATATAATTACCTTCGTCAGCTTCTCGTTCTTCTCCGGTATTTGCATATCAATTCCTTCATATCCTTGCTGGGTAAGAAACACAACTGCCTCCATAGAACCTACCGTTAAGTAAGGTCTGTTCACACCTTCCTTCAGCAGGGGCTCGAACTTGCGGTGCTCTCTTCCAAGTTTGACTGTCCACAGCAGCTTGTAGTGGTAGGCCAGTGTGCATGAGGCAGGGAAGAGAAGCCTCCACCTCCGCTGACCGTCACCTTCCTGACATCGTTCTGTCCTTTCGTCGATACTGGTTTGATCAGTCTCAGCGTCGTTCCTCATTCTCTTGTCGTTTCCATTAGGTACACTGTCACTGTCAACACTACGCCCCACATCCTGTCTTCTCCGTTTCTTCTGTTGCCTGGTTAGAACTTCTTGAAAATCACTCTCCTCTACTGGCTGGCTTCTTTCTGAGTCTGTGTCCATGCGAATATTGCCGTGGGGAGTAGCCAGTTCTTCTGTTAACCGAGTCTCCATCTCAGTACCCAGCATGGGGGGAGATGTGTAGAATGCGATATGTTGCAGAGGTGTTACTCTGGCAAGGGTGCAGGCGAGACGCAGCGGAACGACGTCCTCACCCGTCGACCGTCTTGTAAACATTATATTTAGGCATTGGTTAAGTGTTTAGGTTGCTGTGAATTAAGGGCGACGACGATCGTGGATTGAATGCGTACCCGTAAATGGGTAATCGAAAAGCCTAATGGCGAAACGAATGACGCGTATCACCGGAAACTAATATAACTCGCGGCAAATAAACGCACTGACAGACAGACCGAGAAGTCCCTCAGGGTGGCAAGCACCGGTCCCACCCCACGCAGAGAACAATGGAGAGCAAAACCAAAAACTCGGCCCCCAACTAAAACGCAAAAGTCATCCAGTGCCCCCCGGCAGAGCAGACGCCAAGACCAACTAACTCCAGGAACCTCTCGGCCAAGCCGACGCCGGACACCGTCACCCGGCCGGGAGAACCAGCCAGAAAACGTTCGAACTCTATCAATAATCCTGTAACCCAAGACTATATGTACGCCAGGCGTCGTAACAATCCGAACAGTTGAATAGGAATGCCAAACGGCAACCCGTCCTCGACTCAAGTCCATTACATCCAGCGGTCGACCCCACAGACGCATTCATAATTTTTTACATGCTGTTCATTCAAAACGGGAATTTTCTCAAATATAAATTAATATTATAATATATTATCATATTTTTTTGAGATATATACAAGAGTTGTTACATTCTTGTACAGCCACTAGTACGCGTAGCGTTTCGGGCAAGTCCCTGGAATACGATCCCTGCCACGAAGAATCGTTTTTACAACCAAGTACACATTTTACTGTTGAATTAAACAGAGGCTACAGTTAAGGATTTGCGCCCAGTAAATCCTCCCTGGCCAGGATACGAACCCATGACAAAGCGCTCGCGGAACGCCACGCGAGTGTCACCACGGAGACTGGTGATATCAATATATTATATTGAACCTATATATTGTGCATATATAGGCATAGGTTAGGTTAGGTTAGGTGTTTAGAATCTGTTGGTGATTATTTGTATTTGTAGTACGTGGATGAAGCATTTAGAGCGTTGTGGTTCGAACAAAATTCGTCAGTGAAGCACTTTTTCCGGAAGTGTTCGAACGAAATCAGTTGTGAGTCGTGTGTAAACCGTTTTTCATTCATAAACAGCTGAGGTTTGGCGGGTGCATGGAATTACTTTTGGGTCACACACAGAGATCCAGATCTAAACGTGATTCCATGCACCCGCCAAACCCCCCTGTTTATGAGTGAAAAACGATTTACACACGACTCACAACTGATTTCGTTCGAACACTTCCGGAAAAAGTGCTTCACTGACGAATTTTGTTCGAACCACAACGCTCTAAATGCTTCATCCACGTACTACAAATGCAAATAATCGCCAACAGAACCAAAACACCTAACATAACCTATGCCTATATATGCACAATATGATAATATATTATATTATAATTTATATTTGAGAAAATTCCCGTTTTGAATGAACAGAATGTAAAAATTTATGAATGCGTCTGTGGGGTCGACCGCTGGATGTAATGGACTTGAGCCGAGGACGGGTTGCAGCTCACTAGGTCGTTTGCTCAATCTGCAGATTAGTCCACGTCTAACTTAGTGAAGTGTGTTTTGTGATAAGTGTGTGACGGATACATCTTAAGTGTTACTGAATAACAAAATAAATATGGTTTCGGGCACAGTGAGTTACAGGAACTGGATGTCAACTAACGATTACTGAATAATTATTGTGGTATAAATGGCGCGAGAACTTTAATTCCTCGTTTCTTGTCTAGCAAGATTCTGAAGTGTACATTGTGGTTATGACTGAAAGACCTTTTTTATAAGTGTACTTTAATTGTTTCTTGTGTCCCAAGATCCTAAAAGTCACATTTGGGGCGTAAGTAAGGTTAAGTAAGACATCAGGGCAGGAAATGTCATTACTATACGTGATTTTGTTGATTTTGTTGCAAGTGTTCAGTGTTTTGTAGAAAATACCTGTTGAAAATGATTTATTTTCCTCGTGGCAAGGTCTACGAGCTACTTGTCGGCAGTTCCAATTCGTCGTCCAGTGTTTCTTGTTTTAGTGTTGTGTTTAAGACGTTTTGAAAGAATCGTGAATATTACATAATATATGTAGATTGAAACTCACAAGTTTGTGTGTATGTGTCGCGGTCAGTGTCGTGTCAGCCTCACCAGACGAGGTGCCCAGCGTCCTCGTCTGACCTCACCAGACGAGGGACCCAGCGTCCTCGTCTGACCTCACCAGACGAGGGACCCAGCGTCCTCGTGTGACCTCACCAGACGAGGGACCCAGCGTCCTCGTCTGACCTCACCAGACGAGGGACCCAGCGTCCTCGTGTGACCTCACCAGACGAGGGACCCAGCGTCCTCGTGTGACCTCACCAGACGAGGGACCCAGCGTCCTCGTCCTTCAAGTAAGGTAGGCAACACCTCGAGCCTCAAGCGTCACCTTCACCTGAGCTGCTTATGAATATAAATATAAAAACGTGATCATTCATATAGGCAATGTATTATATTTGAGGATTTATTGTTACGAAGACTTTTAATTTCTTGTGAATAATTTAGTTTCATGTCTTCACAGGTAAGTGCACCCAAACAGCTCCTCGTGGGACAATGTTCTTCTAATTCTAAGGTACGTTCCAATTTCCTTGTTCCACAAAACATTCTTTGTGTAGATTACAAGACAAAGTTCACAATACAGTTTTGGGGAAGTACCAAAGTCCTTCACTGAAAACGGGCACTAGAGCCCCATACCTTGGTCTTGGAGGCCCCTAGAGCCCCCTAGCTTGGTCTTGGAGGCCCCTAGAGCCCCATACCTTGGAGGCCCCTAGAGCCCCCTTGGTCTTGGAGGCCCCTAGAGCCCCCTAGCTTGGTCTTGGAGGCCCCTAGAGCCCCCTAGCTTGGTCTTGGAGGCCCCTAGAGCCCCCTAGCTTGGTCTTGGAGGCCCCTAGAGCCCCCTAGCCTGGTCTTGGAGGCCCCTAGAGCCCCCTAGCCTGGTCTTGGAGGCCCCTAGAGCCCCCTAGCCTGGTCTTGGAGGCCCTAGAGCCCCCTAGCTTGGAGGCCCCTAGAGCCCCCTAGCTTGGTCTTGGAGGCCCCTAGAGCCCCCTAGCTTGGTCTTGGAGGCCCCTAGAGCCCCCTAGCTTGGTCTTGGAGGCCCCTAGAGCCCCCTACCATGGTCTTGGAGGCCCCTAGAGCCCCCTACCATGGTCTTGGAGGCCCCTAGAGCCCCCTACCATGGTCTTGGAGGCCCCTAGAGCCCTCTACCTTGGTCTTGGAGGCCCCTAGAGCCCCCTACCATGGTCTTGGAGGCCTCTAGAGCCCTCTACCTTGGTCTTGGAGACCCCTAGAGCCCCTATCTTGGTCTTGGAGGCCCCTAGAGACCTTTACCTAGTTTTTGGAGGCACTACAACCTCCTGCCTAGGTAATGGAGGCACTCAATAACCCCCTAACTCGGGCCTTGGAGGTACTCGGTAACACCTCGTAACTCGGGCCTTGGAGGCACTCGATAAACCCCCCGTAACTCGGGCCTTGGAGGCACTCGATAAACCCCCCCGTAACTCAGGCCTTGGAGGCACTCGATAAACCCCCCGTAACTCGGGCCTTGGAGGCACTCGATAACCCCCCGTAACTCGGGCCTTGGAGGCACTCGATAACCCCCCGTAGCTCGGGCCTTGGAGGCACTCGATAAACCCCCCGTAACTCGGGCCTTGGAGGCACTCGATAAACCCCCCGTAATTCGGGCCTTAGAAGGGAATTGAGACCCCTAGCCCGGTCCTTGGAGGGAATTGAGACCCCTAGCTCGGTCCTTGGAGGGAATTGAGACCCCTAGCCCGGTCCTTGGAGGGAATTGAGACCCCTAGCTCGGTCCTTGGAGGGAATTGAGACCCCTAGCCCGGTCCTTGGAGGGAATTGAGACCCCTAGCCCGGTCCTTGGAGGGAATTGAGACCCCTAGCTCGGTCCTTGAAGGGAATTGAGACCCCTAGCCCGATCCTTGGAGGGAATTGAGACCCCTAGCCCGGTCCTTGGAGGGAATTGAGACCCCTAGCTCGGTCCTTGGAGGGAATTGAGACCCCTAGCTCGGTCCTTGGAGGGAATTGAGACCCCTAGCTCGGTCCTTGGAGGGAATTGAGACCCCTAGCTAGCTCGGTCCTTGGAGGGAATTGAGACCCCTAGCTCGGTCCTTGGAGGGAATTGAGACCCCTATATATTATATAGTGGAATATATATATATATAATATATTCTCTCAACTAGCCTAGAACCAAGTTCCTTAAAAAAAAAACTGGTGGCACTCTTACCCCAGGCGCCGAGTGTCTCAGAAGCAATGGGGCCAAAATTGTAGTGGTGATCCAGTTCTTTGTACTTACGGGATTAGGCTGATTCCCTGTGGGAGGCAGCGCCACCTGGTTGTGCAACACTGAAGTCAATGTAGGTGTTAGCCAGGGTTGATACGCACGTGTAGTCCCATACCAACTGCTTGCCATTCTTCCAAGGGTTCACTATGATACCATCTGGGTGTATATATATATATATATATATATATATATATATATATATATATATATATATATATAAATATATATATAAATATATATATATAAATATATAAATATATATAAATATATATAATAAATATATATATATAAATATATATATATAAATATATATATATAAATATATATATATAAATATATATATATAAATATATATATATAAATATATATACTAAAATATATATAAATATATATATATAAATATATATATATATAAATATATATATATAATATATATATATAAATATATATATAAATATATATATATAATATATATATAAATATATATATATAAATAATATATATATATATATATATAAATATATATATATATATATATAAATATATATATAAATATATATATAAATATATATATATATATATATATATATATATATATATATATATATATATATATATATATATATATATATATATATATATATATATATATATATAATATATAATTGTCATTTTGTGTTCAGTTATCTGTAGTAAAGTCTTTTTTAATGAAACAAATATTATTTATATTATATAATAATATAGGTTTTAGATTTTAAGAATATAGACAAATTAGAAAAATGTTGCAAGAAATTTTAGCAAAAACATTTTCCTTTTTTTTTAACAATGATGACCAATTTGTGACACAGGAAGTCAATGCTACACGCATATCTGGTGCCGTATTGAGCTCGCTTCTTTCTTTCGTTTTTAGTTGAGTTGATGTGGAAAAATCCTAGTTCACATAAATTAGTAGTATATTAAGGCAACCACAAGTGCTTATTGACCATCCAATAAGAATACTTCAGTTCCAGACAAAATCTAAGTGTGTATAAACAGTGTAGCGAAATATAGATATATACCGTTCACATAGCCAAGAATAACCACTAAAATTAATTAATGCAATATAAACCACTGTGATATTCTTGTGTTAATGTTATAACTTTTGCCAAATAATACTTCCACTTCAAACAGTAATGCTACATTTTTTTTTATCTTACGTTTTCTATTAGTTTTGTCTCTACAGCTTCCATTACAGAAGAATCATTATGACAAACTGCCGCACCACACAGGCAAGAAGCACTCCCTCAGTAATCGAAATTATATTTGTTGTGCGTCGAGTGAAACAGAACACCATAGACGATATAACATTTTATTAATTTTAAATATTAATAATAATATATTTGCACCTGTAAGTTGCATGGAATTGTTGCAACTGTAGTTGCTAGCAATTTGCAAATGAAGCTGTTGGATTTTTTTGCAGCTTCGCGGTTGCTAGAATTTGCAACTGCGAGTTGCAGCCTATAGTGTGCATGTGGAGAGGGGTACATGTTAAGTGACCTTAATAACTGTACTTGTATACCTATTCTATATAAGTAGGGACATATGTAGCCGAACATAGTAGTACGTAAATGAAGTATACACGGTTAGAAAATTCATCCCAGAATTATAAATGGTGCACCAATCGAAACAATATTATTTACAAGCATGAAAAACTGAAATATATTTGTTTCTCCGGTATGGTGTTGGGCAAAACGCCTGTGGAGGATTATTAAGACAAACACAAGTGCTCATTGACCAACCAACAAGAATACTTTAGCTCTGGGCATTGTCCAGATATAAACTCTCTGCATATACACAGAGGGGTGCACCTCTCGGTGTGTACTTGTACGGTAAACTCTTGTGGCATCTCAAGAGTCGTTCGTCACTATACTGTTAACTCTTATTTAACGTTGTCTTGTGTCGTTGCGAGTAGGGTCTAAGACCTGAGCAAATTTTCACCACTATACGTCATTGCTACTCTTTACGTAAACCAAAGTCAACCCAAACTAACCCATCCGGCCCTGTCCTAACCCATCCGGCCCTGTCCTAACCCATCCGGCCCTATCCTAACCCAACCGGCCCTATCCTAACCCATCCTGTTCTAACCCATCCGGCCCTATCATAACCCATCCTGCCCTATCCTATCCCAACCTATGCAACCTAACTAGCCTAACCAAAATAAGATTAGAAAAAATTGTTTTATACATACAGTGAACACAAAGTATGTGACGTCTATGACTTCATAATTCTCTGGTTCAGGTTTTAGCTTCTCCTGGTCGTCGCTGTTAAGTGTTTACATAAAGACGTCGGTGAAGGCGGCACTAACCTTGTGGTTTACCTCATGAAGTTACGTGTGAGCAGAGCGGCTGGTGGCGGGGTCGGACGCCTAGCGCGCCAACCGCAGCCCGAGATGATCACTAACTGTACATATGGCTCAGTGTAGTCATCGGGAGGATAAACCCTTCATGCAAACTGTACGTACCAGCAACACGAAGAATATGGCTCAACCCATCCTCCTAATAGAGCGTCGCATTTTGACGCATACTTTACCTAAGGCCAAAAAATGTCGTACTAGAAAATGGTAGCGGCTCGCGAAATTGAGGAGAATTATCTGGCAATCTTATATTCAAGTTTAGTTTTAGTTTAATTAATTTATTATACACTCCATACCCATCTTGTGGGCGGTAGTGGAAAGGGTTACAGAGGCACATAATGGGCTCAGGGACTGAACCCCACAATTCATTTAGCTAAGCAAGTTACAATCTTGGTGAGCTAGTTACAAAATTCAGTATAAGTCGCCACGTCAACAATGGATTCGAGATCGACCACAAGTACAGTTTCTAAATTAAGCAACTGACATATGTGGAGAACTAGTGTCACAATTTATGTTTGTCCTGCACACCGCCCCCCCCCCCATCCAGTGGGCAGCGGTGGATAGGTTACAGTCACTCAGTTACTACCTACAGTTAGCAAACTGAGGATATTTGGCGAAAATTTCTGGTAGCAGATCATTTTGAATGAAATATTTACACATCGTTGGAACATTGGTTATAGAATTCTCTGAATTCACGTATCTTTTCGCACTCCATCACATAGTGACGGAGGGTGTGCGAATAATTTTGTTGACACAGTTTACATTTGGTCAGGTCTACATCGGCAGATAATGAGAATTCCCAGAGATACTTGTAACCAAGTCTAAGCCGAGCAGAGTCTAAGCCGAGCAGTAGTAAGATCTATAAGTCTGCTGATTTTATTGGATAAACCATAGATGTGTGGCTCTTCTTGCATGATAGTATGATGATAGATGGAATTACTGGTGTCGATTTCTCTTTGCCTCAGATCTACAAGATCTTGTTGAAGTTCTCGGTGTACTGCTGCTCTCAGATTGCTCATTGACAATCCAAGGTTATACTCGACATCTCCTTCAATTCAAGAGGACTTGAAACCTCAGTTTGGAAAATGGAAGTCCCGTTTCCCTGCCAGACGTAGGGAGGAAAACCTTGATGCTCGCAGAGTTGTATACTCTGTGATAATTATTGTTAGTGTAGGTAAAGCTAAGATGTTAGTTATGCATAAAACTGATTAGTGGCAAGTAAATATTTGTACTGGAGCATAAGTAACGTTATTGTACAATAAATTGAATGATTCAGGCAGTGGCCTCATTGTGTTGAAGGAGCTCTTCTCTAAATCAAAATCAAATTAATTTTGAATACCTGAAAAGTATTCAGGTACTTTTACCTGAATCGTTTTTTCAGGTAAAAGTGCATACATAGAAGATGAGTTACAAATATAATGTTGGATATATAGATAGAGCAAGTACATACAATACCTAAAGCCACTAATACGCGCAGCGTTTCGGGCAAACTTTCTAACAAACCTCCCAAGCTGTCTGGATCTCGTGCTGTGGTATTTGTCTGTCCGTTTGTCTGTTTGTCTGTTTGTTTGTCTGTTTGTTTGTCTGTCTGTTTGTCTGTTTGTCTGTTTGTCTGTTTGTCTGTTTGTCTGTTTGTCTGTTTGTCTGTTTGTCTGTCTGTTTGTCTGTTTGTTTGTCTGTCTCTGTCTGTCTGTCTCTGTCTGTCTGTCTCTGTCTGTCTGTCTCTGTCTGTCTGTCTCTGTCTGTCTGTCTCTGTCTGTCTCTGTCTCTGTCTGTCTCTGTCTCTGTCTGTCTCTGTCTCTGTCTGTCTCTGTCTCTGTCTGTCTCTGTCTCTGTCTGTCTCTGTCTCTGTCTGTCTCTGTCTCTGTCTGTCTCTGTCTCTGTCTGTCTCTGTCTCTGTCTGTCTCTGTCTCTGTCTGTCTCTGTCTCTGTCTGTCTCTGTCTGTCTGTCTGTCTCTGTC